>JADDOH010001456.1:176604-289137 GCA_016648135.1 Agrypnia vestita
ATATATATATATATTGATATTGATTTATTTGGGCATTAATTTAGAAAGTAGGTAAAAAATTTATTTTTAATGAAAATGTTATAACGTTACAATATAAAAAAGTTATATTATATTATATTTTAAGACACCTGATATAAATCAATTATTTATTGTTCCGGGTTCGTATGTCGGTGGAAATCAAATATTTTTTCAATAGATAGATATTCGGCCGTATTCCGAAATTAGCAATATTGCTATTTTTGTATCTTGACACTTTTATTGTACCTATAACATTTTAGTGCCGCAAATTTTCACGTTTTAAGTTTGACAGGTTTGAAGTTAGTGAATTCAATCAATCAGAAAACTCTAAAACGTAAACAAACGTTAAGTTATTCACAATTACGAATAATGAGCTTTCGAATTGTTTGAATTCAGTAATTAAAAACCCTTCAAACTTAAAACTTAAAAATTGACGGCTTTACAATTTTATTTTAATTTTATTTTCATTTATTGGCTTTCTTACAGCCATATAATTAATCAATCTTGAAAAAAAACAATAATTGATGTACAGAGTTTTGGGCCAATTACAAGAAAACACATATATACAATCGATAAAAGAATAAGAAAAAACATGTTCAATAGTGAGTTTGTGTGAGTGTGTGTATTTGTGTGTTTATTTATTTATTTTGTTTTGGGAAAAATTAACAGCAAAACAATCTTAAAAATTTTCCACTGAATTTAAAAATTTACTTTAACATACATTAATAGCGAGTGGAGAGGGTGGAGGGGAATGTGGGACGGGAGTAGAAGGGAAGATATAATGTACAAAATTAGTTTGGGTGCGGTAGTGTATATATTGTTTGTTTTATGTTTCTTATTGTTGCGTTGAAAATGTCAATGTGGTGATAGTTTGTGTTAAATGAATTTGTGGATCTGTACATAAAGGAGTTTTGTTTTGAGTTGGTCTTACAAAAGGGGAGATGAAAAGTAGGTGAATGTCTGTTATTGCGAGTTATACAATCTTATAGAATTAATTGTCAAGATACAGAAATAGCAATATAGCTTATTTCAGGATACGGTCGATTATCTGTGTATCTTTCTGTCTAATTGGTTCTTTTTAAACGTGTAATTGCTTTGTTAAATTATTGATTGCTTATCGCCTTCTGTGATTAATACATGCCCACTATTTTGTTTTTCAAAAATTTCGCCCATTTCTTCCGAAACACAAGAAATCGTCCGGATTACGCAAGTCGTATAGCCCTACCTTTAACATTTTATATAAATTCGTAAGTGTAGGTTTGCTGGCATCTGCGATTGCAAAAGATTTCTGCGCAACACAGTCAAACAACTTTTACTTTGGCAGTTGACACTCTCGATAAAAATGCAAACGCCCTTCGAAGGCTGCGGGCAAAATGGTACCTGCGTACCTACGTGCGTGCCAGCCTCGGCCCGCGGTCCCTGCGTGGGTGATTCACCAGCGAGCTCGGACACGCACGTTTCTGCCCAAACACGCCGTCAGTCGGAGCTGGTGAAAGGCTGGTGGCTGGAGGCGATACACCGAATTGAAATGCTGGCAGAAGTGACGTTAAGGTCCACCCTGGGAGGGTAACATTTAGAATTTAGAAAATTGGGTGATTTTTTACAATGAGCTGATCAATTTTATTGTTTTATTGGCACTTGTTGAGGTAGGCACATATTAAACCATTATTTTATTAGAAAATTCTTGAAAAAAAAAAACAATATTTCCGCGTCATGTCTATTTCCACGAACTTCTTCCTCCTCTACCGACATGCGACATTCCACGGTGCTCCTTCGTTCTAAGCAAAAAAGACGAAGAAAATCTGCTCGCATGTTTTAGATATTGGTTAAGTAGACCGCGACCCACCACAGACCATTATGAGCAATAGTTCCATTATCGCCCGCACTCTTTTGCCATCCAGATCGGTATCATTTTAATACTAAAGCGGTCAACCCCTCTACGCCGCAGACGATGCAAAGGAACATGTGCGGCGCGGCGGGGTGTCCACTCGAAACGACGCCACTGTCTCTTGGATTCAAAAGAAAGGAGAAATTGATTTATTAAGAAGTACATACAAGTAGTATAATAATAATGAAATGAAATTAGATAAAATGAAATCTAAATCAAAGAACAAAATCGAGCAAATCCAAAATGAGATAAAATAAAATAAAAATAATAATAATAAATTAATTTTGCAGAGACTGCAGTGTACAGGTTCAGAAAAAAGAACAGCAAAAATTCATAAATCTCATATTTAAAAAATCATCATCCAGTTAAAGAAAAGAAAAAATAAAAGGTAATGTGACAAAATAAATTATATAAAAAGTAACCCATAAAAACCAAGTTTTTATTATACTCCTTTCTCATTTACTAGTTGAAACATTTTTTTTCGCTTAACCTACGCGTTGGGCTTCGGTCGGGCGACGCTACGAAAGGAAGTAATAAAAAATTTCCAAAAATCCAAAATTATACTATAATCAGGCTTCGCGTCTACCAGACGCGTTGAAATATTTTCATACAACTTAATAAGTTGTATGAAAAAACCATTCAAAATTTGAAAAATCCAAAAATTTATTAATTTTTTTAAATGAAAATTTGATAGATCTTCTTGATCATCGCCACGAGTCTGCTTGCAAAGTTTCAGCTCGATTGGATCACGGGAAAGGGGTTTAAAATAAATCCAAAGTTTTTTCGTCAGACAAGAAGACAAGCAGACGCCATGATTTAATATAAAGGGAGTAAAAAGGAATACATGTTGATTAAATCACCTTTTTTTAAATTTCAATGAAAATGTTTTGTACGTTTTTAAACTTTCAAGGCTGCGCCAGGAGAAATGTGAATAAAGAAAGCCACACAACAACTGAATCTACAGTGGTTCATAAAACTTGGTTTATTTTGTCTTTTTCAATTTAAACTTTCAATGTCGAAAACTATTACTTATGGGTAACTGAAGCCCATAGGTAACTGAAAATTTATTTTCAAAGGAAGCAAACACTTGGTGGTGAGACATTATAATTAAATAAATAAAAAAACTTTGTTATACACCGCTTATTTTTATTTATTTCATGAAAATTTATTGCATGGGGCTCTTCTAGTGTTTTGAGGTAGCACTTGAGTAGAATTAAAATTCTCGTGGGCCCCGTACGATGTACCCAGGATCTGAGGGTAACGTCACCATATCATCCCTGAAGACCTTGTAAATGACGTCGAGGTCTGAAAGCCAAAAGGAGAGCAAAATAAATTTTCGTCAATCTGATTTGGTCAATGTTTCTTTTATTATTAAATTATTTCCACATTTCGTAACCTTAGAATTATAGAAACCTAACTGAAACTTTAAGTTTTGAGATAATGTTGAATAAAGATTCTTAAGTCCGTAAGTTTTGTATAAAAAGAAGTATATTTATCAATACTTTTTAAAAATACAAATCATTGCTCCCTTTCTTTTAACTAGTAGCGTCTGCTTGCCTGTCGAAAAAACTTTGGATCGATTTTCAACCCTTTTCCCGTTATCCAATCGAGCTGAAACTTTGCAGTCGACTCGTGGCAACGTTAAAAAAGATCTAAGAAATTTTTGTTTAATTTTTTTTTAATAATTATAGTATATATTGTTTAATTTTCGAGCCCGTCGCATGGAGTAGAAGCGAAACCTGTGTCAATGAGAAAGGGAGTATAATAAAAACTTTTTTTTATGGGTAAGTTTTTTTCTTCTAAATTTTATTCTAGTTGTGTATCTATCAAGCCACTCAATTGTAAAAAAATAAATTAAAGTAATGAAATCTTAAAATTTTGAATTAGGTCTCTATCATTCTAAAGGCACGATTTGTTAATCCAAAACACACATGGAAATCGTTTAATAATAAAAGAAATATTGACAAAATCAGATTGACACAACATTCTTTTGCTCTCCTGTAAAGTTTGAAATAATCACCAACGCGCTTTTGGCTTTCTGCCCTCGAATAGTGATGTCTCAAAATTTAGATTCTCTCAGGGTGCTTTTCTAGATATATCAGCATTGGCTTAGATGCTTGTCAAATAAAGGTTACTGCTATGGATTACGATATCATCCATCAAAATGAGTATATATCCAATCATAATTTATTTGCAAAAGTATAAAAATTCTTCCATGTACTTATTTATGTATTTGTGGAAGTGACTAAACTGATTTTTAAATTCGTTAACTGCATATCCTATAATATTAAACAAACAATACTTGTATACATAGATATATACTGGCTATATCGAAAACTGCTGTAACGATTTCGATGAAAATCACAGATTAGGGATTTTTGGGGCCCAGAAATTGATTTGTCTTATCTTTGGGAATTTTTATATTTAGTCGATTTTTTAGTTTTTATTTTCCAAAATTACGTGTCGATCAATTACGTGTCACTATAGAAGTACTGTATTAAATTTATATAAAGTATATGACCTCTAAAGCAGTGTCTTTCTACTGCTGGGTATAAGCTTTTCCTAAAGATAGCAAACTCTCTGTTTTATTATATTATTTTATTTGTTGCCTGCCACTTTTCATAAATTCGAGTCCAATCTGTGGGTTAGCCCGCTCCTAGGGAGAATAATTTATTTAATACATACATGAACTCAGGAGTAGGGAATGCAATTCCGAGTCGGGATTGCTCTTTCGGGATCCCTCGAGATTAGAATTTCCAAACCCGTGGGATTCCTACGGATCGGGATCCCGAATACTTTTGGTTCTTTTGTTTGTTTATAGAGCTGAATAGCAATAAACGACAATGCCTTGTATTTTTATATCAGCAATTTTAATTAAATGTTCACTATTAATCATTGCGTTAAAGTTTTTGTAGGCGTTTTTCCAAGCATCAATCAGTCAACGTAGTAGAGTAAAAACTACTAACTAGTAGTAGTTTTTATTACTATGTTAGTTTGATAAAATACAGCAAATATTATTCAAAGCTATTTTCATTATTTGAATGTGACATGGCATAAGTTTTAACTACTTACTAAAAGCTTTATAGACATATACAATTAAACATACAAAACATAAAAAATGCTGATTAATCCCGATAATCCCGACCGATTTTTCGGTTCGGGATTGATCTCGTAAAATGCCTCGAGATCTCGCGGGATCGGGATTGCAGGAGATGGGACGATAGTTGTTCAAAGAAGTTTGTCTCCTTTCCTTAAGAATAGTATGACAATGCGACATGTGTTATTCCTGAATGAAGAACCTTGTTCAAGAGCCTGAAAAGTGCCAGCAGGGTGAGTTTACCTCCAGCTTTCAAGAGTTTGTTGTTCTTGTACTTCAGTTGTTTGACAGCCAGTTCAATTGTACCATTTTCAATATCCGGTTATATAAGTTTTAGATGTATTGTGGCGTACGATCTGCAGTAGAGTAGGTTTAAAGTTAGATTATAGTTAAAAGTAAGCATTTTATTACTGTAATAAAATGGCAGATTTAGCTGACAAGATCATTTTTTCCTTGATTTTTAAATTAAGTTATGATATTAGCAAATAATTTTATTTTCGACCCTTTCTTTTGCCTTTTTTATACTTTCTGTATTATATTGGTGGACACCTTATGTAATGGTTTTATAACCTCCTGTTTTAAGATATGAGGTTTTGGGGTCATAATATAAAATAACGATTGGCTAAATATTTAAATTTTACAATATGCATGTCGAAAAGTAAAAAAAATAGAATGTGCAATTAATTATTAATTAATTAATAATATATAGGCACTTACCATTTACAGTTTTATTTAAGATAATATCTCAATAGACAAAATATTGTGCCAAGCAGTAATTTGTCATAGATTAGGATAATGTTTTGACTATAATATCAATATTGTCTTATTAATGCAAAGTTATTATAGAATGAATTGTTTTCTACCACACAAGATCATGTAACGCAGTAGCCGCTTATTAGTAGTATTATTATAGTAGTTATTATTAGTAGCGATAAATCGTGACAGACACTAAATAACATTTTCCATTCCAATGAAGAGTTATTGTAAAATAATCTATTTCTAAAGCCATGAATATGACCACATAAATAATGTGAGTATGTTAATACTATAATATAATATTATGTGCTGTATTTAAGTACCGATATTTAATACATCGGGAATCCAGTTCACGCCGAGCAAAATTATTTTAAATAATAGTGTTATAACTATTAATACGATCGCCATAAACCTGTTGACTGGATGCACGAAAATAGACGAGTTTTTCTATCCTCGAACTTCATTGATAAACATGTCAAATAGGAAATTTTTTTCGCCATCTGACGTTTTATTTCACCAAAAATATTAATAAATAATATTAGCGTAAAGCTATTTTTATTTAATTTTGGTAATCAAACGCCTGATTTAGTAGTCAGTTAAACAGAAAATTGAGCCAATTGCATAAATCTAAATTGTTATGGATTTTAAAGTGAGTAGAAGACTCTGCAGTACTATGCAGCGAAGTAATTTTGCTGCCAAATTTATAGTGAGTACATTTATTCTGGATTTAGTTACGTCTTCAGCTGTTTGAAAAGTGATTACATGTGTCTTGATGCATTACAGCGGGTTATTTTCGTCGGAGTATTTCATCTGGAGGAAAAAGCTTTCGTCCCACGGTCCGCGAGGGGTTGATGCGCCCTCTGGCGGAAATGTGAGGTCTGATCCCACCCCTCCGCGTTTTGTGAAAGGAATAACCCTTTGCTTGCGTAACAAAAACAAAAAGAGTTAAATATTATCCCTGTAATGAAAGCACACGTGACCTCGTACCTACATCTTTGAAACATGAATACTTTTTTGATTTTAAAAAGAATAATAACATCAAAAGCAAATTATGGTAGGAAAATATCGATGTTTGAAGGTTTTTAGCTCCGCAAAAGCGGAGCTAAAAATATGTTCTTCACACCGCTGATAAAAATCAGCGGTGTGAAGAACATATAAATAAGATGTATTTTTATAGAATTTCTCAAAATAAAATAGGTATCTTATAATCATGTATAACATCATTAAACATCACTTTATTAATTATTAACTATCACATTGTTTAATTTTTAATTTGTTATCATATTCCTTCAGATAAATTTTTAATTTCGTTTAACAAAATATATTTTAGCTTTTAGAGTATCTATATGTTAATTGCCCCAAAAATGCCGCTCGTATTGCGTGTCTTTCCATTGTCAGCATAAAAAATTGTATGATTTTTTAAAGAAACGAGGATTAACAGTTCATTTTAAAATACATTTAGATATAATTTAATATGTAAATATTATATGCATTATTTAATACGACGATGATATTTATTGATTATTGATTAGAAATAACTAAATACTACATTTTGTTCAATCAATTCTATTTTTACTTCTAGTCATATCGAAATTGAATTTTGACACATGACTATTATTATGTTATCTATGCACATGACGGACATGACACTTTGATAGGTGAAACGTGTTTAGATACATCTTTTCTTTATATTATGCACATACTAGCACCCAGATTACATGGAAAAGAACGCGAGATGTTACATCTTTACCTAAATTGTGAGGTTAAAACACACACGCTACCTTAAATGTTTATAGCGCCGTTTTTGCGTAAGAGACGCTTCAAGGGCGCTTTACAGGTGTGACATCCCGAAAAAATGAGTTTTTAGGCTCTTCTTGAAGACCTGCTTCTCCATAGATTGCAACACTGAAGTCAGCTGATTCGACATAGCTGGGCCCGCAAAGTTGAATGCACGTTCCGCAAACTTGGTGGCTCCAGGTCTCCTTGGTACTACCAGCCTGCAGAGTGCCTCCGATTTAGCTGACCGCAGCGTGAGCCGTCTTCCAGTGATATTGTCTGGGTTACAGAGGTCGATCAAATATTGTGGTGCTTTTCTTTGAAGACTTTTGTATACCATCAGAGAGTTCGAAATTTATCCGCTCCGGCTGGCAAAACCAATGTAGCTGCTTCAGCATTGAGGATATCCGCGAGAACTTTGATGCCTTGAATATAAGCCCCGCCGCAGCATTCATCACTGGCCGAAGTCTGTCGAGCTGAGTCCTAGGCTATCCTGCATACATTGAGTTACAATAATCCAGTTGCGAGATGACGTACTCACTAATCAGTGACTTTGCAAAGCTTTGCTAATTCACGCATATATCGTCATAATCGTAGAACAACGACGCATGTGATTTTTCTCAAGTTTACAAGAGAGCAGTTTGAAGTTTTATTTACATAAAGACACTTTATGTCATAGCTCGATAACTACAAAAGATTTTCATTTGAAACTTGGGTTAGTCATTTAAAGTGGATACCTTTAAAACCTCAAATATAGTCAGCGCAGTACAACGACGTTTTTACACATGCTGCGTTGTTCTACTATCGCAAATCAGAACCGTCGTTATACGAAGTTGGTATCACGATTAAATTAATGAGAAGAAATACACCTCTTATATACCATTAGATGGCTTCTTTTTTTCACTTTTTAACTATCCAAAAAAGTCAATATGGTATTTTTTCCACATGCGTCATTGTTCTACGATCATGACGATATACCACCAATTGTTGAATGTTAGATTACTGGCCGTATTCTAGCTATTTATTTATATAAATTTTATATATTTCAAATTTACTCCTACCTTTTTTCACATAACAAAAAAAATTAAGGATTTAAAAATAAACATTGTTTCTACGAATTACATTTAAGTGATTTGTAGACCTCTTTCTACTTAAGAAAGACAATCGAATTAGTATGTATAAGCCGCGCCGTGTGTTGGTGTTTACCTATACCCGTAAATACCAACACAGTGAAACAATGTGAGTCGTACGCGCGGCTTGCACATCCTAATTCGTAACGCTGTTTCTTTTTTAATGGAGAATAAATTGTAATGCTTCGAAATGGTGTCTTACTAACTTCTGTCAATTGGCCATTCACACATAAACATTCTGAATTGAATGTGTAGTGAATTTAGAAGTCAAAAGCATATTTAATGAAATGCATTCCGTAGCAGATGTTTCATGTGTAAACATCCAATATTTTTAAACTATAAATGGTTGCGGATATTTTATACGAACCGTATGTTATTCCGAAAGATGTTTCTCGACGTTTCGTTGAAAACTTATTCAACGTCATCAGGAGGACGACCTTTACTAGCGTCCGTCCTCTACCTCCGCGTAAAGGTCGTCCTCCTGATGACGTTGAATAAGTTTTCAACGAAACGTCGAGAATCGTCTCTCGGAATAACATACGGTTCGTATAAAATATCCACAACCAGTTATAGTTAAATATTATGTCTAACGACCGTAATAACAAGGTTAACTCTTTAATAATCCAATTTTTTGCCCAAAGAATGAACGCGCTTAGTTGGCTTGGATGTATTTGGACTATTAGAAGGTCTAATGTTTACGTACAATTGAATTGATTGTATTTTTAATGATGAAGGTGGTTTAGATATAAATGAACATTTTAATTTACCAGTTGAATTTTCAAACAGTATAACAAAAGAAAATTATTATTCTTCATATATATTTATCCGTTGGTGACGGCTTATTCAAGGGATTGTTGAAACTCGTTGTTTTAAACAAAATATTGAATTCATTGAGAATTTAAATTTTTTTAAATTTTACCCTATAATCTCAATTCTTTAGTTTATTTGTATGCTTTTGATAACATTTTGACGATAACTATGACTATTTAACTATTTAAAAACTCTAGGTGAACATACATACAGGTATAGCGTGTATCAGTTTTCTTAAATGCAGTAAAATCCCTATAATTCGACATTTTCAAATAAAAAAGTCCCAAATGTTAATTTTTAAATAGAGTTACCCCGTTAATTCGAAAATAACGCGGTAATTCGTAAATTAATTTTTTAAAGTTTTAATTAGACCAATTTGATTTTTTCGCAAGTGAAAATAGTAAATATGTCTGTATCGGGTAGGTAAACAATTGTGTTTGCTGCACAGCAAATACAATTGGCCGCGAAGCGGCCACAATAGCAAAAATGGAAATTTGTCAGATAGCAAACACAATTGGCCGCGCAGGGGCCATCGCTGGCCGCGGAGCGGCCATCATTGGCCGCGAAGTGTTAATTATTTGTGTGGATATCCAACCAATACAAATACATATTTACAATGAATCGTGTGCAAAATCGTATGAAATATAAATTAAAAACATATAAACACATGAGATTTTTCTAAATAAATTAACCGTTACATTAACCATAAAATTATTATAAGAAAAAATACATTTAATTATAAAAAAATCATATAGAAAAAATTTAAATATAAAGATTTTAAGCACGAAATTAAAAGAATTCCAAATTACATGGTAATGAATTTTTTTTTTTCTATCTTATGTTTATTGTAGTTGAATTATAAACACAGGCAGTACAATTATTTACTTTTATTTTTTAACATGATTAATTTGCTTTATTTTTATTTATTACAATTTGTATATATATATATGTGAATCAGATGGGTATCGTGGCTACACTGAAAGTCACTCGACTAGGCTGGGCCGTACTCATCCATGAATGTCTTCTCCAATGTCCAAGCCACCCTTATACGGTAACTGCATCAGCAACCCGAGGGATGCGATCACGGGGAAGACCCTAGAAATCAGACGATAATATTGAAAAATACTAGATATATAAAAATAATTTTTAAGAATACGCGAGAAAACTTGACGTTCACGACTGGAGGGCTACCTGTGAGGCTGTTGGCAGTGGCGAAAATTATTTCCTGAGAAGGCAAAAATCCCCTATACAACCTCCCTCACCACATCCAAGAATCTTCATTCTTTTTGGTGAGGTATAACATATGATAATAATTTGATTGTTAATATTTGCTAGTTATCATTGTTTTAAAAAATCATGCGTATTATCTATTAAATTTTAAATATATAAAACCATGCTTTTATTACACTCCCTTCTTTGTAAAATATAACAACAATTAAAGACGAATTAAAACATTATAACATAACACTAAACTTACAGGAATTTAATATATTTCTAAAATGTCAGATGTTTTGACTTTGATAAGACACTTCATGCTTTGAAGATTATATTCTAAAAACATTTGTCAGTCAATTTAATCAACATTTTGATAGATTCAATTATCAGCAATATCGTACCTTATGAATTCCCAGCGTCTAATGATTTAAAATAGTCTGAATTAGACAGGCGCGTACAGTGGGAGCAAGAAGTATGCCTCTTATTTAACCGTATATTTGGAAAAAAAATATCGAAATTAAATATTTATCTGGCAGAATATTATGAAATATTAAAATGTGAATATAATGTAAACTACTGTGATTGGAATATTACGAGATATATCTCTTATTTCGGTTTCTTTTCAAAATATATGCATAGGAAAAAGTCATGCTTCTTGTTCCCACTGCACGCCCCTGGCATCAGATTTGAGTAATATAGAAGTCTTCAAAACTAGCAGAAATCTAAAAGAAATAAATTATTGTTCGATTTCTTCCCAAAAACCGAAGGGTGCTGTCATCTGTAAACCAATTGTCATAAATTTTCTAAATTCCTAATGAAGTACCTATAACACCGACGCGACGTAGTAATTCAAATTTTAAATATTCCGTGACGTCATCATTCCGCCGTTGGTAGTAATCAAACTTTTCTTGCAAATTGCGGTTCAAACGGAATATAACGTTGGTGTTTTGATTTAAAACTGGTATGGATTTTGATATTTTTTAAGTGAGTGTAGCTATATTTTTAATTTTAATGGTTTCACGTTTTTTAAAATCATATCAGTTATTCTATTTGTTTCCTAGAACATTTGTATGGTTTCCAATTTGAAAAAAACATTAAAATATCGAAAAATCCAAAATTGTACTATAATTAATAAATTTTTTTAAACGAAAATTTGTTATATTATTTTCATCGTCGCCACGAGTCTGCCTGCTAAGTTTCAGCTCTATTGGATCACGGGAAAAGGGTTAAAAATCGATCCAAACAAGCGACAAGCCGACGAGCAGACGCTACGAGCTAAAAGAAAAGGAGTAAAAGTAGCCAAACGCGTGCATTCAGTTCATTGAAGCATGGATATGAGAATAATTGTGTTATAAATATTTCGAGATACATTGATGAATTTATTTGATGAATTTATTAGAAATATTTCATAATTTATTAGAAATTTATTAGAAAGATTTCTTTGATGAATTTATTAGAAATAATAGTTAAGAAAAATTTATTTCAATGTACCTACCGCCGATCACCATCTTTTTCATCATTATATATCACACATGACATAAAAAAATGATAACGCGTCTTTCCGAAAAATAATTTTCGCAAGTTCGCAATCAAACAATCATTTTATTGTCTGTCTATCTGTTATAGAGTCTGCAAGTTGCGGAAATTAAAACTATATATAATTAGATTGTGACACGCAATCAGCGCGCGGCATATGTTATGCGGTCACGGTCAAGTCTTATTATCATATCCCGGGATTTTTCACGGGTGTTTTAAATTGCAGTGCAGGACTAAGTGTAAAACGCCCTTGAGGTGAAATTTGTACGAAAATGGCGCTAAATCATATATTACTTTTAGTATTATTATATGTACCTACCTATGTGTGAGCCTGAGGAATATATAACCATCCTATTGCCCGGACATCAATCTCACTCTCTCAAGACCATACAACTTAAGGGAAAAACTAAGACCTCCCTCCCTTACTTCTCTCTCTATTCGCTTATAAACTGAATCATTTTGTCGTTTTAGAGTTGACCATTTCAAGACATTTTTAAGAGCTAGAAATATGAAACATTCACATTGCTGATGCGACATAAGCCTTCATAATGAATATTTGATCACGTTAACAAGCGTTGGACACGCGACGCCATGGAAATGGTCAAAACTCAAACGGAATTGTAAATTAACGATGGCGAAACACATTTCACCCCGCGCCATTAATGAAGACAAAACACTTCCCCATTTGAGAATTGTGGGCGAGCTGATAAGGGATAAGGGAGGTGGAAGCTCCTCCGCGATCCCGTCACCTGTCCGGTGGCAAAGACAGCGATTAACAAACTGTTTTAATATTATTTTTTTAAGTTTCTCGGAATAATGTCGTTCCACGGAATTGGCTGTAGGCACATTAAGATAATACTAAAATATTAGGTTCTTTATATATCGTAGGGTTTGGATATTATTTTACTTGCTTTGAATCAGCCTTAAGGCCTCCGCACATTATCAATAATGTTTATCAATAAAACATTCAGTATTATTGGTCAATAATATAATATACTACTGTCAATAAAAGGAACGTCAATATAATTTATTTATTTATTTAATGCCGTTACGGGCTTTTACAAAACATAAATTTAAAAAAATAACATAAGGCAGGTATACAGTTAAAAGGTACAAGTACATTTAATAGATTTGTGTAAATTTAGATTGCAGTTAAAAAGATTCAAGTACATCTTACAGATTTGTGTAAATTAAAAAGAGAAGTTTAAGTAGTAAGAAGAAAAAGAAAAGAGCCATTCGATAAAATTTTATTTGGTTTTAATTTATTGACGAGTCAACAATATTTTTGTCAATGATTAACCCGTATGATGGCAAATATTGACATTTTGCGCAATATGGATAGTAAAAAAATAACCCATAAAAACCAAGTTTTTATTTTACTTCCTTTCTTTGTAAATTAAGTTTACCATCATGTAATAATTGATTGACTGAAAATGAAACATGTGTAGACAAATATCTATGTCAAAAATCTCTAAAAATATCTCCTTATTATTTGATTTCTTCCCAAAAAACCGGTGTGCTGTCATCTGTGAACCAATTGTCATAAATTTTCGAAATTCGTAGTGAAGTACCTATTATACCTACCGATGGAGTAATTCAAATTTTAATATTCCGTGACGTTGTCAGGCCGCCGTTCGTAGTAATCAAACTTTTGTAATGATTCCAATTTGAAAAAACCCTTAAAATATCTAAAAATCCAAAATTAAACTATTATTATTAATATTTTTTAACGAAAATTTGATAGATCTTCTTGATCGTCGCCATGAGTCTGCTTGCAAAGTTTCATCTCGATTGGATCACGGGAAAAGGGTTTGATAACGGGAAAAAAAAAACGGAAAAAAAGGAAAACGATTGGATCACGGGAAAAAAAAAAAAAGAAAAGGGTAAAAATCGATCCAAAGTTTTTTCGACGGCAAGCCGGCAAGCAAGCAGACGCCACGAGTTAATATAAAGGGAGTAAAAAGAATAACATGGAAAAGGAAAGACAATTTATGATGAAATGTACAATGGGAGAAAGGATTTATTAATTCAACTAGAAAAGTGGTGTTAGTTAAATTTATTAGTTACTCTATTAGTTAACTGACTAACCATCACGCCGTTTTTACGTAGGGGTAGGCAGAGAGGATAGAACGCCATATTCCTCTATCTTGGCACACTACTTTTGCTTCGGCTACATTCATACATCTTCTCATGCATGCTCTACGATTGTTGAGGCTTTTAACATGGCTATCTTCCAATACTTGTAGAATCTGATCGTGCCAGGTCTTTTGCGCACGCCCTCTGTTCCTGTTACCTTCAACACTTGCCCTAAAAGCGTAATTTAAATTCGAATAGTCATAATTAATTTAAAAAATAATAAAAATAAATGGCTCGACAAACCATGTCCGTGACCTTTTATAAAAATATATTTAAAAATTACAAGAAGATATCGTGCAGACAGTGAGGCGATCATAAAATTCTCATGATGCATATAATATAATAATTTGAATAAAAAATGTTTTTTTTTCAATTATTTTAATCATAATAAAGATCAATTAATTATTTTCTATTTTTATTTCATCTCATTCTTTGCTTCGTAGTTATATCCTAAATTTTTTTCTAAAAAACGTTAATTTTTTCGTGCTCAGCTAGATGTGACCCCTTAAATAAGAAAATAATTATTTTTTCATTTTACTCAAACCTGGCGACACGATTACCTTCACCAGTTAGCTGCGCACGCCACGGAGGAGTTTTGCGGGACAACACATAACTTCGCCATTTTGAAATTTTCTAAATAATTTGTTAATGAAAAATAGTAATCAATGAATCCCGTAAACGATGATAATAATAAGAATTTTATTTGAGCAATATTTACGTCAATTTTATTTTCGTCAATGCCTCAATGTTGCCTCTTTAAATTTAAATTAAATTAATTAATATTAGTTTATTTTGTAATATGTTTCTCTATAAAAAATGTTTATATGTAAATTATATAAGGAGAAATAATTATTGTTCATCAATGAATAATTTTTAATTCTTATTAAATATGTCGTTTTCAAAAATATGAAAATTTTCATTCCGTTTCTTATATTGTCATGTTCCCACACTCATATTTTTAGGGCATAAATTAATTGATTAAAGTACAATTATATAAGTTTTGAAGAAGAGTTAGTTTCTCATATTAATGTTGTGTAGGTATATTTTGTATAACTATTTTTTTTTTCGATTCTTAGTTTCAGTATCTTGAAAACAAGTGCTGAAATTACGCAATTCAGATCTTATATACCTATGTAGATGCGGTTTCTATTATTCCCTTGTAGCTTGTATTATTATAATTAGGTAACGCTACGTAAAATATATTTCAATTAGATAATTTTACCAAAACGTTAAAAAAAATGAGGGTTTACTGAGCTTATGGTGGCGAGTAGCCGATGTAAATTTTAAATGTTTATTAATGACAATAAAGTTTCACACGTATCAAAAAAATAATTATAATTAATTCAAATGACAAATTAGTTAACGAGTTCTAATCAATTTTCACCGAACTCTTTTTGTGAAGTGCGTAATTCACAACCATTTAAAATAAAAATCCCCAAATTAGGAATTAATTAAGCATATAATGTTGTTTGTAACTGTAAAAAAATATATTATTTTTAATAGTGGTATTGGTAATCTTATTTATTTAAAGCTTAAGCTTTATGTATAATACAATCACTTCTGTAAGTGGTCATATACTAACATAATTAACATCGATTAATATAGTCTATTAATTTTTGCAAATGACACGAAATATGTTTTATTTTATATTTGTAATACACACACATTATTAGTTATTAAATTACTGCGAGAGGCGTAGTCCTTCTCATCATCGGGTTATTACATAAGTTAAATCATAAGTTATTATTTATACCCGATGATGAGAGGGACTGCTCCTCTCGAAACTATAGTAGTAATTTAATAACTCATAGTGCGTGTATTACAAATATTAAAAAAAACATATTGTAAATTATAATGTTGCACCACGAAGTATCTGCGAAATCTTTCAATGACATGAAATATATTTAGGGGGTGTGATTTTTTTATTCAACTCGCCCTACGCTTTAAGTAATTATATACCTAACCAGAAAAAATACAAAATAATCTAACTTAATCTGATTGTGGCGTAGTCAACGGTATTAAGAAAAAAATCAGTAAATTTTTTTGGACATGAATTTATGAGTGAGAACCGATGTTTCCTCTTGTTCTTGGATCACTAGGTGCGCAAAAAATGCTTTTCTGCAATTTTTGCTTTTAATAATACCACGATTTGTGCTCTAGGGGAGATTTAATAAAACCGTTACCATACCTGAATAAGACTATTTATTTAAGTTTGTATATTATGTACTAATTTATTTATTAATAAGAATATAGTGTCTAGATATACACATAATAAAAACTGTATTTTTAAGGTCATTTGATAATTTCATCTATCCGTTGAGAATTGCCTTGTAAATAGATACCAAGATTAACACAAAACATGAGACCCTCAACATTATGTTTATTGAATTTTTTCATTATGTGTGGGGTTTAAAAACAAAAGCAGCAACATCCAAAAAAAGAATGCATTATTCATTTATAATGTACTAAATTCGAGATTTTATAGGAAACCTAGCCTATAAGTTTAAAGGAAACATGATTTTGGAAGGGATAGATCAAAATATTTAGAATTCACTGGTATTCCTTGGTGACTGTTTTAAAAACATTTTTTAATTTTTTTTTGGATGTTGCGGCCTTTGCTTTTATACTCAAAATGTGTACAATATAATCAATAACATTTTTTCTTAAAATTTAGCTAAAAATATTCGTCGTTTGAGGCTTGCAGACAATTAAAAAAGGTTAATTTAATACATTATGGACTATTAAAAAGCTGTTATTGTAATAATGAAATTGAAAGTCAAATGGTCTGAGATATAACCAATAGTCTGTCGATAAAACATGAATCCAACATACATTTGGATAAATATTTTTAAAATATCACTACGCACGTACATTTCTCTACCAAACTTCCTCGCGGTCTGCTTGGGAAGAATAAACGTTTTTTTATGCAACAACACATAAAACTTAATGTTACAGGTGTCGTCGGCAGATGGAAAATATTGAGGATAATTTCTACCCCTCTCCTTTGTGACGGGCACAGGCTGGACTGCGCAGCGGACTTAAAGCGAGGGGGATGAATGGGCAGGACATTGTCAATTTAATTCGCCGTGAACCGCTTAGGTTCGGCAGTTTCCAAAATTTAAAAAATTGCGTACGATTGTTTAAATTTAAAATTAATTAAAACAATTTTAATTTTTACTAAATAAAACTTTGTACCATATACAGATTGAGTTATTTGATCACTACTATAATTTTGAGAGGAGTACTCCCACTCGTCATCAGGTGTCATTTAGCAATTAATTACGTTTGATTATGAGAGGAATTTCTTCTCTCAAACATGCTGAAGAGATAAAATAAGTAACAGGGTTCGTAGTACAAAGTTAAATTTAAAGAAAATTAAAATAATCATGCTGCAGTACAAATTAACTGCCACATTAATCGATAATATTAATTAAATCTACTGTATTTGGCCACTTTCAGACAATTTTAAGATCCAACGTCACCTGAAATCAAATCAAAACATTGTAATTATACTTCTTATGGAGAAAGGTATGCATATATGTGGCATATGTAATAAAAAATCAATCCGTTTTCTTTTTTAACTTTTCTGATGATATTTGCAAGGCAAAGTAAATTATATAATTAGAATTTCACTTATTATGTAAATGAGTTTGATCATATTTATATTATACTAGCTGTTCATACCCGGCGTTGCACGGGTTAAGGATTAAGTTGAAAATAAATTTGTGGGGGGAAACAAAGTTTTGATTCAAACGATTTATATTTGCATCGAAAATATATCAAGGGGAGGAGAAAAGGTAAGAAGAGAGGGAGGAAATATAGCCTATGTTACCTGCCGAGACCTAAAAAATAAGTTTCCAAATTTTCGGTTGAACGGTAGGTATAGATTTGCATAGAAAATATATCAGAGGGAAGGGAAGGCGTAAAGGAGAAGAGGGGAAATATAGCCTATGTTACCCGCCGAGTCCTAATGAATAAGTTTCCAAATTTTGATTCCGATCGGTCAAACGATACAGATTTGCATCGAAAATATATCAGCGGAGGGGAAGGGTTAAAAGAATAGGGGAGAAATGTCGCATATATTACCCGCCGAGTCCTTAAGAATAAGTTTCGAAATTTTGAGTCCGATCGGACAAACGGTACAGATTTGCTTCGAAAATAGATTAGCGGAGGGGAAGGATTAAAGAATAGGGGGAAATATCGCTTATGTTACTCGCCGAGTCCTAAAGAATAAGTTTCCAAATTTTGAGTCCGATCGGTCAAACGGTACAGATTTGCATCGAAAATATGTCAGGGGGAGGGAAAGGGGTTTGAGAATAGAGGGGAAATGCTGCCTATGTTACCCGCCGGGTCCCAAAGCATAAGTATGAAAAATTTGAATCGAATTGGACAAACGGTGTGGATTTGTATACAGAACAGACAGACAGACAGACATTGAGTTTTATAGGTATAAAAAGTGAAATTATTTTGTATCAATAAATTTTAAATACACGTATCTCTATATTTGACACGGCTAACTTTGCACACATTGGCTATATCGGCAGATGTCAACATTTTTTGTCGTATCGTGTATTTTATCTTTATTATATGAAGTTCTAGGAAGTACCTGTGGCCCGAAACATATGAGGTGAAACATAGTAAATGTAGTGTCCCGATTTCCATAACATTCTATAACCATTTTCCTTCACTTTCAGCTAAAAGCTAAAGCATGGCGGCAATTATAAATCCATTAGCAGATATCACGCAATTTGTTCCCATCCCTCGGCCCGTTCTTGACCCAGAATACTGATTACTCCACTTGTTCGAATTCGTTTTTCCATCAAGAGCTGGCTCTGTCGGGGACGGAGGGTTGCGCGGGGGCCGCTGTGCAGCACAGGTGCTTGGCCCAACCAACCCTTTACCCGGCTCAGCCCGCACAATGTAAAATGCTTCCTGGCAGATACGCCTCAGACGGGTTTTTTCGTACTTTTTTGTGGGCTCCGGGATGCGAACGAACCCACACAATGATAATTCAGTTTTTTACGCGGCGATTAGGTATCTTGCAGAGGTACCTCGGAAGATATATGAGTATGGATTTTTTTATTACTTTTACCTAATCTTAATTTTATAGGGATGTTCAGGAAGAGTTAAATTTTCATCATTTTATCTACGAAATGCTCGGTGGACATTTTTAACCGAGCACGTTGGTATCTGGAATAACTACATTTATTTTATTTTTTAAAAATAAATAAATTAATCAATTAGAAAGACAAACAGAAAAATCAAATCCATGAAAAATTATTTGGCTGCTACCGGGATTCGAACCACGGATCTCCTCCTATCCGGGGCAGGAGCATTAACCAATTAGCGGCCTTATACATTTCCGTGAATATATCGACCTTATTTGTAAGTCTCATATATTAATTGATTAACATATATTATCTATTTTTAGAGCAATCCACTTTTTCCTGTGCAGTAGTAAATAATTCATCAAATTAAACAGAATTACTGTATTAAATATAAATAACCCAATTTGATATTGATGGTCAGTAACGATCCATACGCCAGGACAATGGTTCAAATGACTTCAACCATTATTATCCATGAGACGAAGAAAATGTCATGAAGAGACTAAGATCACCATACAAATTATCATATTATATAAGTGCTCATATATGTATAGTAATGATCATGATTATAGAATATCAGGTTTTGAAGTTTTGACTAAGCCTTAATGAATGTAGATGGTACCTACCTATTCCTAAATATAAATTATGTAAATATTGGTAGCTAAGAAAATTAAAAAATTATGATTATTTTATCTTCCCTTCTTATCAAAACGTCTGTCTACTTTGGGATGTGGTATCTACGTAATTTGTATCGGTTGAGCATTATCCATAGACGCATATCGAGCATATTTTTTGACTGCTATAAATACGAAAATCGTTTTTCTTATTTAATATAAATCTAAGATATTCGAAGTTCTACCTATCGCTGATTACTGATTAAGGATTTATTAAGATTGCTAATCAAACCCGTTACGTATGCTAAAAAACATTTTGAAACGGAGCACAACATTTTTTTAGTGAAAATATTCTAAAGCCCTCAACGGAGGTACGTTAAGTATTGTATTTAGGTGATGTTAGTAGTGGCGGGAGAGACAAACTTCAGTTTTTTGGGGATGATTTCAGGTGGAAGAATTTAATCGCGCAGGAGACTGTCCGCGTGGAGGGATGACCTGAAAGGAACCTCATTCAGAAGTGGTGACTAATTGGGGCGCACTGCGGCCTCTTATGGTTAGCAGCTTCAAAGATTATTGTGCAAAATATATTAATGACTTTACAAAAAATGTTTTCAAATTGTATTTTTAATGATTTTTCTGTGTGTACCGCTAGTTATATGAATATTTAGCGTTAATTAAAACTTCGTTTTAACCACATTTAAATTTTGTTATAAAAATTCACCATGTCTCGGAAGCGATGAGCCCTTCTTCAGGAATATAAATGTAATAAAATTAATAATTATTATTAATACTTTAACTTTGATTTTAATGCATTCAATGCATTAAAATGCAAAAGGGAGCATCGCACCCGAAAAATTTAATGTGGTTAAAACAAAGTTTTAATTATTTTATTTATAAAAATATTTTTACAGAGTTAAGGTTATTATTACGTATTCAATACATATTCAAGATTATAATTATTATTAGCTTATTCAGATAGATAGATAATTAGTATATATTGCACACTGGCGACCTCTATCATAAAAGAAGTGAACACTCCACGACAAAATGCATATAATTTACGCCCCCGGAAACAGTAATCAGTCCGCCCTATACCTCCGCGGGTACAGGTCGTTCTCCTGATGACGTTGAATACGATTTCAACGAAACGTCGAAAATTGTTTCTCTGAAAAACATACGGTTCGTATAAATAACCATTTACGGTTAAATAAAAATATTTGACTAAATATAATACTATATTTAGTAATATAATTTTTTAATAATAATTACAGAGCTCACTTAGTTTCGGCACTGAATTTTCATATAGGTAGGTACCTGTATTCGAATTAAATCCTCTACTATTATATCTATTTAGTTGTATTTATAACAAAACGATATGTCAGGTTCATTCTGAACCTCACTTTGATATCAAATGTCTGGTGCGATTTGGAAAGATGCATATTATCTCGCGGGATGGTGCGGGGGGGGCGGGGGGGGAGCAGAAGGGTTGTGTGGGAACGGAGGGCACCTGCGCGGGAGGCATGCTCGGCTTCCCCGAACGTCTTCTATCCAAATTTTCGGAGCATATTAATTTAATTTCGAAAATTTGTCCAGTAATTATTTTTTGTTTCATATTAGTTAGTAGCAAATTACAGGTGGATTCCTTTTTTGATAATGAATTTTGAGCAACCACCACCTAAAATCAATGGTTATGGAGATTTGCAATAACAAAGTTTGCATTTTTTTCAATAATTCTGACTTATTTTTTGTCCGTGTCAAATAAAATGATAAAACCTTGCAAAAATTGAAAATAGTTTTTTTGCCAAGTTTGTATCATTTTAGTTGAAAACTTTTTACAAAAAATAAATCAAATATTTAAAAAAAAAATGCAAATTTTGATATTGCATATCTCCCATAACTATCGTGTTGCATGAACATTTTCGACTCATTATCAAGACAGGAATCCACCTTTAAAGTTTTTGCTACTGAATATGCGATACCCTGTATATAATATCATAGTGTAATAATAATATAAAGCATGCGTACGATTAATAATGGCGTATGGCATTGAAGCGAGGGCAGACACAATCGGGACTATAAAAATATTAAGGACTTCATTATGAGGATAGCAGGAAAGACTCTGAAGGATCGCGTGACAGAGATAAGAGAGATATGTGAAGCTGAGGACATTGTACGATAGAGAAGACAGCAAAGGAGGGACTGGTATGGTCGTGTCCAGAGAATGGACAGCGTCAGACTCCCTTATATCGCACTACATAGTCAGCCTCATGGAATTCGCCCTCGCGGAAGACCTCGCCAAATATGAAACGATAGCTAGGAGTCCATCTCATCTAAAAATTGAATTTTTAAAAAATAACATAAATAACATAACGCGTTATATATGTTTCCATAGAACCCCTCCTCCGTGACTAATATGCAACTTTCCCCGGTGCGCGTTTGTTCGAAACAGAAGAGAAGGTCATGTACTTATTTAGAATTGAAATATCTTCAATGTAGAATATGAATTTTTTAATCGGTCTATTTGTTAAAAAAACTCGTTTTCATAATTTTTCAAGAATTTTTTTTCTTCCAATTGCTCTCAATTTTACAAAAAAAATTTTTTTTTTCAAAATCGAGTATGCTTAATTGTAGATGTTTTATTTTTTAATAAGCACGTGATCTTATTTTCAACCGGTGAAAGTTGCATGCCAGTCAAGGAGGAGTTCTACGGAAATAGACATAACACGACCATTTTTTTTTCTTGTACTAATTGAGCAAGATAATATGTACTAATTGAGTCCAATAACAAAATTATTTAAAACTTACCTTAAAACTTAAACATCACATTTGGAAATTTCGCGTGGTTTTAAAACCGTCACTTTTAAAATAATATATACCGATAGTGTCGCCGGCATGTATACCTAGGGATGCATCGATACGCAATTGTGGTGTAAAAAAATTGTGATTAAGTGGGTGGGTTTAGATTAGAAACAGACGAAATTACTTGTATAATTATTTATTTAGAATGTTTACTCAATGACGAAATTTTAAAAATTGTAATTTAATGGAATATTACGTTCAGGTTATAAATAAAAATTCACATTTATAAAATTTTTATTCAGGAAACACAACATTCTTAAATAATTCGGTGAAAGCCGATTTCGTAAGTCTGTTTGGACCAGAAATGCCGTTGAGAATAAGCCTTTCAGATGCGACAGAACTCATTTGGAACTTAATATTTTTGTTCCATTTTTTCAAATTTGAATATACATCACTGCGCCAGAGAAAACGGAGGATATGCTTCTCCTGATACATTGAGTGATCTCAGATATCCTTCTAGTTCTTCTTCGAGAGAATCAGTGCTCAAAAGAAAGAGAAGCTCAACTTCTTCAGCTTCTTTAATAATATTTTCACAAACGCTCCATATCCCACGTCTCGTAGATGACTCAGAATTTGTATATGGTTGTAATGTCGGTAGTCACAAACACAAAGAAATTAATTAATTATTTATTTTATTACGCACCGAAAGCAACAACTGACAACAAGCGACTGGCGGAATGATATTATGAAACGCGGGGATTCCCCGAGCGTAGATAAATTGTGCCGCGTTTACACATGAACGAATTAAGCGCTAATATGGCGCGTTTACGCACGGATTATCTATAGTGCGAAATTCAAAATATAACGGTGTATCGGCAAATTAATATAGCCGATTCCGATATATCGATAAATCCACGATATCGCCGATATATCGGTATCCGTATCGGTATCGGATGCATCCCTATGCACAACGCTCGATAAAAGAATTAAGATGATTTTGTAAAATTAATGAATGCATTATATTGTCATAAGCACCATAAGAAATTCGTCTCTCCGTCAAATTTCAGAGCGATTGTTGGTCAGAAATTAGGTATGATATTGATAAAAAGATTCCTCGCTGACGTACATGCGAAACTTAATAAAACCAAGAAAAAAAATACTCGTGTAATAATCTCTTTTGTTGTTTGATATGTTTTCAAAATATCTTCAGCGGTTCTATTTGAATACGATCTAAATAAATGTATTGATTCATCGTGGCAATGCCAACCAAAAATCCCGCTATCTCATCACATCGTTAAAAATCCATTGACATTTCCAAACGTATTGACAATGCAATTTCAAGTCAATTAGATGACAGCTAAATACACTCGAAGATTGACAAAGCGCTGTCGTCACAAGCCCCCGCACAATGCGCCCGCGCATCCCGTGTTGACACGACTCGTCCGTTGCGAAAAAACTGTGAGCATTAAATATTCGTGATTGTGTGCACTCCATTATAATCTGGGTCAGGTACGGAGCGGGTGCGTCTCCCACATGCGCCAATCAGCGCACGAAAGGGTTGTGCGTGGGAGAATCCGTTTTTTACCGCGATTCTTACCCACAGACCCATTTCGTGTACGCAACCCTAATGCGCCGATAGACCCCACGATAAAACAGATTTATTATGGCGCAGTGCGTTTTTTGCATCGGTGTGCAGTATCGAGGCCGCGCATTGTTCGGCCCGGCTGAAGTGTGACGCGTATTAAACCTACCATTGTCGATGACTTAACCCTTTTTTACTTAATCTATTTTGATAACCAGCGCACTGTTTCTGTTAATAAATAAGCCGCTAAATATATTAAGGTCTCTCCAGAAAAACTCGTGGCAAGGTGCTTTCCCACCCTTAGTTCGACAGCAGAAAATTGATGGCCTTTCCCAACTCGCGTACGGGATGTCCAGAAGGGTTCTTGCAACATGTGACTTGGATAAATACAATCAATCCTTTTATTTTAACTACCATCGTAAGTATTTTTTATTTTATCGCTTTTTTGCTGTCCGTCAAGCAGCATTCGCTCGGTGTAATTTGTAATCGTCAAATTTAGTTTTTTTTTAATATTAAATTCGGGTTCTTTGTCGCTGTGGTGCAGTTAGCAGGTAAGCAGTGGCTGCGAGGGAAGGTGGGTAGTCATTATTATTTTACTTGAATGTCATATGTTGATTAAGAAGAGGAAGCTGGATTGTTTGAATGCAGTTTTTATGCTTCCGGCTTTTTTCAATCCTTAAGTGATCGTGAACAATGATTTCCATCTACACACATTAATATATTCCGGAAGAGATCGTTATTTTTTGTTTTGATGGATGAGCGGACAAAGAGATTTTATTGGATTGTATGATATAATACGCAATAGAATAGAATGAACCTATAGCTCTCTATGTGAACCAATAAAACTTTAATTATTTCCAAAAATATTCATACGCTAGGTTAAACTGTTTTAAAAATAACAATATTATATGTAAATAGCTCCTTCTTCAAAAATAGCAAAATAATTTTGTGATACATTATTAATATAATAAATAAAATAAACTTAGTTTTCACCACTTTTTTATATTGAAAATATCAACATGTTTCAACATAAAAAAGTGGTGAAAACTAAGTTTATTTTATTAATTATATATATAAATAGGTTTATGTATAACCGGATAAAGAAGGCTGACCCTAAATAAATGGGACTAACGGTCTAGAAGGAAGAAGAAGAAGAAAGTTAATGTGTAACTTAAAATGTAATAACGCAAAAATTTTAGTTCATCAAAAAGTTTGTTAACTTTACACAGGTTTATTATGACCGAAAACACTCGTGTAATAATATTAAAAATAATTTCAAAAACCTAAAAAAATAGAAGAAGAAGGTCAGTGGATGGGTATGTTTACATCATTTACAATATATTTTTAAATACATTTATTAATATAGTCCATTGACAGCTACGTTTCCATGGAAAAAAACTACTCTTAATTAATGTAGAGCAGAGGTATTGTACGAATGTGTATTTTGGAGAATAGACTTAACAAAAAATGAATCAAAGGCAACAATTTCATTCATTTTTGCATCCTTAGAGTCATTTCAGCCAAAGGAGCTGGTGAATACGAATATATGTCCACAATAAAGTACAATAAAAATATAGGAGGTTTGATAAAAAAATGCGAGGAATTTTTGATTTTCGCGGGCTGTGTAAGTCCAATTGTCACATTTTTTTGGTTAATTGGTACCTTTGTCCCTGACGTATATTGAAATTGGTATTTTATTGGATGGTAATTTTGTCTGTTGAAAAGGTTACACGTGTTTTGATGTATTTTTTACTTAATTTTTTACTTATGGAAAAACTGGATCAGAGATTTCAACACAATACCGTTGTAATGCCTCCCATATTCGCCGGACACCGGACACTCCCCCCTGCGACTTCTTTCTAATCCCGAAGAAGAAAAAATTTTTGAAAGAATGACGTTTGCTAACATTGAGAAGATAAAGACAGAATCGCTGATGGAGCATAACGCCATTTTGAAAATTGCTTTGATGACTAGAAAATTATTGGAAAACCGCATAAGTTTATATAAGGGATTAAGTTTGAAGGGGACAAAATAATTTTTTTTTTGAGAAAAACGAATATTTCGCGTATTTTTTGATCAAACTCAATTCACATATACTCGTACATATTCAAACGCACTTATAATAAATGGATAATACACGACATACAACTCTTTTCCGACCCAAAAAATATAAAACTCAGGACACAAAAGCTTGGTTATCAGTAGAATCATAAACTCTATAATAAATTCTTGCAGTATGAGAATTTCCTTGGCATAGACTTATTCGCAGACACAAAGTACATTCTTAAGCAAAAACTTAAAATAATGAATTCATTGGCTTTAAACCAACGTACAATGCACATACAGATACACAAGTACATAATAAACACATCACCTTTAAGTAAGTAATTTTATAGATATTATTGTAAAGCTATTAATAGATGTATGGAGCAGATATTATTCAAACGTTTCAATTTTATTTGTAAAACATTTTCATGCAATGTTAGCTTCATTTCGAATAAATAAAGTAAAAATAATTAGTATTATATAAAAAAATGATGAATAAATTAAAAAGATATAAAGAAAAAATCTGATTAAAAAAGTATATAAGATTAAATGTAGGTAAGATAATCTAGATTCCAGATATTCTAGATTTAATAGAAAAATGATTGACTTATCCTGGCGTCCTAGCTTGTATTATTTAAAGGTTTTTGGGATTCATTGCAATAATTTGAAAAAATAAGCCTAGTTCATGTCCCGGTGATATCCAAATATTTTATAGATAGATTTTTTCTGGGTATCTTTCTAATCAGTTAGTCTATTTTTTGTTTTATTTCATAGATTTGTGCTCTAAAATCGCACCATAAAATTTCATTCTAAAATAAAATATTATATTTGTCTCGGTAAGTATGCGAGTACATCGTCTTAGTACTAAAAAGTAACATAAATATTTTTTGAATTAAAACATAATTTATTTTAGCAGGAGAATTTTTTTGTCACCAGAGTAATAGGTGTAATGTATTTATATAATAATATGTTAATGAATGTGCATTTGTAATACATATTATAAATTAGTAATTTACCACACGTTTTTGAACCCGTTCGTTTCTGGCCAGTTCAACTCTTTCGAGCTTTCTTAACTGCAGTTAGCGGACAAGTTTTTTTTAAAACTTCATTGGCACTAAGAATTAATATAAAAATTTAACATTTATGACCTGCGATTTGTGTCACCAATAAAATATATTGTTTGGTAAGAAATGTTTTGTCGCGCGGTCGTAAAAACTTACTCTTGGTCCTTTTCGGATTTAATAGCTCCAGAAGAATAGTTATTATTGGACGTTTATTGCGGAAAGATGAGAATAATCGAAGCTCCTAAATTTATACCTACAAATTACATTGGTTTTTATTTTCTTTTGGGGCGAATTTTATTCCCAACATTTGTGACGGTCGATTAAAAATAAAAACTGAACCCAAAATAATACGAAAAATTGCTCCATGAAATTTTCTAGTCTTGGTGCACGGCCATATGTAGTATTAAACAATGCATGTATTTTTATATAGTATGTAGTAGGAATTCAGAACATTTTTTTGGATAAAGCTGCCTTTTGCTTTTATACCCCACAATTATTATTATATTATTCTGATATTAACGTATAAACATTTTATTTCGATGTTTTTTTCCAAAATATATACATAGGTATGCCTCAATGTACCCACTGCACGCACCGGTATATAAATAGATAAAGAATTCTTAAAAAAAGTATATTAATTTAATTATTATTGTAGATAAGTACTAACTTAGAGAATAATTAACTACTTTTTCTTATCATCAAACTACTTCTCTTAAGTATGTATCTATACTCATGTTTTGGTGCTATTCCTGATACTTTTTATAATTTGCTACTTATAACTTATATTGTTTAATGTATGTTCTTTTTAATTTTGTGATATATTTTTTATGTAAAAGCCTATACACATTGCTGCTCTTTCCTTTATATTTTTAACTTTTATACTCATGTTTTGGTGCTATACAGATATTGTTTAATGTATGTGCTTTTTGAAATTTATTTTATATTCTTTATGTAAAAGCCTAATGGGCTTAAACAAATAAATAAATAAATACGAATATATGTTATATAATATATAATAAGCGTATAATGCTGCTAGGAAAAAAGCGTAATAATCGGGAATCTGGATGTATGGAAATATGCAATCATTGTATAATGTTGCTAAAGACTTCATATTATGTATCGATTATAAAATATCGATTATTTGTTATTTTACACATTTAAAACAATAACTTGGGTACTTAAAAATTACAATACAATTTTAATTATAAAAGTTCACTTTACAGCAACAGTGTGTGTTTGAAAATTTGAATGACATGCTATATATTTTGTAAAAAAAAATCGCCTGCCTAACATTTTTCTTCATCTTCTCTTGAATTTACAATACCAATAGTAATACAATAGAAGAGAATTTAATTGATGCTGAACAATATATGGATTTGCATCCATTGATTCCTGTTCATAGCAACGCAATTACGAAACGTTTCGCTGTGTTCTTTACTTCTATCGTATTGCATTTTTCAATTCTATCGTTTGCTTTGCATCTTTCAATTTTATCTTCATTATCGTTCAGATCATGATAAACATGGTCATATCCTATTAATAAGGATATTATAAATAATTATTTTATTATTTTAGGTACCTACATAATACATATCCTTCAATTTTGAGCGGCGTATACAGCGATCTCAGTAACTCGAATGCTAAGCGCATTATGGAATTTTGGGACCGCAGTGTAAACTGCATTAATAAAAAACCGTATTAATAGTGATATTCCTGTATTTTATTATTAAAAACTAGATTGATTCCTCTACTAATTTAAGCAAAAATTTTTTGGATTTTTTTATATATTTAAAATGGAGTACTTTATTTACGATATAATCCCCAATAATAATAATTTCGAATGTCAGTCCGTAACTTCCTATCCAATAGCTGACCTCATTACGTTTTCAAAATTAGTATAATTTCCAAATTGTTATTAAATAAAATAAAATCGTTGTCCTTATGCTTTTTTTTTTATAAAAAATACTCTGAAATAGATTTTTAAATATTTCAGTTAAATGAAAATTAAAGCTAATAAGTGCATTCATTACTATATCGCGTATGTCATCTCACTAGTATTAATCATTTACTAAAATAAATAATTGTCTTGTAACAATATTCGTAACTAACCACAAAGTGACTCAAATAATAATGAGTTAGGTATAAGATGCAAAAAACCTAATTCTCTATTTAGTAATGTCCATCACTAACGTTACCAAGACGCTAAACTAATATAGATAGCGCTGTTCTCACAGCCGTAACTGCCGGCTGAAATATATATGTATAATAAAAATACGTAATTTTTGACGGGTTATATAGCTAGTCCATAATTAAATTAATTAGCGTGGTTATGCAGATGGGGACCAACCCACAAAATGCTAAAGGTGAGTTATATCTACACGGTTTTGGACTACCATATATCTTTATATGATATCTACTACGATATCTTTATGTACTGAAATCATCCAGGGGCCAAGTGTTATAAATTTTTGTAAATTCAGTATTTTTCTAACCCACATCACGGTCACCATGGTTAAATTAACTCATAAAATTTTCATGTGGCATGTCTGTTTTCTGCGGCACCAAATTTATAATATTTTAATTTTACTGTTACCACACGATAATAATTTTGTAAAAAACGTCCAAAAGGGATGAACATTTTCTACGCCTGGGATAGTAGGTACTGTTTGTAGAAAGAATCCAACGTGTATTACGCGTCATATCTTCGTAAATAAAAGTTTTTTCTTATTATTACATTATAAAACCATAAAAAATATATTGACAATGAATCATTTTCAAAAAAAAATTAGGTTTTTGTAGATTCAAATTTTTAGAAACCAATTTCTCAATTCCGGTTTTTAGGGTTGGTCGCTTTCTGCGTAACTGCGTTCAATTGGTGTTATGTATTTTGAATATTCCAGCGACATCTGTGATTGACATATTCATACGAAACGTGAGCTCAATGATTTATCCCTGGAATTTTTCCATTCTAAGATTGCGTTTAAATGTCATAGTTGTTTGTTCTGTGCAGATATCCTACTAGGTACATTGACAACGCATCAGGTTCTGATATCTTTGAACTAACTTGTTCAAAACTTTCATCTCCTAATCGTGAATCTGTCACCAAAAAAATAATTAGTAAATTAACGAGCTCTGGAGCGAGGGGGCGTGTGAACACAACAAGAAATTTAAAACTCTTTTCAGTGGCGTTCGAAAATAAAACTAACACTCTTATTAATTTTAATTTTGAAAAAATTGTTATATTTCTTTTTTTGTAGTATTTATTGATACAATTTTAGAAACAAAATTATGACGGGTGCTGGACTCTGTACCTCCCTTACAATTAAATTAGAAAAAAATTGAAAATTTCTTTCTTTGCAAAAAATCTTTCCATTCTTATTATTAAAAAATATTTTTCAATATCATATGTTTAATTAAAGTACAATACTGTAAACAAAATATATATATATAAAGGGCAGAGAGGCATGAGAATAGAATATGTAAAATGGCGCTTTAAATTTTGCAACTATTTTTTTCTTCTTTTGTATTTAGATAACACAGTACATAGTTTTAAAATAGATTTTTTTTTAATTGTTAATTTTTTTTAAAATATGTGTAAATACCTACAGTGTACGCTGTATTACGGCAAACGGCAAACATCTTGAAATTCTACGGCATAGAGGGGGGAAGTTTGCGCATCTACCTTTCCACCAACGAGACCCAAATTTCGTCTTCTGCGCATTCCCCCACTATGCCAAAGAATTTCAAGAAGTTTGCCGGCAACTGTAATAGAGATAGGAAAAAGTTTTAATTGCAATAAATAAAATGTACCATAAAGTAAAAACTATGGAAATAGTGTATACCTGGTTACCACGGGCTCATATTTTTTTATATTAATAGATTTGTTTGTAGATCTTTGTAATTTATTAATTTAATTAGTTTTAATTATCTTTAGTTACTTTATAATAAAAATGTGTTTTCTTTAAAATATAAAAAATAACAAATACATTATATTCAAATTAATTTCAGTTATAAATCTCTACAATGATTGCGGTAAATTGTAACTAGTAAATAATGTGCTGAAATATACCTAGAAACCAATCCTTTACAATCTATGCCATCAATCGCCTAATCCGTAAGACGGTAAAAATTTGCAGCAATTAATTAGTAAATTAACGCTCAAAAGTACAGACCTCTATAACATTAAATTGGGCATGAAGTGTCCTGAATAAATCCGAACATTGCTTCACACATGATTGATCGTTATTACGTTAGCACGATCATCAACTATCCTTATTCCGAATGTAACTTGCTGGAATTACAACAACAATACTGACTAGCCGCTAATGAGGGGAGGGCAGCCGAATGTGACACCTCGATCAGCGCGCAGATCAGGCTATGCAATTATGTCTCGTGATTTCCCACGAGTTTACGGCTAGTTTAAATATATTTAAAACACGATTTTCTTTCTTATGCATCTAATAACTGCATAACATTTTTTCACCAAGATAATTTATTTACTGTATTAGCCTAGATAAATTGAAATGTTTTATTCTGAAAACAATTGTAAATAAACGCCCACTCGTTCAAATAATAACGAAGTGGACTGCCTCACCACCCCGAAACTGTTTTAGGAGCAGGTGCTCTCGTCTCAGTTAGTCTCAGCAACGCATCCGGTATTTTCCTTTTCTTACTTCGCACATTAAAACCACGGAGTAGTCACGCAGTAGCTTTTGCCATAGTGGTTATGACTCTTATATAGTGATCCAGCGGTCGGCGGTTCGAGCCTCATTCCAGGACACCAAAAAGTTAGTTCTATTTCCTTAATCAAAAGCTTTTAGCTTAGTTTCAACATAATAGGAATATTAAAGCGATAAAAAAATTAAATAAAAATAAAAACTACGTAATTGTAAATTTTTCTGTTATTGATTTTAGAGAACTTGGAAATTATGCGTTATTCAACAATCTTATTCAAGGTTTTATCAAATTTAAAATGCTCTTACTGAAAGACAGACTTTTGAGATCGTCAGATTAATTTACTAGGTACGATTTACTGCATAAGTAATTGTATGAAAATGAACGAAGCAAAAGTGGTATGCTAGAACAGCAGAGCTTGGAGTTCTGTTCTCTGCCTTTTCCTGCGGAGAAACAGCGCGATGGTAAGTAAACCAATGCGTGTATAAATTATAGCAGTCCTAGATAAAATTTATTTTTATTTACTTTTGACATACTAAATTTGTATGTTTTTCATTTAAATATGCTTCAATTATTTTCATTCCATTGCCTTAAATTAAAGGCCATTGTTATAGTCGGGCTAAACTGGTTATTTAAAAAAACAAGTGTATAAAAATGTCTAAACTTAGAACTAATTATTACGAAATAAATTTTTCTACGCCCCTGCTCTTAACCCTGAATGTGAACTCAAGTCGTATGTTAAAGTTAAAATTCTACATATTGCACTGAGTGATTTATTTTTCTCGCGGAATATTTTTTACTGATCAACCCTCATCCCATGCTACAGTTCACCCCCGCACATTATCGCGCAGCCAAACTCCACATTTTGACAGCCATCACAGCAAGTCGGCCGAGTCAGAAGCAGGGTCATCAAAACTAGGCGTCCTTGTTGAAACTGATAATATTTCTTCTGTAACTTATATCATAAAGCTCACACCGTAACTCAGTATCATAAAGCTCACTAGTAACGGGAAATAATGTTATTCACTTCTTCAATAAACGTAAAATCACTTTGTGATAACATATTTATATGATTATAATTAAAACAATTAACTTTGTTTCGACCACTAATTTTATTTTTAAACACTCAACATGTTTCAGGAGGATACTAGGTATACAGAAATGTAAATACAAGTAGGTATATCAGATAATGGAAAGACGTAGGAAAACAAAAACAAACAAAGATAAAGTTCAAGCATAGATTATTCATCAGTAAGGAAAAAAAACATAGACAATCAAAGACAAAGATAAAAATAAAACAAACATTAAAAATCAAATAGGAAACAAAAGCACAGAACAATCAAAGGTATAAATAAAAAATGTTGATTAATAAGATAATAATGATTCATATTGCCACTTTCTATACTTATTGTTCGAGATTAAGAATTTATTAATTTTTAAACGAATAATAAAATCTTTTATATAATGCTTTTGTTACGTTTTTATTTCTTTCAATATTTTAGATTTAATATTAACTATTAAACAACTTTGAAAATTGTTCAGAATTACTAAAATATATCACTAGATATCTCCTGTAAATATGTCTCGCAATGAATTCATCAATGGTTATTTATATACAATGGGAATTGTTTCCTACTAAGTTAGTGTGAGTATGATAGTACGCAGTAATTTCAGCACACAAAAATATATATCACAATATGTACATATACAAATACACCATCAATAATAAAAAAAAATAAAAAAATTATAAAGTTAATTCATTTTAAAAATCAGTGAAAATATAATACCAAAAGAATTTTGATATTTAAATTGATACCTACTCACATTTTTGTTCACCTATCAATTTCTTGATAACTTATATTTTTATAAGTAAGGAATCAAATCAACAAGTCGCATTTAATATTTTAGGAAAAATATTAATTTATTAAAAATTAGATATAAAATAGTGAATTGTAAATTATACAAAAAATAATGAGACAGTGTAATTCACGTATGATTTAAAACAAAAATTAATCAGTTTTAACAAAATTTCCACGCCTTCAGTATTGGGATTATAAAACCTATCACGCACGATGCTCGTCTACTCGAATCTCGATGACGTGACGATTTCTACAAGTCAACTCCTATCGAAAGCCGCGTTAAGGAACTTCGTTCCAATAATGTTCTTTATATGCTAATTTTACTATTACCCCATATTGTACTTCATTTACTATATATTGGTATTTACGATTTTTTAAAAATAAAGTCCAATGTACTTAAAATGTTTTTGACACAATTGGCAACTGGAATGAGTGAAAAATGTTGTTTTGATGGCCCTGCATTTGATGTGCGGAGGAGCGTATTTTTTGCTTGCGAAGTTCAGAGGTCCGACAGTTTGTTATCATATCGTGTGACACGACCGTAGGGCTGCTAACTCGTGGCGTGTGAAATGTAATCGCCAACTCTGCGGTGAAGGGATTTTTTACGCGGAGGCGTAACCGCACAAGGAATGATACAATTCATTATTTTGTTTTGTTATTTTTACATCGAGGAACGATGTCTGTTATATTAAATTAACGGGCCTTAAATCTTGAAGAACGGAAGCCCAGCAAAGCGCGAACCTAAAGTGGTATAAATATTAAATAGTTTGTAGGTAACAGAGCGAGTCCGCAATACTTAACAGATAGATTCCTGCCTAAATGAAAAGTTGGAATTATTCTGGGCATTTCTAAAAGTCTGATATGTGTGTTTTATTTTAAAATACTATTTAGATTTTTAAAACTTTTTAAAAAAATAGTCTGTACGCTCATTAAAGAAATCATGTGTACGATAACGAATATCAATAAGAAATATAAATTTTTTTTAGTTACTGTATATAAACGCACGTTTAATTTGCAGCAAAGAAAAAATAATCAAGACATCGGTTGTTTCAAGATCCCACGATCTTTTCGTATATTTGCAAAGGTCCCCGAGACAGGTCGGGTTAGGTACCTAAGGCGCGGGCACAGGTAGGTACCACGCACCACGCGCGGAATCCTGCCGATGTTTTTTTGCGAGATTGTATAAAAACACCCCCAAAGCCCACAGTTAGTCGGGTCTCAAAGCCGGAATAATGTTTACATTGTGACAGGGCGATATTCTAAAAATTTGAAACTGTAAATTGCGCAAGTTCTCCCCGAAGCGTCGGATAGGGAAAGGCACGGACTGGGAATTTCGGGATCCTTGAAATAATAATCTATTCAAAAATATATTTGTCGGTTAAGTTCTACCCTTTAATTTAATTCTATTAAGTAATCCCAACAACCATTTATCGTTTCTTTTACGAGTAAATCAGTTTAAAAATTATTTGAAATCTTTTTTTATTTAGTTTAGCCCAAACACAGGCATGACACGTCAATATATTTTGTATAACATATTGTCATATAAATATTATCATGTTCAACGTTATCATACAACATTAACCACCAATGCAACATTGACCGAGTTAAACCAGATACCCAAATTAGTCTACTACTAAGTTAAAATGAAATAGTGAAAATAAGTATAAATATTCTTTCCCGTGTGTGCGGAGAAGAAACTTGTAGATCAGATGGAACCAACCGACTTTTACCGCTTCATAAACTGGTGACATATTCTTATTACACAAAACACATCGATGGTCTCCAAAACGTGGACAATGTGCAGAAGATAAAAGTACTGGAAAGCTACCACCAACGATGTTTAAGAAAGATCTTTCAAAAAGCCAACATTAAGAGCGATACTTAGGAACTAGGAACAGAAGACATGCCTAACCGGATGGCGATAGTATACCTACAATGGCACCGAATATTTATACGCAAATAACAAGCTACAATCAGGAGACGACGTCTACCGTTGTTTATCTGTTAGGAGTTCATCTAGTTGGCCATGGCAGAGGATATTGTTCTGTGTGATATTGTTCAAGGTGTAGGTTTTATGATACTTCTGATGTTTGATATTTACGCCTTGTTATTTTCGTTATTTACTTGTGATTTAAATTTGATGTATTTCTATTTTCTTTAATAAATTGTTTTTAAAAACCCCAGAGACAGTGAAGTGGTTAGTGCAGTTTCCTCGCCGCATCGCACGAGCGCTTTTGCGTCGTCAGCGGCTTAGCGAGGAAACTGCTTTAGCATTAAAACAATGGCAATCTGGGTGGCGAAAGTGTAGGGCCGATACGGGAGCCTTTGCTCGTAGAACGGCCCTGGGTCTCTGTGGTGGGTCCCACTTCACTGTTTAAGGTGTTGGTGGAGTTGCACTCTACCACGCAAAAGCTCTCCGCTATTTTGTAACCTTTACCCGATCTACCCAGAGGACTTTGTGCAGACCTTTAAGACGACAATTTCCTCCCCCATTTGTTCGTTTCTGATTTATTCAAATTGTATTAGGTACAATAAAAAAATGAGAATTGAATCTTTTGATATTTTGGCATAAAAAAATAAATTCTTAAGCACAATTTCTTATGTAATTTGAAATGATTGTTTTTCCGATACTTCAAAATCTCGCTAGTTTGTATGTAAGTGAGTTTATTAATTTTTAATCTTATTATGTGCTTCAACTATAAATTGACTAAAGTAAAATTTTAAGGTCATTAGACGTTATTTATTTCGGGTCATACTCGATGGTCCGGCCCTGGCCGCGTGGGGGGTGTCTCGGATCCGCGTTAGTTTGGAGAATTCCGTATAAAAAACGCGACCGTTTATTTTTCCGCTATGTCTGTTATTTTTTGCTACGGATAGTTTTTATTTCACAGAATATAACGTGATTTTGCAGAATCCTCGCGGATTCGTCTACCTGATCGTGTGTCCCGCGTGTGTTCGGACCCCTAAATTCATCCCCTCACCGGGGAACCGTGATTAGGAAATCTGCACACCCTCGGCAAAAAGTCTTCGGCTTTATGTAAGAAACCACATGCGAGAAACATATATTTGAACCAGATTCCTACTTGATCAGTCTGTTGAGTATTTTCAGGATGAACCTTTTGTGAAAGGACGAATAGCCTGGGGATTTGGATAACCTTACAGTGAACATAATCGCCTTTTGCACCTGATATTTGAATCTATTCATGTCAGAAATAACACGTTCTACGCATTGTCGGATTTTTCTATAACTCATCCGTTAGCCGGAATGTGAGAATTTAACTTATATGAATAATATATATGTTTATTTAATGTTTCCAGCATTTAAAAATGTTTTATCTGATTTTAATACAAATTTTAAATAAAAAAATTCGCGGAATTGCGGACAATTTATTTATTTTTATATTTATTGTTACTTCAAGTTCATTAATTAGATTGAGAAATTGACATTTACGTAGGTGGGTCGAAATATAATAAAACTTTGGAGATAGAAAAAAGGTGAAATTCACAGGTCAATACAACTCGACAATAAAAAATATTATCATCGAGAGTAGACTTAACAATGGATTAATAAAAGTACAATTTAATTAATTGTGTTAAATAAATAAATATTTCGTATGTGAATAGAAGAATATGGTCGTTTATGCTTTTGCTTACTCCGCGAGGAAACATGTTAAGCCTTTGCAGGGATTAAGATTATTTAATTAATATCATTTTGATTTGTGTAAATTTTATGCAACTCCAAAAGCATACATATATTTGGGAATCAAAGATAAATATACAATACAGAATTTTTATTTTTAGAATTAAATACGGGTAGCTGTATCATAAACAGACACACAATAATCCTACAAAAAAATCCCAGTCATACCTACATTCTTTGAATGAATTAACACTACATAAACGATTTTATCCTTTATTATATCATAATTACATACAAATTAACACTACTTACTTACTTACCATCACACCGTTTCCCCGTGGGGGGTAGGCAGAGAGGACAGAGCGCCACACTCTTCTGTCCTGACATACAACTCTCGCCTCATCCACAATCATATCTTCGCATGCAAGCTCGTCGATGGTTGAGGCTTCTAACGGGACCATCTTCCGGTATCTGGTTAATCTGGTCGTGCCACGTCTTCCGCGGTCGCCCCCTCTTTCTGGCCCCATCGACACTTGCATTATATATCTTTCTTACCATTCTTTCCTCATTCATTCGCACAATATGCCCAAACCATCAACCAATTAACACTACGTACCTAATGAGTTAATAATTATAGCAAATAATGTCACACCTACAAAAAAATGAACAATATAACAAAATACTACATACATATGAGATTTAGTTAAGGTTGGATGAATTTTTCATAATCGACAAAAGATACTGTAATGATAATTCAACCTTTTGCAAAAAATAAGTAAGAAATATTGAAAAAAATTGCAAATTTTGATATTGCATATCTCCATAACTATTAATATTAGGCCATGGTTGCTCGAACATTTTAGACTCATAACATAGTCAGGGATCTATCTGCCAAGTTTCTGCTGCTATCTTTGGTACACCCGTATAAGTGTGTTTATTATGTGTGTGAAAGTAGGTACATATTTATATTTTTTACATTTACGTTTTTTATTCGGTTATACGCGTTTGGCCCGCGGTGGGAAATTTATTTTGCTCTAGTATTTTCTAATATTTTTTAGATAAACGAGCGTTATAACAATTATTAATTTCCCCTCATTACTAACCGGTTAATTTTAGAAATGACTATATTTTTCTGAAAGAAGGACACAGTGAATCATGCAGCGTGAAACAATGGCTGGCAGGGTTGGAAGGCACGTAATATTGTCCCTATTTGATTGCGAAGTTCTCTTGTAAGGTTTTTATGATGACAGAGGGGAAGCCTAATTAAAAAAAGGGCGTCCGATTCAGGGCAGAATTCTTTAGGCTAGACCTGAAAACACCCAATTATTTTGATCAAATAAAGGTGTATTTTAAGTCAAATGTCAATGTTTTGTGAGGGACTGTAAATTCCCCTGGTCAGCTCTTTTTCCCATCCCTCCATTTAACAAAATTGACTTTTTGGTTTGAAAACTTTTAATAATATTAAAAATTTGTATATTCTCGTAAATAATTAAAATACAGATTAATCACTCGAAAGAAACATTAAATAATATATAAGACAAATATATCAATGCAATAGTAGTCATTTTATTTTTCTAGCATCCAAATTATGTGTTTCACAAATGAGCTTTTTGATCAATTTTTAAAAGATGGGTAGCTAGTTTGGTGAAACAAAACCGGGATTTATTTGATTTAATAAACTTTATTTAAAAAAGTCAAATTACTTAAATTATTTATGAATCTTGATTCTTAGATTAGGTACCTAACTAATGTTTTTTTATTTATTTTTGCATGCGCCAGTAATTAAAATATTATTGTAAGGATGACACTTGGCCAATACGTATTTTAATTTCTTGTTTTCATTTTAAGTATATTGTACCTTTTATTTTTTTTTATTAAAACTTTTACACATGTATGTATCTGGAAATGAAAAATTAGGTAGGTATTCATCACAATTTAGATTTGCAGATGTACATAAATACGGATAAATTATATAATATGCTTATAAATTTAATAATTTTCCATCCAACTTTTGAATTATCTAATAGGTACTTAAGGATGTAACCAGTCGTTTATCCATAATACTTGTTAAATAGATAAAATAAATGTAGAAAAAAATTGACCATTACTTTCTGGAAATATTTAAGAATTTAAAAGTAAATCCATTAAATATTAATATAATTAATAAACATAAGCTTGGTTTCCACCACATTTGTATTGAAAAATATCAACATGTTTCAGAGCCCATGGCCCCTTCTTCAGGATACAATCGTATACAAACAAATTAAATTCAAAAATTGAAGTACAGACAATCAAAATATAGAATAAAAATTGTGTAGAAAATTAATAATAATAACGTTGCTACCTACTTATCATGAAAATAAATTTAAATGATAACTATTTGTAAAAATAACCTGGTTACCTATTTATAATATTCAATTTACTTAAATTCTTTTTCTTATTCCAAAAACATGTTGATAATTTTCAATACAAAAGTGGTGAAAACTTTATTTTTATTATATAAATTTTATTAATATAATTAATAAAAAAGGTTATTTATTATTAATAATATCACCACAAAATTATTATGCTGTTTTTGAAGAAGACGATTAAATATTTTTATTCATTCAAGTAGCGAATTAAAGTAAGTTAAATTTTAAGATAAGTTTTGCATATTTGAATCCCGCACGAGAATCAGTTTTAGCTAACGACGCGTATGCAAGTGAAAAGAAACAAATACAGGAATAATGAAAAAAAAAGAAAAAAGAAAGAAATAAAAGCTGAGAAAGAAAGAAATCAACATATTTTATATTTTTTCCCAATGTGCCAAATGAAATTTGAATAGGCATTCAGTTCTCTAGCGCGCGTCGTGTGCTGAGCCTTAATACGCACGTGCAAAATTCAGCAACGAAAAGTTGCTGAATTTTGCACGTGCGTATTATTCAGCAACGAAAAGTTGCTGAATTTTGCACGTGCGTATTATTCAGCAACGAAAAGTTGCTATGTAATGAATTCGATATATTTAGAAACTAATTTATGAGAATTACCACGTTATGACCATCTAAACACATAGAATTACGTGATAAGAATTGGACGTAATAATTATATGGTTATAAATACATAAAATAAAAATTAATATCCCTTTCCTTCCATTTATTTTTCCTATGCGAAATATATACAACTCGTATATTTTGAGTTTTCCGAAATTTTTCAGAACAGTATTATATTTTTTGTCACAATGAAAGCTTTGGATGCCGGTCGCTCTAAGGATTGTTGCAACACATACACGGAACGTGTCGTATAATTTAAATATATACAACTTCCAAAAATTTAATAGACATGGTATTCTATCATGGGCGGAAATGGTGAACGTTACATTGTGTAAAGTGATCACTTAACCCAGCTGTACGACAGGTCGTACGAAAGACTTCCATACCTACTTTCTATATAAATATAATTTCGTCTCTGTGAGACATCGATAATATATTTATTGAAAAATACTCAAATTTTTGTACTCAACTGGAATGTCTAGGCTACAATTTGTGTGACCCATGAACACAAGGATCGCAAAATCGTAAAATTTATTTTTAATACTTAGTGCGTAAGTACATATTGTGTTTGATATTTCAATAAAATTTATACAATTACCAACGGGTATCGGAAAACTCTTTCCCTTCATTTGGGAAATAAAAAATAAAATTTAATATAATTATTATCTTTTGTTAAAAAATCAATTATAAGAATAATTCTAGACTACGTAAAATTAGTGTGATTAAAGATATGAGGAAGTGAAGTTAATTTTATTGAAATGTTTAAATGTTTTGGATCAGACGAATATGATATCATTTTTATATTCATTACTCCCTTTCTTTTAACTCGTGGCGTCTGCTTACTTGTCAGTCGAAAAAACTTTGGATCGATTTTTAACCCTTTTTCCGTGATCCGATCGAGCTGAAACTTTGCAGGCAGTTATAGTATAATTTTGAATTTTTAGAATTTTTTATTACTACCTTTCTTAGCGACTCCCGACTCAAGCCCACCGCGTGCGGTAAGCGCCAAACTAGTAAATGAGAAAGCGAGTATAATAAAAACTTGTTTTTTATGGGTTAGTTTTTATTCGTGTCACACCGTGTCGAGTCTCGATCCAGCCCTTGTCCAACTAGATATTAGATTACTTCGCGGTTCATACAGACTGCCCCGCCAGCTCCGGCCCCGTGTTGCCAATGCTGTGGGGCGATGGCTTGGATCACTTAACTCATGCGGGTCGCTAATATGTCTGTCTGTAAATTGAGTAGGCGAAGAATTAAGTTATATTGACAATGCACCAATTGGAACAATTGCGGACCATGTGAAGTTGCGCTTTTTTAGATAAAATATACCGTCAGTGAATAATATTTTACACCACGCAGCGAGCAACAGATAGGTATGTATTTTATGTAAATGTACGATTTCGTTTGTGGAAACACATTAGGGATCATTTATTAGAGGGCGGTTTTTGGGTTGTTAGTTTGTGGTTACTTTCATTTGAAACAAAAATGGTTAATACAATGTTACCCGTTAAATTATTATTCTAATAAAAATACTCTTTTTACATGTTTTGCAAAATTTACAAAATTAAATATACAGGGTGTACCAGAGCTAGGAACAGAAACTTGGCCGGTAGATTCCTAACTGTGTTATGTGTCTAAAATGTTCAAGCAACCATGGCCTTAAATCAATAGTTATGGAGATATGCAATATCAAAGTTTGCAATATTTCTCACTAATTTAAACGCAAAATTTGCTGGATAAGTATCCTCCTGTCAGTATACGCATTGATATGTTAGATTGATTTAAGTTTGTATATATTTTTAACCCTGCTCGTATGATTGCAAGGAAAACGAACTATATTCATGACTATGGCAGTTAGATGTTGTGGTAAAAATAGCAGAAATATACATTATTTACAGTTTTCATTCATCTATTGCTCCAGGGCAACCGCAAGGCATAGAAAACTAGTTCTTTTACAAAATATACTAAAATTAAATTTCATCCAGGGAATTTGCGTTTGTTATTTAGACCTTATTCTTTGAATCGTAATGGAAGGAACTCTGATATGAATTAACCAGATTTCCGCCCATTTTCTCAGACATTGCATCTTAATTAGATGAAGAAATAAAGGTGCCGCATTATGACAATAAATGTGGAATAATTATAAATGTATTTTATAGTTATATTTTAATATCGTTTTACGATATTGTAGCTAGTCCTTTTAAGAAAGTCCACAATCAAACACTATTTCTAGCTTTGTCCGGTAAGAAGAAAGCGGGAGAAAGTTGTCTGGCAAGCCCTATTACAAGCCTCAATATGATATTCCAAATAAATATATATTTTTGAGTTTAAAAAAGGTTATATACTTACTAGAAAAACATCTTTTATGTTCGATTTTTATATCGTAAGAACACACATATTTTTTGCGCACATTCTTTTGAATGCGTTCTAGCTATATAAGAGTAAGCCGTGCCTTATATAAGACTTCCGTACACGTTTCTCATATAAATAGCTTCGTCTCTGTGAGACTTCTATAATTTATATTAATTAATCCCGCAGTGGACAAATCCAGTAATTCTGTTCTCAGAACATACATATAAAAGTATTATTAAGATATTTCATTTTTTAAAACTACGATTTCCGATGTCGGTACTAGAAATTAAATAAACATTTTAGATAAAAAAAAACGCCGAGTATGAATGAAAGTGCAGAGGAGGGACACGTGTTTTCCACGTGATGCTGCTCATCCTGACTCCCGATGCCCTGATCTACAACAGAAGCGCGCTTTTTGTTTTGATTATGTTTTTCATTGCAATAGACGCGAAGGGTTGGACAGCTATTTCGGTGTTTCTCACGCCGCGCGCTCGACAGGGGGATCCGAAACGCATGCTCAATTATAGATATCCGCCTTTCATAGCGACTCTGTTTGTAGGATGAGGTGTCTTCGGCCAAAACCAAACGCCACAAAAGACAAACACTTGGGTAAGTGTTGGTACGGCTGCCCAGAGAAGGTATAATGAGTTATATTCAAATTCAGCTCACGGGATAATCTCACTATGTTCACAACAAGCTACAATGATTGATGTAATATAATTTTATAGGAGATATAATTGACGAAACTGTTTTTTCATACGGGAAACTAGGTAGGTATGGAAGTCTTTTTTGGGTCTTCATAGAGCTTATAACCTATCATATGGCTGGCTCGAGTGATCGCTTTACACAATATAACGTTCACCAATTCCACCCATAATAGAGCTACCACATTTGTCAATTTTTTGGAAGTCGTATCATCAAATATAATAATTTTGTTGCCTGTCCGTCCGTCCATCCGTCTGTCTGCCCCGTAACTTCGTGTAACGTCCGTAATTTCGTTCGAATTCACTGCTAAAAAAAACAAATTAACTGACTGCCTCTCCGTGGAGCGCCAAAAAGATGTTATAAATATATACTGGGGCTTAGCAAAGACGCGAACCAATGTTCCGTCATTTTTGACGGGTTACAGCTAGTATATCTGGACTTTGTAAACCTTAAAAAATTTCTCAGGTTTCCACTGCCGTTCAGAATCTTGTGTGTGTAGTTTTCTGGGATATTCCGCCGTGTATATCTGACCTCTCTGGCCGACGTTTAGAATCCCATTGCTTCGGAGCTAATGATGTAATGGCTTTTCACGAATCTTCCGTGGTTTAATTTCACACCAAAAACTATAGTTTTGCTTTTTGACAAAGCCGTCCTACCATAAATGTGCGTCATTCGAGAAGATTACTTATTTAGTAAAATTACGGTAAATTTCTTGTTTATCTAGAACCCAGTAGACTCAACATGGCTACAATCGTCTGGCTGCTTCAGTTCTTGGGTAAACGTAATCTTTAAAGATGTAAACACAAGTCTTTTCGCAAAATCGCAAAGTTGTCGAAAAACCTGACAAATTTGTATCTTCTGTAACACTAGCTCTTACAGCAGCAACATTCTCTTGTCTTCTAGCGTTTCGATATCTTATTGGTGGTTTAGGTGAAGAGTAAAATCTTTCTCGAATTTTGTTTCGTCGAATAGCAGGTTCAGTAGGTCGATTATGCGGACCACAAATTTGACGATTCCAAATTAATTTTTGGATAATTACCAAACGTTGTGCAGGCGTGTACTTGAACATCGTGGATTTTCAATATATACTAAAATAAATGAATAAATAAAAATAAGAAATCGGGAAAAATATATGGTCGCTATGACATTTTGAAATTGTCATTTTTGAAAAATCCTTAAGATAATATAGTCACGGGACGTGGCTTTGGGAGCAAACGAAAACACTGGAAAATAATTTAGTTTAATTTATTACAAAAGAAAGACCTGGACACGAGTTAAATATATATAGATAGTCGCCGAATGTCTTTCGAATATTTCACGCACATATTATTAAACTTAATTAATGCCATTTCTATTCCTTATATCACTTCTGATAAACTCTGTCAGATGTTCGCTCGTAGCGACAATTCGCCCCAGTTTCTTTTATTTACTATTCACTTGCGCTGTCTACTAATCACTGATCACTCTGGCTCGGTAGTATCACGGAGATGTCGCCTTCAGATGTTAACTTCATAAACTGAATTGCTCGGGCCCGCGTCGCGTGACTCCTTATATAACAAAACTCCTCCGAACAATTCATTCTAGAGCTAACGAGAAACGTGTCGAATGTTCTAGGCTCTTCTACGTAGTCTGTTACTATCGGATCGAATGTAGTAGAACACTCCAGAAAGACAACGCGGTCACGGATTAGTGACCCGGATTGCGTGCGTCAACGTGTGCCGTCACGGTTGACTGAGCGCAATCTCGTGCCGCTGCTGTTTATTTTCAGCATTCTAGCAGGTACATAGCCTCGCTACAATATTCACAATTAAATTATTATGTTACTTACAATATTTTATATAGTTCAGGGTGTACCAGAGCTAGCAGCAGAAACTTGGCCGGGAGAAACTTGACTTGGACTATGTTATGAGTCTAAAATGTTCAAGCAATCATGACCTAATATCACTAGTTATGGAGATATGCAATATCAAATTTTGCATTTTTTTCAATATTTCTTACTTATTTTTTGCAAAAAGTTGAAGTATCATTACAGTAACTTATATCCATTATGAAAAATTCATTTGCTTCAATACAACTTAAATAAAACGGTGAAAACCTTGTAAAAAATAACATTTTTCTTTTTTTGCAAGGTTTTTATCATATATTCTACTTTCATAATCGATATAAGTTACTGTAATGATAGTTCAACTTTTTGCAAAAAATAAGTAAGAAATATTGAAAAAATGCAATCTTTGATATTGCAAATCTATATGGTTGCTTGAACATTTTTGACTCATAACGTAGGCACTAATCTACCGGCAAAGTTTCTGCTGCTAGCTCTGGTACACCCTGTATATCTTTTAAAATTAATTTCTGTGCTTGTCGGTCCAGTGGTTAAGACACTCGCCTAGTAATCTAGTGTTCGTGGCGGTTTTAACCTCATTCAAAAAGACGAAATTAGACCTGTTTTCATGGCACTTGCATTTAGTTTGAAAATAGTAAGAATGTTAATGTGATTCTTCGATTCTAAACTCTTAACAGTGATAATACCGACATGTAGAAAAATAGGTGTATAATCATATTAGGTAAGATATGTTGTAGGTTTAATAATAATAATGTATGTCAAGTTGCAACTCTCCATATAAACCGGTTGTAAATCTTGGGTTTACTTCCGCTACTTATTAATTAATTACGACCGATTTTCAACGCACCGTTTTGCCGGGGACATCTCTAACGAAATGCAAATAGGCGGCGCCAAATGCGGCGGCACCGGATATATTAAACCGTGACTTTTTTACTCTTCTCGGGGGGAACCGGTTACGGCGTAACATTTTGCGACTAGGGAATGTTCTTCATTAAAAAGGGTACGAAAGCGTTATGGCCCGCTGTGTGAATAAATAAGGGGAGGGGCGTACAGATGTTTTCTTCGCAACCTTACTATTTTCTCGTTTTAAAAAAAAACAATGCGTAGGTAAGATTGTGGTTTATACTTATTCTTAATTTGTCAAATAAATAGAATAACAAAAATATCTACGCTGGGAAAATAAATAAAATATATTTTCTCAGGCACACTAATTCGTCCAGGTGAAAGTACTTTCTATACAGCTGATTTTATGAGCTCTCTTTCACTGCTATCTTTCGACAATTTTTTTGGGCACATGTCAGATTTGGGGCCGGTTTTTGAATAGTGGTAAAGGTAATGGTTAAACAAAAGCATAGACTTTTGCATTTTTCACCAATCAAACAATCGATTTTCGTAAAAATCAATGCTTTACCATCAAACAACAGGCGCTTAATGTAGTCAGACCTGATTTTAAATATTAAATTATTATAAAACCCGCTCAATAAACGCCTTATTTATAGTAAGGAAATAAATCTGGAGATCAGGAGGAAATAAAAAATTATAGACGAATATCGCTTACATCAAACATAGCAAAGATCTTTGAAAAAGTTGCTAAAAAACAACTTAATAGCTATATCCAAAGCAAAAATATATTAAATCCACAACAATTTGGCTTTAGAGATAATTTAGGAAGTGAATACTTATGGAAGTGAAGCCTGGAATTTTAAAAAATCTCTTCTGGAAAATCATAATAATCAAAAATAATCAATTTATATATCCCGTTTTCTATTACCAAAAAGGTTTCACCTGAACATATTCATATAAAGATCCACTCCAATCAATGTGATGATAACAAAAATTGTAATAATGAAAATTGACTGTTTTTGGTCTGGTAAGAGCAGTATCAAATACTTGGGTGTCATAATTGACAGCAATCTAAAATGGAAAGAGAAAATATATTCCACAGTCACTAGGATGAGAAAACTCATATACCTATTCATAAGGCTACGAAATATCTTATCAATAAACATGCTTAAGGTGGTATACTTTGCGTTTGCCTAGTTCATACTACAGTATGGTATAGTTGGCTGGGGTGGAACCTTTAAGTCTAATATACTAAAAGTGGAAATAGTTCAGAGAGCAATTATCAAAGTGATTTTGAGGAAACCCTCAATATTCCCAACAAGGAAACTTTTCAACATTTTTAACGTCCCAATATTAATCAAATCTATAAAAAATTTGCGATACTTCAAATTCACAAAATGTATATCGAAATAGTACATTTGGATGTTTTAGTAATAGACCGAGATCAGCTGGAAATATTTTGATACCTAAATGTAATACTAGCACAGCCCAACAACATTTCTCCTATCAGGAGTATCATTCTTTAAATGCTCTTCCCAATGAAATGAAGACGGAAAAAAATTATAGAAAATTCAAAACTAAATTGAAAAATCTTCTACAAAAAACCATCACAATAACGCAATGAAAAAAATCTTACCAAAAACAATCAATATATTCATACTTCTAAATGTTATTACAATACCTTCTTAATTATTAATTTTTATAACTTAATTTAACGTTTCCTTGTGTATATCTTATTTACTTAATCTAATGTCTTAAATTTTTGTATTCTTGTATTGTTTATATCTTACTTACTTAATTTAATGTCTTAATTTTTATAACTTAATCTAATGTTTCTTTGTCTATATCTTACTTATTTAATCTAATGTCTTACACTAACGATTACATTAATAATAGATATATACATATATGACAATGCCCCCACTTTTAAACACGAGAATAAATTCTCATTTAAAAGTGGGTAAGCGTGTAATATAAATGCGTATTAATTATATTATATTGAATACACTCTTAAGTTTGTACATTTACCAAATAAATTTAATAAAAAAATAAATAAATAAAATTATGCATTATTTTTCTTCAGGTTGCCATACTTTCATAGACTATTGGTGAGTATTTTGCTAAACTTCTCCCACCCAGAAGAGCTTTTCCGCACCACCGCATCGACATCTATTCATATACCTCAAGCAAGATAACCTATTTCCTTTCGATTTTTTTCTTGTGTCATGGATAACTTGGGGTTGTACTTACAAAGTATGTATTCTAAGCTCACTCTTGTAGTGTTGCATTCCAAAGGCTTCGATTTTGTTCATGGGGCTTGTTTTCTACATCCAAGTTTCACATGCATTCAGGAGAAACCTGTATAAATGCCGTGTCAGAGAAGTTTAAATAGAAAAAACGCAAATTTTAGAGCTAGTTGTTATTCTAGTGTCAAACAATTCTTCAATACTGAAGGTTGTGACAGAAAAGTTTCACTCAGGGCAACGGATAGTCTCTATGAAACACAAGCCAAAGTGTCTTAACTCAGACTTCAAAGCAACCACCTTCTGACCATATTTGCGATATTTACGATTGCTTTTTCACATGTTGATAAAAAGTGTCATCAAATTGATCTCTTTCGTGTAAAAATGAGAAAGCTTTCGACCTGTAGAAAGAACCTGGAGGGTATCTTTTTATCCACAGCCTTCGAAGGCAACTGAATTGAAATTGCAATACATGGATGCAAGACTCAGGCACAGGCTGTTTGTCAAGTAATGATATGCAGCAAATTTCCTTATTTCAATTTAGTATGCACGGTCATTTTTCATCCATCAACACATTGCGCACCGTTAATTAACAGATTAACAGTAAGATTAAGGTCAAATCCCAATTTGGCCCTACGATGAAGATAATTAAGAAAAGACTCAATATTTTAGATAGAATATTGTGAATCTTGGAAATCATTAATTAGTTAATAGAAACAGATCTAAGACAGTAGACATTTTAAGTAACGAATATATCATTGTAGTTGCTTTAATATTTTGCTAAAAAAAATTGTATTGGGTGATAGTATTTTTTTGTACAGTGGCCCATAAGTTTTTCACTTTTTAAATCGCATCCGAAGAAGGGGCGCGCGGGCGCTTAAGCTTGGTCCTTGAAATTTTAGCCGCGTGTAAATCTATGAATTAGATCGCTCTACGGGGGAAAAAGAGAAGTTGTTCTTTGGTTTTCCTCTTTTGTTCAAAGAAAAAAAACGGGCGATTACATAGGAAGAGCGAAAAGAATGTCACGCAAGTTAACGTGTCTATACGAGAAAATTAGAGCTCGTCCACTCGCAAGTTACTCGTAATATCTACTAAGGTCAACTTTAGTTAGGTCAAAGTTAGAAATTGGACTTGAGACAATACCTATGTAAGATCCAATTTCACGAAAAAGATTTGCTGGGACAATGTTCTAATGGTTCACTAAATTCAATAAAATATCGCTCTTTGACGAAGCCTATTTTCTTTTGAACGGGTATGTTAATAAGCAGAATTGCAGGTTCTGGAGCAGGAACGACCCCAAACTCGAACATCAAAAGCCTCCCTATCTTCCAAAGCTGACAGTTTGCACATGCCATCGAGGAATGCCAGCGGCGGATGGTGGACATTTACACAACATTATTTTTAAAACATGTTTTTTCCAATTGTGTTCTATCTTTGAACTCAACATTCTTTATCATACGTACCGCTTTTAAAAAAAATGTTCAATTTTCTGACCCATCTTGTATATTGTGTTCAGTATAATATAATGGAATACAATACACAAAATATTACCGCATATGTGTATAATTTATAAATGATGTAAATATCTGTCAGTTACGGCGTTTTGCGTAAGAGATGATAATATTAAAGTTAGATCTATTTCCCACAAAATATGATTGTGAATAATTGTATTGAACAAGTCTACTATACGCCAGCATACTGAGCATAATATAGGAAGAATATTCGTAGTTGGTAGGTAAACACCAAAATAATATTAAATATTTTATTACACTATACCTACTTCTAATCGTACATCAATCGTTCGATCAATTACTCCATACAAGTCTTTTATTTTTTTACTTCGATGCCTTTTCGAAGTTTTTTTTATGTTTGATAAATAAAAATATGTTTAGTATATTTACGAAACTAAAAACGTAATACTCATACTTTTTAACCGAAATCTATAAATAGTGTGATTGCGCTTAAAACGCATCGAATAATGCATTATTTTTTCCATTGCCACCTTCAAAAGTTAATCAAATCTTATGATTTTTCTTTAGGAGACCAGGTGTACAGATTATTTTTAATATATTTAGATATTATTTAATGTGTAGAAATATTATATACACCTTATTTAACATTAGAGTCACTTTAAGACGAAATTCATCGATATTTATATTTTCTTACGTCAATTATTTTGCAGGCAAGTATATTTTTGAAGTTTTATTTCTACATTTGGTTGGAAATGTGCTAAACTCGAACGCATAAATACAAGCGACATATCATCTATATTATGATTGCTCCAAAAGTGCAGTGTGAACACCAACCAAATCAATGTGACCAAATCAAGTAAAATTAATTGTTATTTCTATCATTTATTATTTCAAATTATTTCTATTACCATACATTATTTCTATCAATGAAATAGCTAGAAGCTACATGTTTTGGAATATATTAAAACAGTAACCAAGTATTCTATAACATTATAGAAATACATACATACCGATACACTTATCGCAGTAAGGTCATGAAAGAGTCAGCTTGGCGGAAATGCACGTCTCAGGGACGCTCAGACGTCACGTTGCAGCTCGCGAGTGAGGGGATCGGCGCGGCGCCGAGTGAGGGAGGGATTTAAATAGCGGTTTCTTCATTACACCGTCGTAAAAAATTATGTACACAGAAATGCCAAATAAATCGTTACACCGCCGAAAGGATTGCAAGGGTTGATATGGATGTCGGAAATGTTGCCAGCCTGCAATGTGCGGCAAAAAAACTGCCCGAAAAAATGCGGAAATATGTAATGTGTTACTCGTGTTTGGGATATATTTTAAAATAAGACATTCTTACAAGGCAATTTGAGGGGAAAAAATATGTATAGGAAGGGGATTATCAATGCTATTTCTGAATATTTTGAGTTATGCGGATGAAATTTTACCGGGTAATTTATTCTCTTCGCACAGAAGCTTGTCAAACCATTTATCTCCAGGTGTGGTTTTAAAACGCACACCCACTTATTCGGTTTTTAGGGGCATTTCTTCTACTAAGCTCTAGAAAAAAAAAACATTTAGTTTCAATTAGTAATCTTATTCAATAGTTAAACTGTTTCATTCAATATTATTGAATAAATATGAGATATTTAATAAAGATGACAAAACAAGACCATAGTTCACATTTAAATCATTGAAGAACGATTTTTACAGATTCAAGTAAAAAAAATAATCGAGAAAATTGCAGAACCCAGTCACACTTCCGACTCAATTCCGACGTAACTCTAATCAATAATCCCGCATTAAATAAATAAAATCATCATCGACATGAGCCGAATGAGCCTGGTGGGTCACAGTTGCCAAAATTCTTCTCCGCGTTAGTGAAGTCCACTGGAACATGACTCTGCATTTTCTCATCCAGGGCGCTTTCCTATTTTAGACAAATTCTTTTGTTGCTTCCTGGTCTTTCATACATTGCGCGTGACCTTACCAGTGTAACCTACCACCATTCATTATTTATTTTATTTCATTTATTAATCTTCAAATTAATATATGTTGGTTAGAAAGATCTCATCTCAATAGGATGAACCTATAACTACTGAGACAAGCAGCCTACGTAGTATAGTGAGAACAAAATACTAATAACTATAAAAATAATTTAATTAATTGTAGATAATAAATATAAAATATGGATAAAAAATAAGTAGATGTTATTGAATACAAAATGAATAGCAAAAGTAAAAAAAAATATATGTCGGTATGTTCGCGTATATTAAATAATGAAAAAAAAAATTGATTAAATAAATTAATCAAAAACTGGTTTCGGCATTTGGGTATTTCTGCAAATGTATTTAATATCTAATGAAAGAAATTTTGTGTCGGAAAGTTCATTGATCGGACCATATTTAGATCATTACACGGTATTAGAATTTTGATGTTTTTATCATAGAATAACACGTTATACATAAATGTAGATTTTATTATTGATGTAAGAATTTAATGCCTTAATGAACATTTTTGATATTGTTTATTATTTATACGTTTGTAACATAAAATTAATTTTTAAGTACCTAATTTATTTATAAAATTTCTGTTGAACTTCTAACCAATGTAAGAAACTAGTAATAACAAAGAGTTTAAGATACTTGTACACCACCATTTTAAAATCTCATCGCACATCCTCAGCAGCATAATGGTTAGTAATCCTGCCTGCTATGAGAGTCTGGGATCGGTTCTCATCCTGAGAGGTTTTTAGTTTCAAATATTAATTGTATATTTTATTTTTTTATTTGTTTATTTTATTGTTTATTTACATTTGTTGATACAAGTTACTAATAACTGCCAAATACTAGGTAAAAACTGTTCTGTGGCAGTTATTCTCATATGATATTTATGTAATATTAACAAATGACAATCAAAGAAAGTATAAGCATAAGAATGAAAGTAGATCAATAATAATAAAGTAAATCATAGGAATACCTAAATATAAAAGAAAAGAAAAAGAAAAGAAAATATACATACAAAATTAAGATAAGAATTTAAGTAGTTACAAAAATAAATATTATATTAAAGTATACTGTAAATTATATAAATCAGTTTTCGCCAATTCAGAGGTCAAGGGCGGATATATATATCTACTAATATTTTATTAATTACACCAACATGTTTCGGAAAAACCTTTTCATCGTCAGGGTGTTTTGTAAATGTCAAAATATCAAAATTAATAATGTCTTTTGTTTTTTATTTTTCTAAATTATTTAAAAATTTTAATGTTATTGCTAAAGCTCTTGATTACACACAATTATTGGAAAAAAATTTGAATTGGCCAGAAGTTAAATTTAATTGATTATTAATAATATTCTGTTTACTATTTCATGCCTTATCTACTAATTTCTAATGATTTTTAATTATTCGATTTCAGATCAAAATTATTTATGTTTAAAATAGAAAATCCTAAATGTTTATCAAAATCGCGATCATTTTCTAATAAATGATTTGAAAATTCAGAAAAACCATGACTATTGAGACATCTCTAATGCTCTTTTACTCTTACAATCTTAACACTACAGTTTATAAACACCTGAATTGTTAAATGTATTATCTTTATCTTTTGAATTTATGAGGAATTTCCCTATATTATTATTTGTATAAAATGCAGGTCTAATATTTTTCGGTAGATGTTTTGAAATTCGCATCGAAAATGTATATTAATATATGAAATTTTAAAATTGAAGTTTTAGTTTAATTTTATTTATTTAATTGATTTATTATTATTATTTCTCAATTTAACGTTGATGACAATTCCAGCCGACACTGCGCGGCCGCATCTCGCCTTATACGGCCGCCCGAGCATCCTCCGCACCTCTCCCTCTCGCGGTCCTCTCCTCTATCACTCCCCCCTCCACGCTGCGGCTGCACCAATGGGAGGACTTAAAACGGCAGCTCTGTACAAAATTGCAAAGCGAGCCACTCGCGAATCCCGCAAGAAGTTAGCCGGAAAATGATGCAGGATCCATTTGCCGCGAGTGCGAGCGGGACGACGATGCAGGGAGATTTATTATTCTCTTTACCCGCTCGTTTGCAAATCATCTGCATGAATGTACTCGTATAGCCATGTGCACATGTATGGTACCTACTTGTGACTATAGCAGCCGGACAGCCAATAGCAGAATCGAGCAATTTATTCGTTACAATTTTATCAATCGCTTCACATGCATAAGTTGCCATTATAAAAACTGCAGTAAAATGCTGCAAGGGGATTTTATGTTAAGGTACAGATACACATGCTTATTTTATTATATCAAAACTAGCCTGCCCTAACAACTGTACACACTTGCTCATTATTAGCATGCTTATTTTAAGCATGCTCAAAGCTAACAATCAAACATACATGCTTATTACTGGCGTGCTCTTGTCACAGAATAAAAAGAAAATCTAGTTAAAAATTGAAACTTTGCAAACTGAAATAGAAAATTCAAATGAACCAAAAAATCAAAACAGTACGCGAGTTTAATCAAACACGCATGCTTATTACTGGCATGCTCTTGCCATAGAACAGAGACGCTCTTGTTCAAAATGGAAACTTTGCAAACTGAAACAGGAAATTCAAGTGAACCAATAAATTAAAATACTTCCCGAGTTTCCATCCACACATTTTTGATTTTAGTTTTAATATTTTTTTTGTAAGATTTGAATACTTCATGTCTTTTAATAAAGTTTCATAAGCATTATTTCTTGCTATATTATTTTTACACAACGGTGACCGAGTATTCCACAGACATTCGTGATTCCTATAATAAGTCACGAAAAGTAGTGTTTTGTCATCTCCCCATCGCGCCGTATTTGTTTCATCTGTCGCGGACTGAGACTGAGAAGATCGCATTGATAATCGATTCTAGCCGCGATATGACATTAGCATGCTCATAAGCAAGCCTGTTTACACATGCTCAAAAGATACTCCTTCTCGTGGTGAATGACATTAGTATGCTCATTACTAGCATACATTACGGGTGTAACAGACCTAGTCCACAATACCTTACATGTGGATTTCTGCCTTGATCATGAGTCAAAAGTCGGTTACATCCTTCACTAGGGCCCAAAAAACTCTATTTTTTCGCTAGAAAATGAACAACCAAAATCTGACAAGAACATCGAATGTTAAAGATCTAGGTGTTAGATTTGTAAGCAACCTGACATTTCACGATCACATAGAGACGATCAGTGGTAATGCTCTGAGAATGTTAGGATTTGTTCTGCGTACTGCCAGGGTTTTCGAGAATACCCGCGTACTGAGAACTCTTTACAACTCCTTGGTGCGGAGTAGACTCGAGAGTGGCTCGATGATCTGGGGGCCACATGAGAGCAAATACTCTCTTATGGTGGAGAAAGTCCAAAAGAAGTTTCTGAGATATCTCTACATGAGAGAGTACGGGCATTATCCTTGGCTTTACCCAACCGAGTTTCTCCAGGGTATGCTTGGCTACAATAGTTTAGAGACTAGAAGGAATGTGTATTTGATTACACATTTTTATCGATTGTTGCGCGGTACGATCGACAATACTGAAATTATGCAGAGCATTGGTTTGTATGTTCCTGATAATTACCTTAGACATCGTCAGCATAGATTGTTTCACATTCCAATATACAGAACAAAATCGCTTTGGATATTCATATATTCCATGTGTCTGAGGGGGTTTTCCGAAGCAGGGTTCTCCTACACCTCTGACCAGATTGTACAGGTCACTTTTAATTAGTTAATAATAAATTGTTATTTTAATATACAATATGTATATGGGTGTGTATATATGTATGTATATGTATATATATGTGTATAAATTCATAATATGTATGCATTAAACATAAAGTTTGTAATGTACATATTATGTAATAAATAAAAATTGAATTGAATTGAATTGAATTGAAAATGTTCAAGTAACCATGACCTAATTATATTAGTTATGGAGTTATGCGACATCAAAGTTTGCATTTATTTTTCAATATTTCTGACTTATTTTTTATAAAACGTTGGAGAATCATTACAGTAACTTATATCGATGACGAAAAATTCATTCGTTTCAATAAAAGTTAAATAAATAAGAAAAACCCTGAAAAAATTTAAACTGGAATGTTTTCCAGTAGGAATTGGAAGATTTCTTAATATTTTATTCGACTTGCATTTACGAGAATGAATTTTTCATATTAGATATAAGTTACTGTAATGATAATCCAACGTTTTGCAAAAAAAAAAAATCAGAAATATTGAAAAAAAAATGTAACATTTTGTGTCGCATATTTCCTTAACTTTTGATACTAGGTCATGGTTTCTTGAACAGTTTCGACTCGTAATCAAGGCGGGATTCCACCTGTAAAGTCAGGAGGACTAGCTCTGTTACACCACTGTATAAAAAATAGCTTCGTCTCTATGATACATCTATAATATCTTGATTGTTTTTAAGTTGAACGAGAAGTTTCTTAATGAAAATTACGAAATATTTATTATTTATTTTTATTTTATTTATTTATTTATACAGTAGATACATTTTTTTATATAATAAATTGATTCTATATTATAACATTTTTACAGACATTATACTCCCCATAATAGGAGCCAAAGCTCGAGCTTATGGAAGGAGTATATACAAGCTAAATTAAAGTATAAAAGAAGAACTAAAGAATAAAAGTATAAAAGTATAAAAGAAGAACTAAAGAATAAAAGTATAAAAGTATAAAAGAAGAACTAAAGTATAAAAGCGACATGTGGGCAATGTTACAATTCATCGTTGTCGAAAATCAAGGACTTCTTTCTTAAACTGTTCGTATTTTGGAATGCTCCTTGTATTGTATCATTTAACTTCCAAGCGTGTTTAATGATGTTGTGCCATGGTGGTTCTTAAAGATGGTATCTTTATTTGTCCCTTTGTTCTATGTCTACTACTTATACAGTCTAAGGGATGAGATTTATTTATAAAATATTCTTTGTAAATATGGCATAGGGAGTTTGTTTTGTATATTTTTGTGAGTGAGGGCACATTAAATTCTTGAAATATACTTACAGTATGATAGTCATAAGGTTTTTTGAGAGTCGTTTTAATAATTATTTTTTGCATCATGATTAATGGCTGTATGGTGAACTTATACGCCCCTCCCCACCCAATAGTACCATACTGTAAGAGGGACTGCACCAACGCGTAATTCACCATTTTAATAGTATTTTTGTTCAATATATTGCGTAGGTTATAAGAGACATAAATCAGTTTTCTCATTCGTTCCACGGTCAGATTGACATGGTTTTGCCATTTGATATGTTTGTCAATTGTAATTCCCAAATATTTAATGTTAGACTTTTAGTACACTCATTGTTGCATATTACGTTATTTTTATAGTTTATATAATGAATCGTTATATTCAGATTTTTGGGAACTTCTTCTTGGACAATGTTTTTTTCCGAATTGAGTGATAGAAGATTGTCATCGAACCATTCTTTGATGACCTTTATGTCATGATTAGCTGCAATACAAATCCCATTCCATGTTTTATTTTCAAGAATTATTGCAGTATCATCAGCAAAGACTATAATTTCACCACAAAGTGATAATTTAAACATTTGATTTATATAAATTAAGAATAAGATTGGTCCGATGACTGTTCCTTGTGGAATTCCGAATTCCAAAATTTCTGGTTCGCTTATTGAATGTTGTAGTTTGAGATGTTGACCTCTTTGAGTTAGATAGCTTTGTAGCCAACATCTAACTTTTCCAACTATGCCAATGTCATTCAATTTATTGATTAATTTTGAGTGAGAAATACTGTCAAAGGCCTTACGCAAGTCAATGAAAATACCTAAGCATTTGTTTTTTTTTTATCTAAAGCTTTATATATTGCTGAAGTTAGTTTGGCAATGGCGTCGTTTGTTCCTAATTTTTCTCTAAAGCCAAATTGATTAGGACTCATTATTTTATTAATTTCAATGTAATGCATGATTTGTTTTTTTATAATTTTTTCTATTTTTGCGACGTCAGAGATAAGCGATATTGGTCGATAATTTGATATTTCGTCAGGGCTGCCAGATTTAAAAGTAGGAGTTACCATAGACTTTTTTAACGGATGGGAATATTCCACTATTTAAACTTACGTTAATGATATGGGCAATTGGATTACTTAATAATTTATTATTTTTTTTTAATATTTTTGCTGTGACTTCATGAAAACCAGGTGCCGAACCACCCTTTAGATTATTAATAATTTTTTCTATTTCATTTTTTGTCACAGGTCGAAATTCAGATAAATTATTTGGTTTGACAGAATCCTTGTTATAACTATCTATTTTGTAATTTTTTTCAATATGAATTGCCAAATTTTCTCCAACATTGGCGAAATATTTATTAAATATGTTAGCACATTTATTTGTTTCTTTGGTAGCGTCTATTGACTTATTTTCGAATTTAATTTTTTGATTAAAGTTTTTTTTTTGCTTTATTACTTATTTCGTTTACGGTTTTCCATATATATTTTACATTATGATTAACCGATTCTATTTCACTTTTGTAATAGTTTTCTTTTGTTATTTTTATTAACGAAGTTAGTTTATTTCTAAATTTCTTAAAGTATATAAAAAAAAATTGTCAGGAGGAAATTTTTTAATTTTTTCACGATATAATTCTTCTTTTTTTCTAATAGACACTACTAGGCCATGCGTAATCCATGGTTTAATTTTTTTAAATTTCGCTTTAGTCTTTATAGTTTTGGTGTCTATTGATTCCTCTGTATGATTGCTAAGAATATTTTGAAAATTGCTCGCATATGTTTCTGGGAAAGTGGATTGTAACACTGGTAGCCATGTTTCCGTAGTAATTTTATGATTCAATTTATTGTGATTTAGTCTTTTTTACTCACTTTATCTCGTGGCGTCTGCTTGTCTTCTTGTCTGACGAAAAACTTTGGATCCATTTTAAACCCCTTTCCCGTAATCCAATCGAGCTGAAACTTTGCAAGCAGACTCGTGGCGACGATCAAGAAGATCTATCAAATTTTCGTTAAAAAAATTTAATAATTTTTGGATTTTTCAAATTTTGAATGGTTTTTTCATACAACTTATTAAGTTATATGAAAATATTTCAACGCCTCTGGTAGCCGCGAAAGCTGATTATAGTATAATTTTGGATTTTTGGAAATTTTTTATTACTCCCTTTTGTAGCGTCGCTCGACCGAAGCCCAACGCGTAGGTTAAGCGTCAAACCAGTTTCCACTAGTAAATGAGAAAGGGAGTATAATAAAAACTTGTTTTTTATGGGTTACTTTTTTCTGTGTCTTTTATGTTACACCATATATGATCGATACACGATGGACGCTGCCCGGACATTTCTCTGGTGTAGCCTTTTAGAATAATTTTAGATTCATTTCAGACGTAGAGACAATATAATCAGATTTTATTTTACTGTTATTTTCGTAAGAAATATCAATATTAAAATCACCTATAATTATTAAATTTTCTTGGTTTTTGTCTTTAGTCAATATAGTGTTTCTAAGTTCATATATATATTTATATTCATATGAGCCATGAGTTCGATAAATCGCGATAATATCAAATGGAATATTGTTTGTAGTGAAACTAATGTCAAGGCAATTCACTCGGTGCATAGGTTATTTAGATGTTAATTATATTTCTATTATTTATTTTATTATTATTTATTTCTAAAATCTCCAAGATGTCCATTCTTCTTCCTTTATTGCACCTATATAATAATTTCGAATCAAACTTATGTCCCTCCATTCTGGCATGCTCTGCCATTTCTGAATTTAACTAAAGTTTTTTACGGCTCTTTTATGCTCTTCAAGTCTTTCCTTTATTTTTCTCCAATGTGCGAAGTCAACAGTCTATTACTGAGACATTTGAGTAGCACGATTTTATAAATACAACAATACCACTATTTCTGTTTATCAGGTAAGATGTTACAAATTTATTATAGTTGGGTATACAAAAATTATTAATGTTGTACTTATTTACAAACGCTTCGGTTAACACTATAACGTCCGGATTTTGATTTAATAAGTTGATATTATTTAGAAATTCATCAAAATTTTTGTTCATACTTCTGATGTTCAAGTGTAAAACAAATAGTGAAGTGGCTATTTTATCAGTATATCGCACGCGAGTTCTAGATGAGCTCGCGGAGGTAGCCGACAGGACGCGGGCGCACTGAGCCTGTATAAAGCCATGTATTCACTAGGGGACAAATTGTCCCTCAACAGCACGCGCGGCATAGAGTCTACGTGACGTTGCAACGTCGTGCACTGTTCCGCAACCTCGCGCACAACATAGCGCGGCATTTCTACGTGCCGTGGCAACGTTGCCATGCGCACGGTATCCGAGCGTACTCACTGCAACATTCCGCGGAGCGTCAGTACCACGTGGTATGTTTACATTGAATACGCATGCGCTGTATCTGTCAAGATGACAATGCGGGGAAACGAAATCGTTCTCGAACTCATCGAGCTGTATCGATCGAAGATCGCATAGAATGTCCGTCCTTCTTTCTCTTTGCAGTAAATAATTTCGCATTCTCCTCTTTTTTCTCCTCTTACTTTTCGATAAACTCATTAACATAAACAGATACGCGGCTATCATCATAACCTCATAGGGCGATATATTTCCGCGACGTCTGGAAAACAATAATTATTTGCAAAAAGGACCTTGTTTTTAATAATATTCAATGTACTACAGTAAACCCTCGTTAATTTGAAATTGCGACCCAAAAAAACATTTCGAATTGCGCGGAACCCCGTTTTCGCCAAATGAGATACCGCAGCTGTCATCCATAACCTCATCGGATGACATTTCCGCGACAAGATATGCGAGTCCCGGTGTGTACACGTCAAATGACCGCGTCATTGTCCCCGAAACATGAGCGTAGATGTTGATGCGACATGTCGAGCGGAATGTTTCGCGATTTGTCCCCTAGTGAATACATGGCTTAAAGCTCGGCGCATCTCACATAAAATAAGGGAAAAGACGCCGTGGTGGCATTGAACTTGTGTGGGCACGCGAAGCTTTGTAATAACTGGCAGTGGGGCTCAACTAACATTATGTTGAGATATAAATCACAGCGGTTTTAATGATATGTTTGAGTTATCAATTACGACGATCCTTTTGTTTGTTATTTTCTCAGTACTGATGTTATTATGAAAATCCCAAAAAATATGATGCAGGTACCTACATATAATTTAAAATATGTTTTATTTTAACTTTGTAATACACACACAATATGAGTTATTAATTACTGCTATAGTTTCGAGAGGGTATAGATAATAATAACAATCTAACCGGGTAGGTCAGGGAATTAGATTGACAAATTTTGTATTTAATTAAGTTATTATTTATACCTGATGATGACAGGGACTGCTCCTCTCGAAACTGTAGTAGTAATTAATAACTCATATTGTGTGTGTATTACAAAGTTAAAATAAAACATATTTTAAATTATAATGTTGCACCACGAAGCATCTGCCAAATATTTCAATGATATTAGGTACATATAATTCAAAGGGAATATAATATACTATATAATATATTTTCTAACACAATACAAAGGATCTTTGGTAGTAATAACCTACAAAAGGCCGTATTCTGAAATAAGCAATATTGCTATTTGTGTATCTTGACAGTAATTGTAAAACATTGTAATGCCGCCAATTTAAATTTACCAGGTTTGAAATTAATAAATCAAATCAATTAGAAAGCTCATTATTCATAATTGTGAATATGCTTTCTGATTAATTGAATTCTTTAATATTTAAAAAAATGAGGATTAACAACACTGTTTTATTCCACTATATTTATTTTGAATTGTTAGAACGTTTTCGGGATTTCTCCCATTGTCAATAACAACACGTTTACAACTAAATAAAAAATAATTCGAGACAGAATTTATAGGGATTGGGTGGGTGTAATGGTGGTAGGGGTCGGGGGCGGGGTTAGAATGGATAGGAGTGGAGAGGGTATGGGTGGTATTTGGATGTTAATTATATTTCTATTATTTATTTTATTATTATTTATTTCTAAATTCTCCAAGATGTCCATTCTTCTTCCTTTATTGCACCTATATAATAATTTCGAATCAAACTTATGTCCCTCCATTCTGGCATGCTCTGCCATTTCTGAATTTAAACTAAAGTTTTTTACGGCTCTTTTATGCTCTTCAAGTCTTTCCTTTATTTTTCTCCAATGTGCGAAGTCAACAGTCTACCTGATGTTCCGCGTCCAGAGCTTCCGCGACGTAATTTGTGATGTCCATCAGATTTGTCTCAACCGATATAAATGTATATTTATATCGGTTGAGACAATATACCGACAATATACCGATATATGATCGATATAAATGTATATTTATATCGGTATAAATGTTCATCAAAACTTTGCGCCGACTAGGACACTAACAAAGTTATTTTTGGCCGCGGCCTTTCGATTAATGCTTATATTTTCTAAATTATTGTAAAAAATGTTCAGTTTATTACTTTTATATAAGAACAAGGTTGCATCTAAGTTACTGCTTTAAAGAAATTGCAGTCTAGAATATACATTCTGATAAAATGAATAATAAAAACCCACATTTTCGTAAAAAAACGCAGAAGTATGCATTTGCAGTGAATGTCCAGCCATATTTTCTCCACCGATAAGAATAAAAGAATAAATAATTATTAAATAAAGAATAAAGCTATTCGAACACGTGAGGCGATAGTATTGTTAGGGACCGCGTATTCTAAAATCGGCCTGCGCCGTTCGGCTCACAAAAAGGGTTAATCTCCCGGAGAGTCGCGTTTTTTCTGGGCGCGCCCGGCGTGCATTTAGTGCACGTACACGCACCAACACAGCGCCCGTGTGCACGCGCACCCACACCGGCCCACCAAGTGCATTAAATACACATTAATGGCGCAGGGCCGGCGTCAGACTTCGGGGCCATTTAAATTGGATAAACGCACAAGGACAAATAAGTGTACAAGTTGAAGCACGTGTTTTAAAAATCCCAGGCTTATGCTTTATAATAAAAATTGTTGTGTGATAAATATTTGTTTAAAGTGGCATTAAGTTTAAACTTATTTTAAAAATATTGCTATTTTTTCTCCCGGTAGAAAGCACAGAAAACTTGTAAAATGTTAGAAATAAGGCCATTAAATTATTTTGAAACTTAATCGTTAAAATTGTAAAATATTTCAACCCATGTGCAAGTAAAAATTTTGCAAAAATAAAAAAAAAAGATTTTCTCTTGTACAAATTCTTACTAATTCTCACAAATAATTCTGAAATTTCGAAAAACTGTAAAAATTGGCGTATTTTTGCACTGAGAGTCGATTTCCCCGGAATATAAGTGTAAGAATGTCTCATTTTGAAAAATACACAGCGCTGTTAATGTCCACTTTTTAAAAATACTAACTGATACAGCTTATTTCTTAACCCCCTTCCAACCAACCCCGTGCTCCACTCTTACCCCAACACCCCACCACCAACGCCGAACAGACCTGCATCATCCGCCGTAAATAGATATCCCTAATTAATCCCTTATTGTGTCCATAAAACCTTTCATCAATGCCATTACACGATTTAAAATGGGCCTATTAAAAAAATTAAGATTGATTCAAAAACTCCAATATGTATTTAATTATGTAAATTTATTTCCATTCTATGCAAATTAGTGATGCAACGAATACGAATATTTGTATTCGCCGAATATTAAAAACAAACTGTTTATAACTGAACGCAACGCAAATTACGGTTTGGCTGTGCACCGTGTATCCAAACACATCTACGCACTCTATTATCGGGGATTCCCCTAATATTGAATGAATGGATATGTTGAGTTCTCAAGTTGTCAATTGTTACTTGTTTCACAGCATAAAATGAGTCCTTTCATCTAATTTCATTGGGTTATTAATAAGGTTTAGGTGCTCATTTCATATAGTTTTTATTTTATATTACGTATTGTTCATTCCATTTCATTTCCATTATGTGTAAAAATGTTAACCCTAAATAAATAATTAAATCTAATAAAATAATTTTAAATTAAATCTAACAACATGGCCTCTCGTAAGCGTGAAAAAAGTGATATTTACTTTCGACCGCTGAGAATGTAGAATGGATAAAAGAAATGTGCTTTTTAAACAAAAATTTGTCGGTGGTAAATTTTAATTATTAAATCTCTCAGTAAAAAAAGAACAGCTGTGTTTTATTTATTACCTTATTGAATTATTCGTATTCGTATTCGTCGATTAGGTAGGCTTGATATTCGTATTCGTGAAAATAGTGTTCGTTGCATCACTAATATAAATTAATGCCATTATGAATTTCTCGTCATTGACGGGTTACATCATGTCATAAAATAAATTGTCCTTAATCCGTATCTGCCTTATTAGATACAACTAACATTTGATCGCGCGTATCTGTACGCAAACGTTAACGCACACAGACGCGCGCGCACGCGCGAGGGTGTGTGCAGAGGTGCAACAAGTCTGCGGGGCGAGCGGCCGCTGGCGGGCGGGAAGGGAAAATAGAGGAGAAAAATAAAAATAAAGGAAAAAACAGCTCGGGGCCTGGACTGTGTAATGTGGCGGGAACAGGTTCCTCTCCGCGGAGGGCGGGTGGGGGGGAGGCGAGGGAGGGGACAGGGGGACTTGTTCCGCCGAGTGCTGCCTCGGACCTTTATGGCAAATTGGGACTGAAAATAGTACAAGAAGCAGATCTAATCTTTAGTAGAGCGGTTCACACACACGTTTGCACGAACATTTTGACAATTCTAATTTGTTTAATGTGTATATTAAAAAATCTATTTTTATAAAAGTATTTTTAATATCGATTGATTTGATTTGTCAAATAGAAATGGTTACTTGGAATATCGTCCACATATCATCCACAAAACTAATTTCGGTGATCGTGCTTTCACGGTGGCTGGACCAAAGTTATGGAACAAACTACCTAATAAACTGAGACAAATAAACAGCTTACCACAGTTCAAAAAACATCTAAAGACGCATTTGTATAGACAATCCTATAGAAACCTATAGAATCAGACCACTACAACACTAGCTAATGTTTTCCACTCCTAGTGTGCACTCCGCGAAAATACCTAATTCTTTCAGGCACTCCCAACTATTATAGTATTAAACGTTAATTCCATTTCTTGCATGCCACATAGTGAATAAGAAATAATAAATAAGTTTTTTTAGCAGTAAGTTATTTTGTAAGATAATTTTCTGTGTTGATCACTGAGAACCTTTCTCGTGTTGCTGCATACACCGCAAAATGAAATCTTAGCCACATTTAATTTTTCATTTTAATTTTATTAATCTTCAATTTGTTTCAAAATTATAATAATTATAACTATCTTTTTTTGCATGCTGAGCTGCTAAAATTCACGGAAATAAACTATGCTTTATTCACGCTGAAAAGGAACCAAAAACCCAATGTGTATACGAGAATTCGACTATGATTGTCAGCCTACAACTGTTACATTACTGTTACAAGTACGTTCATACAATTAAATATACATTCAGACAGCATTGTGTGGATCTGTGAGCTATTTATTAACTTAATGACCTAAAGAGCTTTTTAGGCTCGGTATTGGATGGTTGCGGTATCCAGATCAAGTCACGAATCGGGTCACCAAATAGTTTCAATTCATCTTATTATTATATAAAAATAAATTCTTCTTTTATTTTATTCAAACGCACATACATCAAGTTGGCAAGTTGATTTTGTGGTATACTGTTGAATTGTTGAGTATTTGAAAATGTTCTCAGGTTTTCACGACCATTCAGAGGCTTTTGTGTGTAGTTTTCGGTCGGTCAGAGAGGTCAGATATACACGGCAGAATATCCCAGAAAACCACACACAGGAGATATTGAGTATTTTTTCCAACATCTTTTAATGCCATCTGTTGACTTTTTGGGGTATAATTTTATACAAAAAATCAGAATCGGGTAGAACCGTCGCCTCGTGGTCCGCTGTAATAGTTAAATTTATATCTGTTTATCCAACGCAAGAAACAGGAATAACCGCCCACCGAACGTCAAAAAACGTCGTTGTTTTGACCGTACATACATTTAATATACGTACATACATAGAATATGTTTAGGTATATAGTAATAAGTTGATTCAATATTTATATAAAAAAGGGCATTAGTGAAAGAAATATGGACTTTGAAACTACAAAACACTGTTTTTCTCTAAATAAACATTTCTTGACATTCATTGTTTTTCCCGTGGAGTCTTCAGTTTTAGTAAGCACATTTGTATAATACGCGGTCTGCAAACCATTGGCATATATGATTCACTGCAAAACCCATCTTTTTGCTGCAATTTCTCGGGCTGGGAATGCATCATGTAAAGCTTCTTGGTATCTTGCAATGATGTCGATGTATTAAAAAATATTTGACGTCACTCGTATCAATTCCCACAGATATTTTTTTTTATATAAATACGTTAAAGTCATTCACAAATTATATTTCCAAAGTTGTGTTATAATAATTGAAAACCCCGTGGTAAGAAGTTGTTAACTAACATTTTCGTCAAAAATGAGTTCATAAGCCTTAAGAGTTAATAAGTTAAATATTGTACGCTTTTTTCATCGGAAATAAGTTCAGAACTTAAAAATAATTAGAACATGTTTAAATCATAAGGATGAACATGTTAACTACACTTTTTCATAAAAATCAAATCAGTTACTAATGGGAAGAACATGTTATCTTCAATAATAACCATCATTCTGAAATTAACACGCCTTTTAATTTGATTGGAATATTTATGGTTAATATAAATTATACTCTGGCAGTACTGTCATATATTTGTTTTTATTTGAAGACTATTGTAATATGTACTTATATATTATTTTTCAATAATTTTAAATGGTACATACCATGTTTTGTATTATTAATTAACATGCCAGGTATTTTGTAATTTTGGATAATGGATGGTAAAAACGGATAGCATTTGAAGGGTTGTTTGATGTTCGTGTTTTACCAATTTTAAAAATGGTGTTATTCTATTAAAAATTAGTTCCAGAGGTGAAAAAATGGTTGTTATCTACATTTTTTAGGGAAAATTACTATATTTTTATTTTTTGTGCATAAATGCGTTTTTTTACTTTGTAAATACTTTTTTGATATTTTAGTGACATAAATCAATAAAAATTAATCTTGAATTAGCAATAAAACGTCTAATTATCGCAAAATGACTTGAACGTTAGTTAACAACTTCTTGCCAAGGGGTCTTCAATTGTCAAGTCTTCTTTGCACACAATGTACCTATGTTTTCAATATGTACATGTATGTACACAATCATTCTTATATTTGCATGTTCGTACAATTGACAAATGTATGTTTAAATTTTCCACAAAGCCACAAAGCTAATACGAGCCAAGCATAAAAAATAAAAGCCGACTTAAATGAAAATAGAGTAAACTATTGCATGTTAGAATTCGTCAACACGAAACTCGAGAGACCGTAAATTGAATGTATCTATTCTTTTTAGTGTATTTTCCTGTATTTCGCGGGAAAGGCTACGTTATACTTTTCTTGAACATTAATTTACTATTCTCTTACATTCACTAAATTACAAATACACGTGTTCATGTTAACACGAACTATGCAGTTAAACCATTCTCCCAAATTATGACAACCCCTCTTGGCAAGTTTTTGTAGTTGTTAAGAGAAAAATGATGATAATATAAACTTTATGTAATTAATGATATTAAATTCAACTTTATTGATGACTTGCGGATGCCCAAGATTCGGATTTAGTTATAATTTAAAGTAGGGGTTAGGGGATGAAGGAAGGGCCCTTGTTTAGTAAAAGCCCCAAAAAGTAACGATGTAAGCATAATTTTGTCTAAGCAGAAGGGAGATAGAATGATCGGACTATTAAGTAGGGCAATTATCTATTCCACAGGATCCTAGAGTGCAAAATTGAGCGAAATTTGGAATGGATATATAACCATTATATAATATAATGGTTACAAATACGTATTACCATTATATTATATAACTTAAGTACCTACGCAAACCCGTGAAAAATTACAAAATATAATAATAAATAATAACGACCCTTACGTGTAGATATGTACGTGTACGCGCGCTGATTGCCGTGTCACAATCGGTTGTTGTCGTTGTTGTTGCAATTCGGACAGAAAGATGGACATTCTAAATTAGGATAGTCGATTGTCCTAATTTCGAATTTCTGTGTCTCCATAACTCGCTGGAATTACAACAGCACTGATGATGATGACTAGCCGCCAATAAGGTCCTGGCGCCCGAGTGTAACATGTCAATCAGAGCGCGGCTCATGTTACAAAGCAAGGGTCGTTATTTATTATTATTATGTTCCGTGATTTTTCACGGGTTTGCGGATAATAGTAAAATAACAATTCTCCATTTAATTCAAAATGAGAAATTAAAAAAATATTCAACTATCACCGAAACAAATATATCTAAGTATATTGTTTTATGAAGAAACAATTCGTTGTTAAAACTATTAATAAAAATATATTGCACCCCGAGTGCAAGACTGTCACCCATAGAAATGCTGTCACCTTAAAAAAAATTATGTTAAGAAAGTCATATTTTTGTACTTCGTTAGTTCTACTACGTACCGAAAGATCATCTTTGTGTGATTTTCCACTATTGTTTTACGAAAAAAAGTAATACGTCTGTATTCGGTAGATTTTTCTTTCAATTGGGTGCAAGAATATCCATCCCTATTAAAATTGTTTGATTGTTTTTGTTGTTATTGATAAATTTGAATTCACAGGTATTACGATAAGACTAGATCAAATAATGTGTGTGTTGAAGGATGTCTTAGGAGGACGTGAAAAAGCTCAAAATCAATCCACATTCGAGCTGTAACGAGACATTGATTTATGAACACAACAATACAGAAAAGTAAATTGCTAGAATATTTTCTTTGTGATACCAAAGAGCTCATACTTCCTTCGTCGTCATTTTTTCTCCTATTAACATGCTGGTACTAAGGCATATATTTTTAAAAATGTGTTTATATTGTAACGAGGTTAAAAAGAATTACGCACTCCTGTCACTGGTCACAACACAATCGAAAGATCGAGAACGGTCTACGGTGTTCTACGGCTTCCGGGAGGCATCTGAAACATTCGAAAAACATCTCCAATAATCTAGAAACCACGAGCCTCGTAAACACTAGAAAAAGCCAGACATTCAAAGTACTCGCATATTTACTTATTTATCGTAATTATTTAGTTCTTCACTTAATATTCGGATATGGATACGAGGCCGAACAGAAGCGAAGTGAGCCGCGGGCCGCGATGCCAGGGCGGTCAACCGTGCGATAACTCGGGCGAATATTCTAGTGAAATTCCTACATACGTAGCGAAATAAAACGAAGCGAATAATACGTGCGAAAACTGTATGGACTGTTCTAGTGAAAGTTAGGGCGATAGTAAAGTCTTATTACGCATAATTTCAAGATTAGCGTTAAGTTTAATAGTCTCAAGTGTCTTTGTGCAGTAGATAATTAATTAATATATAATTAATAAATCTGTAATTAAGTTTCAGCATTTTCATTCATTCGTCCCGCAGCCACGACACGTGACAATATGTAGGTATTATTAAAGTTTTAGGTACATTATTTCTGCTGCATATGAAAGTTATGAACGTCATTAGATATTCGCTTTTACGTCAAAGCATGAAAAGAACAAATTTGATGCCAAACAGCGGTGCCGTCGAATTGTGTAAATAAATGAGAATGTGTGGGTAGTAGGTAGATGCACCGCCCCGTTCACCCGTACACGTAAATCAAAATTGCACAAAGTCGAATCCCATTAAATATGGATCGGAGAACAATGCTTTGCACATTATATAACAATGCAAGAATTGTGCTTCACGGAAAATATTTACAATTCAAATGATTTCTTTATAAATCACCTCTAATGCCATGCAGTGACGTGCGCTTCTCATTTTAGCAATGAAATAAGATTATTTTGTATCGTAACGGGGCTGAAAGGAGTCGCGCACTCGTGTCAAGTGACGGCTGTTTGAAATGTTCACAATACTACCGAAGATTCCAGAACAACCTAGCGTAATCTACAGCTTTCGAGAGACGTCTCCAAAGTTCCAGGAACATCTGGAAATTACGAGAAAACACTATAAAAGTCTCGAAGGTTCGAAAAATTCCACGTTATTGGGTATAAATAAACGGATCCAGGCCGCGGAGGGCTATTGTTATTTTGAAGTTTCCAGCGGCGCGGCTCTGGCGGCGAATCACGAAGCGAAAACATTGTTACCATCAGGCGTGTGAACTAAGCGACAGTTAATTAAGTGATGTACTTACCCGTGTGCGATATTTGAGCGAACATTTTGGAAAAAGTTCTTACGTAGCGAAATGAACCGGAGCGAATACGTGCTGAAATTGGACGGATTGTTCTAGTAATTAGTGAATAAAGTGTTAAAGCGATTATAAAGTGTCTATTTACGAGTGATAAATTTGCGAAACAGTTTAATTTATTTAACTGTAAATAGTTGCGGATATTTTATACGAACCGTATATTTTTTCCGAGAAACGATTCTCGACGTTTCGTTGAATGCTTATTCAACGTCATCAGGAGGACGACCTTTACCCGCGGAGGTAGAAGGCGGACTGATTACTGCTTTCGAGGACGTAAATTATATGCACTTTGTTTTGGAGTGTTCACTTCTACAATAGAGGTCGCCAGTATGCAATATGTACTAGTTACGTCGGCGGACTTTACTGCGACGTCTTTCAAGGGTTGAATCAATGTCGTCAGAACAGGGCGCCAAATACTTGATAGTTTGTAATTGTCATCTCTATTGAAATTGGGATGTTTGTATATTTCAATGGACTCCCTCACTAATCTGGGTATAAGGTGCGGTTCTGTTAATAAGATTTTTATTTTGTCAAATCTGATGAAGTGACAGAGATTTCCTTTGGATGCATGTTCGCAGATTGCCGATATATTGGAGTTGTTGTTTTTAATTGCTCCAATATGTTCCTTCAATCGTGTAGCGATATTGATTGAGTTGTCCTATGTAGATATAAGCATTCAACGAAACGTCGAGAATCGTTTCTCGGAAAAACATACGGTTCGTATAAAATATCCGCAACTATTTTCAGTTAAATATGTCTAATGACCGTAATAACAACCTCAAAAGTTTAATTTAAATAATAGCGTCAAGTTAAATAGTGTTAAGAGACATGGTACGTTTGTTTAATTAATTAATCAGTAATTAATAAATCCATTATTAAATTCCATCGTTTTCAATAATTCCTCCTGCAGCCACACACGTGACATTATGTTTGTTTATGGTCAAGTTCCTAAGAGTTGGATCATTACGTCGCCAGTGCTAGGAGGCAAGGCAAGATTTTGTAATGTATGAAGCTCTCTAAAAATATTTATATATCCTTATCCTACACATCTTCCTCATCCATGTCCACAGATATACCAAATCCTCACAACACCGTTCTGGTATATATTACAGCCAATACGCAAACCTCTATTAAAATTTTCTAATGCTGATAGCGATATTTCGAACGTTTCGCAGCTGATCTTAATTTTAATTAATTTTTTATTTAATTAAATAACTAATTTTACTGATGTATACTATTTCATGAGAAGGACTACAGATGTCTTTAGCAAAGTCCCTTCAAATATATGAAAGGTTTCAATTTGGAAAATATTTACAACTTTTAGTAATTTGGTAATTTGCAATTGGTGAACTTTGCTCTGTTTGTAGTGGTCGCTTAAGCCAACTTACACAGGTTGTAAGCCCTGGATCTTCGTATAAAAGACCTCTATACATATTCGTAACTGTGAGACTTTATAATTTATCTTAATTATTACATAAAAAGTTATGTATCTTACTCCCCTAAAATATTTCAGCCAAATGAGTGGATACACATTGTAATGTATTAGGAAAATAAATGTTACCTAAGAGACTTAGAAGTCAAGGCCATTGATCGCAAATTATTAAGAATAGATATTTGAAATAGAAAAAATACAGAATACACTTTCTATTGTATCAAATAATTGTAATTTTTAATTATTTGATACAATAGAAAGTATAAACCATCAACAGCAGCCACATCTTTGATCCAGGAGTTTTTGGTGCAATCGATGATGATGACACATCCAGGACGACCATACAAAGACTATATTTACAGTTATATATAAATATATCTAACGACCATAATAACAACCTTAACTCTATATTTCTTTTTATTAAGGTTTTCGGAATGCTGGGATAACGCGGGTATTTGTGATCAGAATATTAACAGTGTGTGTAATATCTCCGAAGAGAGTTAAGAAGATCATTTCATCAAACCATGGACAGGATACTTGCATATAGAAATTTCAGATTTATCTATTATGATTTAAACTTTTTTGGTCGGAAAATTTCATTGGACGCCTTATATCTCCTTGGCACTGAACTCAGGGACGTTCTCAGGTTCGGTCTCACAATTCTCGGTGGTCATTTCATGAATTATGGATGAGTCGTGTGATATCGATTCATCGGCATGATATTCGGTCCTAGGGTTTTGTGAGTATGTACTCAATCTGATTACGCCAGAAATATCTATAGTCTATAAAAAATTACAGGTATTTTAAAGTAATATTATAATTAATTAACATTATAATACCATGGCACAATGCGGACGACCGTTGCAATATTTTTATTATTGATAAGGGAGAACTGATTACAAATATAAAGATCAAGAGAGAAGTAGGTACATTGTGAATATAATAAGAGGTTTTGGAGGTTTATAATATTATAATTATTTTTATTAATTAAAATTAAAAATTAAATAGCATGTCCCCAAACAGCAATTGTATGCTGGTATAAGGGGACAGAAAATAAAGTAAAATAAGTGGGCACATTGATTTGTTAAGAAATTATCTCCTCCCCGTCACAAGTCCTTTATGCAATTGGGGATTCCATTACAAAAATCGATAGCAGTGTATAGGAAACCATATCTCTCTCTATTAGTCCGTGGTGTATCACTTCTTATATAGTCTCTTGTTCGTGTGTATTGTCTATGTACGCCACTATTCTGGTAAAGGATGAAATTCGTTTTTAATAATTTATTCTTTATTTTATAAGTCATCTTTATCTTTTCCACATATATCAAGCATGCCGGTGATTTTGTACAAGTCAGTGGTTCTGGTGTATCGAATTAGGTTGAAGATTATTTTGAGGGCTCTGTTTAAAGTTCTTTGTATCATTCCCTGCGCCTGTGATTTACGCCTGTGAAGAGAGTGGTGTCTTTTCAAGAGTTACGGCGAAGTGGATTCGATGGAAAATGATATATCTACGGATAAGAATATTGTCATTAAAAACAAAACAAGAGATTTTATTAATGTATGCACATAAAAGAAACCAAATATTGGGTATTTTCAATAAGCTGCTTTGAGAATTCTAAAAAGTTAATTTTTATTCTTCACATTCCACACAAAAATTATAATTATTTTGTTACGTTACACAATACCTTTCTGATTAGTGATCATCTTTTAACCGTTTCCACATTAACCGTTATTTCAGATTTGTTATGACTGTATCGATAATTATCAATACAATCATAATAATAATAACTGATTTTTCTCAACTCGATTCGCAATCATGCGTACTAGCGTACAATTTAGCGTACATTATATCTCAGCCATAAATCATCGATACAATCAGTACAAAGATACAAATAACTGTACCATGAATAACCGGTTACAATAACGGTTTGACAATCACTACTTCTGATGCACGTGATAGTTATATTTTTTACTTTTCTCTAATTAAGTTTTAACGTCTGTTCGATAAACAGAGGTAACGATAGGATCAGAATGCAAGTTCGCTCTGCAATATTCATGTCTGATTACAGTAAGTGTAGAACGGATGAAATATAAATGTAGAAAATGTCTTTTATGTCGACTGGAATAGGATTTACGACTTTACTATTCAGTAGATCAGCAGCATCTCAAGTTGCTCCTCATGGCCTCGACCCGAACTTCAACGATCACCTGAGCAGGTTCCCATCCCCAGTTAATAATAACAGCGGCGGCCGTGGAAGCCTAATGAGGTATTTTACTCGAATATTAAATCCGGTTTCATTGATGATGTGTCGATACTTTTAGAACAGTGTGTTCGATGACAAGTAAACAAATGTATGTCATTGAAAAAGTGCGAATGAAAAGATGCAAAATATTTTTTAAAAATAAATTGAGGTGAAACTGAAATGAAGGTGCTGAGATCCATTACTGGAAAAACGCTACGTGACCGTGTCCGAAATGAAGACATGAGGAAAACTTGCGAAATAGAGGACATAGCAGAATAGAACGCCAGAAGAAGATTCTGGCGGGATCACGTAGCCAGATTGGACAGTGACAGACTCATGTATACAGCAGCGAATGAAATCCCCTCTAGACGACGCCTACCGGAAAGACCACCGAAATGACGGAGGAATAGCTGGACCTCGTCATCCCAGGAGGCGTAGTTTTCTGTAGAACAGTTCAACAGATCTACAAAAAAAGAAAAAAAAGAAATTGAGATATCACCGGGGCTTGAACTCGAGACCTCTAATTTATCTTTAGATTACTACTATTTACAATTCAACTAAGTCTTTGCTTCCTCTGCAGTACCAAAATTTCCTCTGATCCATTAAGAAGCCGCCAACCTTATTGAATGCGATGTTTCTCAGCTTTAACATTGATTTGGTAGATGGCGCGATTTCAGTCCATGATTCTGAGTGCATTTTTAGCTCAGCTGGAAGACCTACTATTCCGTAGGTCAACTCTCAATTGGACGTAGGTATGCAGAAAGCGACCAGCCCACAAAATGTTAAAAATGAGTTATATACGGTTTCGGTCAGCTCACTGCAATATCTTTATATGCTGAAATCGTCCAAGGCGTAATTTTTATAGTTTTTTGTAAATTTAGCATCTTTCTAACCCACAACATGGCCATCGCTGTTAAATTAACTCATAAAATGTCCAAGTGGTTTGACTGTTTTTTGTGGCTTCAAATTTATAAATCATTGGCAAACAAAAATATTAATTGAAAACATCCATGTGGCATGGATGCATTATGCACCTTTTCAATTCTACTGTAGTAACAGTAGAATTGAAAAGGAAATGGATGAAACAAATATGAAAACGATTTTCATATTTATTCATCCAAAACACACATGGAAATCATTTAATAATAAAAGAATCATTGACGAAACATTATTTTGCTCTCCTGTAAAATTCTAAATAATCGCTAATGCTGTTTTGGTTTTCTATCCTTTGTATGCATATATTGTCATAACTGAAGAACATAAAAAAATAACCAATAAAAACGAAGTTTTATTATACTCCCTTTCTCATTTACTAGTGCAAACAGGTTTGACGCTTAACCTACGCGTTGGGCTCGAGTAGGGCGACAATACGAAAGCGAGTAATAAAGAATTTCGAAAAATCCAAAATTATATTATAATTAAATTTTTTTAAATGAAAATTTTTTAGATCATTTTTATCGTTGCCGCGAGTTTGTCTGCAAAGATTGCTTTTTAGCTCGATTTGATAACGGGAAAAGGGTTAAAAATCGATCCAAAGTTTTTTCGACACACGAACAAGCAAGTAGACGCTACGAGTTAAAAGAAAGGGAGTAAAAAAATAACCCATAAAAACCAAGTTTTTACAATACTCCCCTTCGCTTTGAGTCAGGTTTCGTTAAAATACTATTAAAATTTCTAAAAATCCAAAATTATACAATAATTGTTAATTTTTTAAAACGAAAATTTGTTAGAACATTTTTATCGTCGCCACGAGTCTGCCTGCAATGTTTCATCTCGATTTGATCACGGGAAAAGGGTTAAAAATCGATCCAAAGTTTTTTCGTCAGACAAGCAAGCAAGCAATAATGGACAAATTAAGCCAGTACACGCGGCACAATAAACAAAAGATCTCTGTATCAGAAAACCTATTAGACAACACCGCGGATAGCTAGCTAATTTTTTAAAAATAATAAAAAATATGTGTACGTCAATGCATCATAATATTTGAGAGTTCCGGCACCACGGCCGTCTGAAATCCCCCAATTTCCCTTTAATAGAAGTGCGAAGTCCCGAGTTTTGGCAGCGGAGGGCCCTGCCGGAAAGCAAAGGGCCCGCGCTGTGACCTCTGATCTCGATGACTCGGAGAATCCGGTCTTGTTGGTATTAAAACTGGATTCGTGGCTCTTCATGAGAATGGTTTACGATGGCAAACTGCATTCTGTGTGAACTTCGATCGAACATTATTCATTTTGCGAATGGACTGAGTGACCATTACGAAACAGATTTTATTATTATTATTTTACCGCCACCATCCATTCTGGAATTGTAAAGTTTTTAAGACCGTTACGTTTCAGAAAAGCCCCTTCTAGAAAGTATTATGTATTATACTGGTTATTGAAACGGATATACGGATACATAAGATGGATTTGCAGAATTTTAATTATAACATGAAGACCCCGTGGCAAGAAGTTGTTAACTAACATTTTTGTCAAAAACGAGTTAATAAGGCGTCTAAACTAAATATTGTACGCTCCATTGGAAATAAGTTCAGAACTTAAAAATAATTAGAACATGTTCAAATCATAGGGATGAACATGGTAACTACACTTTTTCATAAAAATTAAATGAAGACCATGTTGTCTTCAATAATAACATGTTCATGCCATCATTCTGAAATTAACGTATTCTTACCTTTTAATTTGATTGGATTGGAATATTTATGGTTAAAATAAATTTTACTCTGGCAGTACTGTCATATATTTGTTATTATTTGAAGAGTATTATAATATTATGTACTATTATTAGGTGTTATTCTATTAAAAATGAGTTCCAGAGGCGAAAAAATCTTTATTAACTACATTTTTTTAGGGAAAATTAATATATTTTTATTTTTTTGTGCATAAATGCTTTTTTTTACTTTGTAAATATTTTTTTGATATTTTAGTGACATAAATTAATCTTGAATGAGCGCTATAAAACATATTTTTCAAAGGCGAAATGCAAATGTCTAATTATCTCGAAATGACTTGAATGTTAATTAACAACTTCTTGCCACAGGGTTTTCACATGTTTAGCTTTGAAAATTTTATTTTCAAAGGTAAACCTGTGAAAACTATTTCCCTATTTTTTTGAGTAAACTGTCTACAGGAATTAACAAAACATAAACATATTAAAATATGGTAGGTACGTGGCTTTATACCCTAAAATACGAAGTGTAATTAATTAATTGTATGTGGGGTATAAAAGCAAAGACAGCAAAATCCCAAAAAAAAATTTAACGCAGTCATCGAGGAATACTTACTAATTTATAATGTACTGAATTCGAAATTTTATGGGAAACATAGCTTATAAATTTATAGAAAACGTGCATTGGGTGGAGATAGATACATAAAATCTATAATTCACTACATTCTAAATTAGTAATCATCGGTGACAGTATTCAAAAGGTTTTTTTAATTTTTCGGATATTGCTGCTTTTGCTTTTATACTCCACATATTATACGAAGGTCCCTATGCTTACTGTCGAAAGAATCTGCAAAAATTCTTTTTCGTTTTACTAACTTGAATCATTCAGTTGACACTATATTTTTGGATAATGATAAAAAAAAACTTTTTTTAACATTATCCGAAAATATAGAGTAAATCGGTGGTTTGAAATACTAAAACGAAAATCGACAGTATGCGCAGAGACCGTCGATATTATATTTCATAATAAGGTCATCACGCTAAGCACATAGTTGCATTGAGATTTTGAGGACCGTTTGCTACATTAACAAGCGGTCTCGCGCCTTGTCTTTACAATGGAAGTAGAAAGTGAATAATATTTTTTTTATTTATGACTTAATTTACAAAAAAGTTGAAGTGAAGGTTCTGACGGAAGATTGCGGAACACAGGCGTCACCCAGTCCAGTGGCGTGCAGTGGGTATAAACTTAGGTTATGCACCTATATTAAAAAATATAAATATACGCATATACCTATAACGGCATATACATTTTTTGAATTTTTTTAACTGTATATAATGAACTATTTAGAGTAGCTTCAATCCATATAAATAACTGCACTACAAAGAAGAATTGTAAACAAGATTTTCTAAATAAATAAATATTTTATATATAGGTAATACGGCAAAAATTTTAAATATATTTCGAAGACGATTTAGATATAATAGAATCGGGGATAATATCTACTAATTTCAGGTATACGTTTCTTTTCACAAAAATAAATCAAACATTTTATGATATCATCGATGGCATTGTCATCGTAAATAATCATTATGGTACCTATGGCCATTGGATATGACTAGGGAATGCAATACCGAGTCGGGATTGCCCTTTCGGAATCCCTCGAGATTAGAATTTCCAATCCCGCGGGATCCCTAGGGATCGGGATCCCAAATAATTTTGTGTTTTTTTTGTTTATAGAGCTGAATAGCAATTAACGACAACGCCTTGCATTTTTATATCAGCATATTTAATAAAATATTCATTATTAACCATCGCTTTCAAGTTTTTACATGTGTTTTTACAAGCATCAATCAGTAGTAATTTAATTACTAAGTTGATAAAATACAGCATATTATTCAAAACTATTTTCATTATTTGAACATAAGTTTTAAGTACTTACTAAAAGCTCTATAGACATATCACTTGTAAACATACAAAACTTAAAAAATGTTGATCAATCCCGATAATCCGGATAATTTCGTGCGATTTTTTGGTTCGGGATTGATCTCGTAAAATGCCTCGAGATCTCGCGGGATTGGGATTGCATTCCCTAGATAAGACAGATGATCTTCAGTATTTACATTCACCATAGAAATGGCAAATAGAATTTACACAAAAGTCTTGGGTGGAGTTTGTAAAAAATATTATTTCTGCAATCACGTCGCGTAGTTCTCACCTGGCATAGGACCTTTCGAAGAAACAGGCTATTCTATGAAAAATTTACTTGTCTATTACACAAAACTCGCAGACATAGAGCTAAGTAAAAATTTTTCGTCTTGACTAGATCTATGTAACAAATTTGTTGGGCGCAAACAAGTGAGATAAATGAAGAATTGACATGAAGTTAGGTACAGAAAAGTCGGAAATAAAACTTTTAGCCGTAGGACGAATTACGGCTAGAATTTTAAATCGGAAAAAAACAGACATGTCACGTTAAACAGATACGTCAGAAATAAAACTTCTTGCCTTAGGACGAATTACGGTTAGAATTTTAAATCAATTTTTTCTTAAGAAAATAACTATTTAATTAATATAAGTTTCCCAGAATCTTTACTAATGCACAGCTTTTTTGTTTGTATACGCTGCACGCCACTGACCTAGTCCGTTAGCAACCAGTCAAGCTAGCAATCTACTATCAATTTGTAACGTGAATATGTAGGTACGTAAATAAAAAATAAATACATACCGCTCATGATAAAACAATACATCGTAAGCCATTTAATACAAATTTTACAGGGGAGGCAAAAAGCTGCGTAATACGTAGAATTTATACAATAAATAGAATACGAGGAATTGCTTTAATGGAATTAGAAACACAAATAATTGTTTTAAAGATACAAGTTTTTGCCAGATTACATGTCCACACATTTTAAAGACAAATACACAAAAAAACTTGATTTTGACAGGAGTGTGGTATACGAGGTATTGTTTCATCACGAGCGATATGAGAGCAATAGGTGGTAAATTTGGGAAAGTTATGTAAGAAAATTATAAATACCTATTATTTTTATATAGATTACCTACAAGTTGTTATTTATCCTGGCAGATAGTCCTATAGTGATATTAAAATACTATATTAAAAATGAGACAAATTAAGGGAATAATATACACAATAATGTAACACAATTAGATTTCACTTAACCAAAAAGTTATGTTTAAATTAACAATTGGGGAGAGTAAACAAGATATTAAAACTTCCATCCAAGTAAGGAAGAGCTTGGATTCCAAGGTCAACGATGTCGGAACACTGAAGCGTGATAGTCCTTGGGCGAAACTAAAGTAGTAAAATAATAAATTATAATTAAACTCAGGTAGAGGTATCATATGGTTTAACCGACAGGAGGTTTAGTATGACTAATGCAAAAATACATACTTCTCTCTCACTTGCACAACCATTGGCTCCATATAAAAGAAGAAGACAGACGATAACAGAATGAGATTGTCATACCAAAGCTCTCAGTGGTTGACCCTTAGCTTACGTTTTTCACACAATTTAATGATCATCGTTCTGTAACAAAATGTAAAATGTTTACAGGCACACATAAGAAGATATATGAATGTATCCGAAGTAAAAGTGGTGTGCCAAGATAGAAGATCGAAATAGCGTGATTAGTTAGACAGTTAGTAATTTTAGCAATTAATATTAAAATACGAACGTTTAACGTAAATATCTTGGTACATGGTGTGACTCAATAGCTGGTTCCAATATATTTGACTTGTTTAAAAAAATTACTAGGAGCTTGTTTATTTTGAAATAATTATGAAAAGGTCAAATTAAATACTCTTAAAAATGTAATGTCGTTGTAAATAAATCGCGCTTTAAAATGTGTTTTTGCTTAATTTTTTTTTAAAAATTCATGACCTTACTTCAGTTAAAAATGAACTAAAAAATATTTTAAAAAACCTTTAGAAATTCCCAATAGCTTAACTTAATATTTATTTATTTTGTTCTCAATATTCTCAATACTTTATTATTACAATTTCAATATCCATGAAATGAACTGATGTGATCACTCCTCCCATAAGCACGAGCGTCAGCTCTTTTATGGAGTGAACGTACAAGAATGTACTGTACTCATGAAATGAATGTACTAAAATACACCTATAATAAATTAAAATATATATATATTTTTAATAAACTTGGAGAGACTCGGTTCTAAAACAAATATTCTTTTTCAAAAACAAGTTCTATTGTAAAAAGTACGTTTAGTTACTAAGGGATTTAATTATGCAAGACTATATACTTGAACTGCATTATAAATATGACTTAAATATACGTGAGGGGGACATAGGCTTTAGTTCATCTCTGTATAATATTTATTATATACTGTATCTGTGGCATGTATGAAAAAAAATTGTTGAATTTATTAATTTGGTTTTTATTATTAATTTTTTCACGTTTTTATACAACACTATACAGCAGGGGCGTGCAGTGGGAACATCGCAGCATGACTTTTACGTAAACAATTATTTGAAAAAAAAATCGGAATACAACATATAAGTATTATGTTATTATAGCATTTATATTTTGATATATTATAAAAGTCTGTATCATAAATATTTGATTTCTATTTTTTTCCCAAATATACGTTTACAAAAAAGTCACGCTTCAACGTTCCCACTGCACGCGCCTGCTATACAGTTCTTTTTTTCATGTTACACAGTTTTTTAGAGTTGTGGTAAGTTTTCAATATTTTATGTAAAGTAGGAATATATTTTTACGACGTTTTTCATTGGAACGTAAATATGTATCTTGTAAAAGAAAGAGTTGGGTGTTTATTTCATTGAATGAAATTAGGTTGTTTGAAAAATATTAATTCGAAAATGATTTCTCACGACAAATAATAATATGAAAAATATTTCTAGTCGCTAACAATAATGATTGAACGTACTTAAAATTCCCTTTTGAACGTTAAAAAAATGAACGGTCAGGCAGGCGCGTGCTGTGGGAACATTGAAGCGCGACTTTTTTGGAAACGTATATTTAAAAAAAAAAAATGGAAATTAAATGTTTATGCTACATTTTTTTATGATATATTTGAATGCTATGACAACAAAATTGTGATAGAAATATTACGAAATATATGTTGTATTCCGATTTTTTTTTCCAAATAATTAGTATCGTAAAAGTCACGCTGCGATGTTCTCACTGCACGCCCCTGCGACCGGGTCATTTTTGAAATTTTGTAGATAATGTTCAAAAGGATTAGACAAAATTTGCGCGATGTCGTGCAGAGGAAGACAATATTTTTTTGTAGGGTTCCGAGCGTTCTTCTTTGTGCGTTATTAATGCAAACAGATTAATATTGCGGACCGCTCCATTGTGGAGAAGAAAGGAACAAAGGCGCCGTGTGTACTCCGATCATTAGAAAGGTAGGAAACGGCCGGCGGGGAGGTGGAAAGGGCGGCCGCTGTCCAGCGAGTCGCCGCTGACCGAAAGGGTAAAGTGTAATATGCAAATGGGGGTCACGCGGAATAATCGCGAGGAGCATGGGAGTATTTCGCGACAGACTGTGAATGCATTTCGCCGCGATGCCCCTGCGCAACGTGCAGCGAACCAGGGCGGCCCAAGCGACGGACGCTGCCAATCGGAGGGCCGTCAAAGTTGATATGAACAAAGTAAAATGAGCGTAAAATAAAAAAAATTAAATCTCTCGAAGGCGCGTACACAGAATCAGATTAAGGTGAAAGATGTCATTTATTTTGTGTCTTTTTGTCAAAGTCTCACTAGTCACTAATGTGATTGTTCTATTCAATATTCTTATTTATCTTTGTATGCATGCAACTCATTTTACGCTTTTAATGTTTAAAAAATATAAATACGTGTATAGTAATCACCTGTTTGTGTGTAAATAAATATATGTATAGTAATTTTCTCTAATTACCTCTCTATGTGTATTTGAATAATTCATTAACAACATTTTAAATCAATGTACTTGAACTTTGCAAACATTTTCGCCTCTACTCTCAATAACAAATGATATCTCAATACCAGAGATTACAATTACAAAGGCGATGTTATGTAATTTTTATTAAAATATTTTAGAAGTGCGAAATAGACATTTAATATATAATGTACTAAAATTGATGAAATTTTTGTGTAACCAATTGTGTTCCAATTTGACCTACCCTGGTTCTGTGCAAGGAACGGGACCCTTGCAAGTTATTACGGTAGGGACGTACCGAGACTATTTTATTCGGGACAAGGAATTAATACCTACGGCCGTTGGAGAGAATCAGCAAGGTACGAGTGGGCACCATAAATTAAGATTAATTTACTCGGACATTGTGTTAAAATGATATTTCACAACATAGAAACAGACAGGTTTGGTTTTTTTATCGTTAAATTCAAAAGAATTTTTTAGGCTGGTCGCAATATTTGTAATTATTAATCTGCGAGTTCGAAATTCACATAATGCTGGCATTTTGGGGTACAAAATTTGACGGTAGAGAAGTAAAAGTATGGGGTAAGAGAGATACACGGTGTTACAACCAATTGTTAAATTTAGATAATGTATACATTGACTAGTATACGTGAACCAGTGAATTTGTATTTCTAGTGAGTCTTTTTTTTTACTGGCATTTTAGTAAAATTATATTCAAGGTCATTCTTATCACATCCAAGCAGGATTTCAACAATAGAAATTAATACAAACTAGTGAAAAATATTTCAACTGATATCATACTAGTGAAATTATATCGGTTTCCGAACTGTGAATAAAATTAAGTGACAGATGTCTATTTCCGGATTGAGATTGACTTCTTAAAATTATAATTTAAGATTTAAGTTATTGCGTGAAAAAGGTTCTTACATATCAACATTATATATACCGGATATCATTAACCTAACCCTTCAAGCTTTCAGAAATGCGTGCATTAGGCCCGGTTGTTTCAAGTTCGATCAAAGTAAGCGGTCGAGCAAAGCATAGATTTTTACGAAAACGGATCGTCTGATTGGTGGAGAACGTAAAAATCTATGCTTTTAAAGAACGCTTACTTTAATCCAACTTGAAACAACCGGCCCTTAGTGGACAAAATATAGTTTCACCGAAACTGCGCAGTGAAACAGAAAATGTTTTCACTGCCCAACCGGGTAAAATATATGAATATATATACTCATAAAAGTCACCCAAACCATCCTAAATGCTAACGTTACAAGGTGTAAAATTTCGATAATGTATACACTATGTATAGTGCATTCATTAACTTTAGTTATAACTCATAGATAGTGCATATGTCACAATGAATTAGTATTCCTAGTGAGTCTATATTTTCATAAAAACAAAATGAAAAAAAAACTTAAGAGCAATCGGCTGTGCAGTGCAGTATTATTGCGTGTTATGAGGGATCCTGGATATGTAAATCTTGGTACCGTTACAAAATTTTGACTTCCATACGAAAAAGTTATGATTTGTTGGAAGCGTCCTACGGCCATGTATTTGGTCTTCTGCTGGTTTACTATGAGACCCACGTTTTTGGCAGAACTTTCAAGATTTACGAAGGCATTACGCAAAGCATCGGGAGTTTTCGCAATTATGTGGATATCACATATGTACATTCATTAAATTTCCACGTTTACCTTCCTGTCGTGACGACCTTTGCCAGCGTTGACTGGTATCAACACGTTTGCATTATTCAGTAAATATATTAATTTTATTCATGCCTTAAAATGGCATGCTTAAATTGCAACAAGAATGATGACCTTTCGTTGCATGTAAATTTGTGAATAAAATTCATTATCGCTGTGCAATGAACTCGAGTAATTCTGCGAATAGTCTTTATGTAGTGGCTTTTGTTTCTTACCAATACAATATAGGTGCATATATAAATGCACAGCTATTTACATATACATTTTATATGAATTTAAAATACATACATATTATTATATATCGTACATTGTAATTTCTAAAAGGAAACCTTCACATTTTTTTTGATTTGGGTTACAAAGACTGCCACTCGAATGGTGGATTGTATATAATTAAGTATTTATAAAAAACCCTTTCAAAGCATACCAAATTAAGAGTGAATTTTATATATTATCATTTAAAGAATTAACATTTAAAGAATTAACATTTTTGATAATTTAGAACACGCTTGCAATATGAGCTTTCTTAGGTACCATAGACATTCATTTACTATGCACAAACTTACATCTGATATTTTTGAAAATAAGTATATGGTGGTAGATGTAGAGAAGAAGAATAGAAAGGACTTAAAAAAGTAATTTTATTTAAAAATATCAAATTGTAATAATATTTTTATATGTATGTTCTGAGAACACAATTACTGGATTTGTCCACTGCGGAACTATTATTTTAATTAATATAAATTATAAAAGTCTCACAGAGACGAAGCTATTTATATGAGAGACGTGTATGAAAGTCTTGTATACAATGGCCCAGGGCTTGCAATGTATGAGCTGTCTTAAGTGATCACTCAATACAATGTAACGTACATCAATTCCATCGTAAGAACATCCGCACATTATTAAATTTTTGACAGTTGTATAAATGTATATTCCAAACTATGGTAGAGACATCTGTAGTCCTTTTAAGTATACATAGATTTCGCAGCTGGTAATCATATCTCAATATTCATACACGTTTCGCATATAACATGTAAATAGCTTCGTCTCTCTTAGACTTCCGTATTTTATCTTAATTAATATCAAATTTATTTGTAAGACATAAAATAATTGCGAGAAATGCACGTACGATAATATAAAATGCATAAAAAATTATTGTTCTCGATGCATAAGCTATACTAATACTAGTCACATGATGTACTCGAATTCATTACATTGATTTGTGATAAGTACATGCGTTTATAAAAATTCAGTAAAAAACACATATATTTATTATTATATCGTTCATGTTTCCAGGTTTCCTTTATATATATGTATGTGGGGTATAAAAGCGAAGGCATCAATATCCAAAAAATAAAAATACAGTCACCGAGGATTACTAATTTAAAATATTTTTTTGGTTATACGCAGAGAATATTAAGACTAAGCTTAAACTCGAGGCGCACAGTTGCTTCCTGCTAGGCACCATCCCCTCCAAGAACTTATTCAATTTATCATAAAAAAATGTAAAAACTTATTTATTAGGTATTATTTATTCATTACTTATTATCAATGTACCTACTGAATTTTTTATGTATGCACCCCTTCCAAAATCATGTTTCTTATAAATTTATTGGCAATGTTTCCTATAAAATCTCGAATTAGGGACGTTGCAAATTAGTAATCGTCGATGACTGCATTAAATTTTTTTTGGATATTGCTGCCTTTGATTTTACATCCCACATATTATATATACTCACAATTGATTCCACAGAAAAAAAATATTTGATATAATATTTCTATTTGTTATGCAGTGGTGTATACGAAACATAACACATTAATATTCATACTATTTTAAAACTATGTTTTACTCTTGGGTTATGAAAATAGAATTAACTTAGTGGTTTCCTGTGACGAGGCTGGAACCTCGATTACTAGGCGAGTGTTTAATTTTTTTTAATCTCATTGTCAATATAGGTACCTACATACATATATATATAATCACTATACATTTTTTACTATTAATGTATTATTTATTTATTGTGTATTGTGTATTGTGCACTTTCATATATAGAATTTAATCCTAATTATTATTAACCTGTGATTATTGATTTCCGATATTTAATTACCTTTTCTGAATATTATTTATAATTCATTTTATCATTAAGGCATCATTTATTTGTTATTTTTCATAAAAAGTGTATAACGTATTGTTTAAAAACTTATTTATTATGTACCTATCATTTATTCAATACTTATTATCAATTTACCGTAAGAGTGTATTGTGTAATTATGTTTTATTCAAAATTTTCGTAGTAAGTATGTAATTTTCGTAAACTCTTTAGGACTACCTATTAGGGTCATAAATGATTTTTTGACGGTCCGTTTGTTAAAAAAAAATTCTCTTTGATACCGCAATGCTGGGGAACTAATATTATGGTGCAACATAGATAATACATGTTTCGGAGACAAAAATTCGCATACAAAGGACAACACAGAGATGAGCTCAGAGTTACTCATTGTCTATTGTATTTTGTTTTTGCCAATTGACTGTACAACAGACGTGAAACCTCATTTAATTCGACTCAATTTATTTCTAGAGGTGAATGTAGGTATGTGGTGCTATGTTATTAAAATATGATGTGTAAGAAGGGTCTAATTCTAGAATCGTCAAAACAACTGACTACCACCATATTATTAAAACAGAGGCGTAAGCCTGATTGGCAGCGGTATGGGAGGCAGACTTGGATCATTTGTGTAAAGTACAATTACGCTGCTGGCAAGTAGAAGTCAAAAGAATATATCATTAATTATTTATAAAAAGGTCATTTTCAATACAGGTGAAAAGAATACCCAACATAATAAAAGTTTACATCGCTGGTATATTCATTAATTAATTTTATTAATGTTGGTTTATAAGATGAAAAGATATTATCAAAAAAAATATTTATTAAAACAAGCATGGTATTCTTCTTAATAACTTAAAGATATTCATATTAAAATAAAACACAAATTACTTTGTTTTCACCACTATATTAGATTAAAAAATCTACATGTTTCGAGAACAATGTTCTCTTCATCAGGATTATTGTGTACTCATTATTCTCTTCATCAGGATTATTGTGTACACAATAATCCTGATGAAGAGAACATTGTTCTCGAAACATGTAGATTTTTTAATCTAATATAGTGGTGAAAACAAAGTAATTTGTGTTTTATTTTAATAATAATGTCACCACAAAGTTCAAGCCTTCATACAGAAGAAGAAAAAATATTCTTCGAGCAGTTAATATTCATATTAATATTTTTCGCGAACGGAAAATATATCTCACAGGTATATTTGCAACGAAAAAAATTCTTCTGAAAGTTGTTTTTCTTCGCAGGAAATGGACCTTTAGTTCAAATTAATAAAGTCTGTAGTGGCAGTACATTCCATAGATTTTATACAGTAGAATTGAGGAGACTGACATCAAAATCAAAACCAATAACTACTTATCGAACATATTTTATTTGACAAAAATAATAAAAGTTGATATTTAAAAGTATCACAATTATAATAATTTCGTTGTCTGTCCGCCCATCCGTCTGTCCACATGTAACTTCGTGTAATGTCCGTAAAGATTTTTTCCTTTACTTTTTCTTTTTTTTCACGTAATTTTTTTTCATTTTTTTATTTATTGTAATTTTTTAATTTTATCTTTTAAATAAATACTTAATCCATAGGAACCGACGTGTAAAAGTAACGCCATTTTCGACGGGCTACATTGAAGGTGACCCACCACTACATCCGGTGTCTACATATTACACGATATTCTTATTCCAAATGTATTAAAATTACGCAACAAAAAAGACAGGTTAGGTGCTAGAAGCAGCCAACACTCATCTACGTACCTATATCATCGGTGGTAGAAGTTAAGGAAATACGGTCTTTGGTCGTGCGAGTAAGAAAGTAAGTATGAAATGAATACGATGGATACAAGGAAACAATAAGGATATTTTATCTATACATTTCTGCTTGTTAGGTTATCGAACGTCATGTTGGCGATACATACTATATGCAGCAGCTCGAAATAGTTGGACTGTGCATTTCTCGAACTGTTTCCTTAGATTATTCAGCTACGAATAGGGAATTCAATCCCGATCCCGCGAGATCTCAAGGCATTTTACGAGATCAATCCCGAACCGAAAAATCGGACGAGATTGTCGGGATTGATCAACATTTTTTATGTTTTGTATGCTTAATTGTGTATGTTTATAGAGCTTTTAGTAAGTACTTAAAACTTATGCTCATGTTACATTCAAATGATGAAAATAGCATTGAATAATATTTGCTGTATTTTATTAACCTAATATAGTAATAAAAACTACTACTAAAACTACTACATTGACTAATTGATGCTTGGAAAAACGCCTACAAAAACTTTAAGGGGTTGTCGTTAATTGCTATTCAGCTCTATAAACAAAAAAAACAAAAGTATTCGGGATCCAGATCCATAGGGATCAACACACATGAAATTTTTTAAAGTTACATAAATATGTGTTCTAAATCTGATGAAAACCTTTATTTTATTTTAAGGGATTATGCTAGAGACATCCGTAGTCTATTCTCTTGAATTAGTTAGTATACATAGATTTCGCAGCTGGTAATGTTTCTATATTTTATTTTTATATTTTAAGAGGTTTATTTAGTTTTCTTTTCCATTCATCTCCGGGCCTTTTATGCTTTATAGAGAGCAGGGGCGTTCAGTGAGAACAAAAAGCATAACTTTTATTTAATATTTATCATATCATATTTAAAAAAAATTACAGATGCGAACAAGGAATACGTGTCACATCAATATTCTAACTATTTTCAAATTAAACTAAACGAGTGTACTACGAAAATAGGACTATATGGCTGGTCAGGAGTGAGGTTCGAACCCGTGACCTTTGGATCATGAGGCGAGAGCCCTAACCACGAGACCAACAAGCTTTACAAGCTTAAATATATATTCAGAAAATGAAATCGAAATTAAATATTTATCAGGCAGAATATTATGATATAATAAAATCTGAATAATATGTTAATTATTAAAATATACTTCTAAATTCGTTTTTTTTTTTCAAAATATGTGTGTAGGAAAAAGTCATGCTTCTTGTTCTCAATAATAAAATGACTAATTATTTATCACGCAGCCAGAATGGACAGCGACAGACCCGCGTATAAAGCAGCGAAGAGATCCCCTCTGGACGAAGCCCACCGGGAAGACCACCGAAAATATGGAGGGTTAGCTGGACCTCGACATCTCAGGAGGCGTAGGTTCCTGTACCACAGATCGACAGATCTACTGAAAGAAAAAAAAAGAAGACTTGTCCCAATTTATCGAAGCTGCATCCCAGATAACTATTTCATCTATTCTTCCCAGTCTTACTCCATCTTATAGCTCGCCATCTTTGATTTCGATTAATTTATTTTTTCTTTTCTTCATTTATCTGTACAAATTTTATACTGGCGCAAAGTCTTAAAAATCAGTAATGTAGTGAATAAATCGGTGCATCTGCTCACTTTAATAAAATTTAAGGCCTTGCCTAGCGCACGCCACTGAAATACTGATATCGACATAATATTCACATTTCTGATATAGATTTAGAAAAGCGACATTATTATTTCATAAGCACCTCGCTCGCTGTCACACAGGACTTGGGAGAACCCGCATATTAAATCGCTCTGTATTTATGTATGTACGTAATTTTTCAGATTAATAATTTATTTGTTTAGCTCCCCATAGCTCGCAGCCCGATAGATAGCGAGTACGCGAGCTAATCGACGGAATTAATGCATTCAAATCACTCGCGCTATCCGAGGGAATAACAAATGGCTACGGTGACTAGGGTAACCTCCATGCAGGTGAGGCGGTTAGGTAATGTCTGTTTATCAATTATATTGTTTTGAAATTTTACCTTTGAACGAAGAGCAGTGTTTCACAATAGTTTTTATTTTTTATTAATATTTTTAATATTTAAAGCATTAACTTTGTGGTGAGATATTTTAACAAAATGTTATGTATGTTTGTATATAACCACTAAATATTACTTTTTAGTGTACCGGTTTCGAGATGTAACCCATCTCTTCGTCAGAATAACCACTACGCTAGCATGTGAATATTTCTACACACCACACCATAGTAATATTTACAGACCAACACCTTTACAAAATACTCTTCACATGCGTGTTACTGTAAATGTGTAACTACTCTATGTGCATGTTAACTCTAACTAAAGGCTAACATCATTTTCAATGCATTCTCACTGTATATGATATGAAAAAATATTTTTCTTATCTAAAATTGAAAAAAAAAGACCTAAGCCTGCTTTTTAAGTTTATATTATATTCTAATTTTATAGTTATATTAGGTATATTCAATACAAATTTAATCATTATTTAGTATATTATAAATACAGGCTAGAAACAAGTATAAGTAAACAATGTAAATAATATATTTTTCTGAAAAGTATTTTGATTTTCTTCCAAACTTAAATGATTTTGTTATGCAACGTCATTTGAATAGTTCAAGAAAAGCATTATATACCTATTAGGATTATGTTACAAAAATATTTGAGGAGCTTAGGTCCATTATTAACTTACATACATCAATCGAGAAATTGTGACGCAACCACTAATTAGATTCCTAACAACCTAATAAAATCCAATGATGAATTGTTCATTGTTTAAAGTGTGGCCGCCAAAAATTTGTTGACGGCTCTAAGTCACGTCGAAATGTAAATGCACGTTCAGGAAAGTCAATAAAATTAGAATTGACCGCACTGAAATCAAATTCAATTATTTTGATGAATTCTTCTCTTATGAGAGGGCATCGTCGCTGCTAAGCGCTAGTTCAATAGAAATACTGTGTATTTCCAAATTGGATAAAAAAAACTTCTTTAAAAATAGAAAAATAATTTTATACTGACAATATTAATATAACTAGCTGTGCCCGCGCGGATTCGCACGCGTAGATTTTTAAAATACTGTTTGGATCGTCATAGAACTTTTGCGAACCTTCTAGAACATTCTCCTTCCAGAACTTTCAAGAAAATCAATGTACAGGAAGCTTCTAGACACACCGACACATTCCGCGACTCAGTTTAGAACCTTATAGAACTTTCGGGAATTTTCTAGAATTTTCTCCTTCCAGAACTTTCTAGAGAAGGTTTTTCCGGAACGTTCTAGACTAACCGACACAGTCAGCGCGCCAATTTTGAAACAATCTGAAGCATTTGCGGCCTTCCTATGACAAAAAATTGTGCTAGAAAGCATATTTTCGTCACCCACTCCTCCCCACGCACAGCCACCCCCACCAAACTCGCATATTTTCGATGTGACACCAAGGGCTATCCACCACCACAACCACCGGTGGGTGATTGTGGCTGGTTGTGGATGTCCGTGTGACAAGTTATAATATTATGTATCACTTTTGAAAAAAACTAGCGTCCATCGTAAAACATTGTGCATATCTATGTATCGTATCATCATCATCTTCGTCCCCTTGTCCTAGACAAGATGCTTCCATATTCCCCTGTCCTGCGCTGCTTCCACCGGTGGGTGGTTGTGGCTGGTTGTGGAGAAAACTTGGCGGATAGGGAAACACGGGTTTCTTTATATATATATATATATAATATTATATATATATATATATATATATTGATTAATGAAAATGTGCTTTTTTTTCACCACTTGTTTCAGAGCTATCAGCCATGGCTCTTTCGTCAGGATACAATGTATACTGAACACTGAATTATATTTATATTTTAGGTAAACTGAATTTTAGTATACATTATATCCTGACGAAAGGGCCATGGGCTCTGAGACATGTTGATATTTTTTAATATATAGTGGTGAAAAAAATTACATTTTTATCAATTACAAAAGAAATAATTTTTGAATAAGATTTACGTATACGTATATTATTAATTACTATTTATCTGAGCAAATGAAGAATAAAAATAGAAAAGAAGGGGTGGCATCCATTCAGAGGAATGGAAATCTGCGGTGGGGTGAGTACAAGGACAAAATAATAAATAGGAACCTACAAATATCTACGCTACTCACCCCTTAACACCTTTCCACCGACCATGTTAGCCGTAGACGCATCAACTCAATGATGGATTTATATACAGGGTGTCTCTTAGCCAGTAACAAAAGCTTTAGAGGTGGATTTTTGCTTTCATAATGAGTCGAAAATGTTCACGCAACCACTACCTAATCAACAGTTATGGAAATATGCAATGTCCAAGTCTGCATTTTTTCAATATTTCTGTCTTATTTTTTACAAAAAATTGAACTATCATTATAATAACTTATACCGATTATAAAAAAATTTATATGCATCAATATAAGTCGAATAAAATGATAAAAAACCTTGCGAAAATTGATAAAATAATTTTTTACAAGGTTTTTTTTTATCATGTTATTTGAGTTGTCAATTTAATGAAAAATTCATTCGCTTCAATAAGCGAATGAATTCTTCATAATTGGTGTTATAAATATAAGTTTAATATTATGTTGCTGTAACGACAGTTCAACTTTTTGTAAAAAAATAATCCAGAAATATTGAAAAAAATGCTAACTTTGTTATTGCATATCTCAAGCAGCCAGGAATCCACCTGAAAAGTTTTTGCTACTAACTATGAGTCCCCTGTATAATATTATACTTAACAACAGCGTCTCTCTCAGGTCTCAAATTTGTGATTTTAGTCGGGTTAGGAAAATTGTGTTCGTTAAATTTCACATGAGTAAAGATGTTCAGGTTTAAGACATTACTACATTGTATCCTATAATTTTGTATAATGCTACGTACTTTGTTAGATTTAATTAGATAAATAATTGTTTGGAAATACTCGTAAATTAGGATGTCGTCAACGTATATCAAATACATACACAGGATTATCTAGGACTTTTTGAATAAACTGTGGAATACAGAATACAATTATTGATGTGTTATAAAGAAAAATATGTTTTCAATTTATTTGCTGATTTATTGCGAAAAAAATCAGAGAGTCAAAAAGGCAACAAACGCCTTAATATTTTAGTTTGACGAAAATATAACTTTAGAAAATCAATTATGATACTCGTATGTCACACCCCTAGTTAAAGACACAACGAAGAAAGTATTGTTTTAAGAAACACTACCTTATATATTTTATATTTAGATTATATTTGTGGTTGTTAAATTCAGATTGGTTCATTTTGGGTAGTAGTTACTTGAGTAAAAACACTGTTTTGATTTTCTAAATAATTAACTAAAAATTCAGGTATTTTGACTTGTTACAGTTTTTAATTTAATTAGATGCTTACGTGATGTACGAGGTAAAAAATCACAAAGCCGATACAGAAACGAAGTGTGTGTCTTTCTTAACCTTAATTACTTGCTTTAATATTCTATCTATAAAAATTACAAACTTTTAAATGAATAGCTTAGCGCACCGACTGGTTAGTGCCTTTTATCGCCGCTCTCGGCGTGTGTCGCCGTTCAAAGGCACGCAATCTTACGATTTACGATTTCTATTAATTTATTTGTGTATTGCAGCTTAAAATGAAAGATAAAATAAACCAAACTCCATCCCGATTATTCGTCCATCCAGGGTTTCGTGCAGGCGAGCTCAATGCCCCTACCGAGGGACAAATATTGAAACTGATTATTTTTTACGAGTATTCTAATCAGCTCGCTATCTGTGGGAGGACCAGACTGTTTCTGAGTAAATATTGTCTTTTCCGTTAAATGCAATCGTACAAACGGTTTTCGAGCTACAAATGCAGACAATAATAAAGTACCTACTTATATACGACTTGAGATTATAAAATAATCAATAAGTATTTGGATGACTTATGAATCATCTATCTACCAACGTACATAATAGGATAATCCGTTAGTTTGCTATTATCAAATATCTGTATACGTCTTAATTAATACCTAAAATATACTTACAATCAAAATTAAATATAACGTGTATAAATATCACAAAACACATTTCCACCATTATTGCACTGTAGAAAATACACTAACAATACACAAATTGGGATGAAGGATATTTTCAATAATTGATCTATTAAAAGGTGGGGCATAAAATATATGTGTAGGAATACTCATTTACGTAATAATGTAATAAGATAGAATTATATATATATATATATATTTATATATAATTTTATTTTAATACAGATTTATATACATTTTAATGAAAAAAAATCTACCAAAAATAGAATAATACTTGGTGCAAAAAAGTATTCTTCTCGTAACTTATCCGTTCCATGGACGTTGGCAATCATCAGCCATTTACTGCGACCCGGAATAGCTCTACTATTTCAACTCGAATTATATTATATGCATATTTTTTATAAATTGGTAAAACTTTAACAAGGTGGGCGATTACTTAATATAAAAGGTAAATGTTATATGTAACTTCTGGGATGAGTAAAGGCAATCTTTTAGTTTGATGAGAACCTAAACGAAGGGCTCACCCCTTGCTTTGGGGTAGTAGCATGTGGAACGATTGTTTTTACCACTAGTAAGGGTGTCTGCTTTAAAGAAACGATTAATAGAAGACTTAAAAAGACTTAAATTTGGATTTATTTATTTGGACATTTTGGCCACGCATAAGTTTAGATGAGCTCACATGAGACTACTCCTCGAAATTCCTAGCACCGAGAGAAAACCTTCTTCGCCCATAGATAATTTTATAGGACAACTAATATATAAATAATATTAACAAAAATTGTATTCTTATGAAAAGTGTTATAAAAAAATAACAAAGTATACCTACTCGTGTAAATCAGAATTAATAATAATCTCTTAATGGATACAAAGTGGAGAATTATTATCATTATTTTTAGTTAATTTGTATTTTATTTTTTTATTTTAAGAATCTCAACAGTACAATTTATTATAATGGAATAACGTATTGGTTAGTTGGTAGACCAATTATAGAGATCCACGGCATAATATATTAAGTCAAAGCAATAAAGAAAAAATACATTAAATAGAGAGATTGGAGTGGGAGAGAGATGGGGAAGTGGAGTGAGGTGTATGGGATTGTGGTTGAGTGGAGTGTGTGTGAATTCTGTGTATGAGGTGAAGATGTGGGGCTATGTGCAAAGAGCGATGAGAATTTGGCTGGGGTCTGTGTATGATGATGGTCGGTCTAAGTTAGTCCGATGAAGTTATAGAAATTTTATGTCAGTATTATTATAGAATATTATTGCAAGTCAAATATTTTTTTTATGTGAGTATGTGAAAAACCTAATGTATGCACGTCTCGGTTTACGAAAAAGTTCTGTTATAAGACGTTGATTATGTGTTTTGTTCGTTATGTGTGTCTTGCATCTGTGAGCTTATAAAATACGTCCCGTATGCATTAGTAGCCACTTCGATGGACTCTATAATACATTTTATTGTGCTGTAGGTATGCAAGTGTGTATTTTTTTATCATATGTGGTACAAAACGTATAATATAAGACAGTAATTAAAAAAAACCTTTAAATTCTTAATTTTAATAAGAAACATAAAATATACAAATCAAATAAAATAACACTAATATAATATACCTGTGTGTAAAAATATATAAGTTCAAATTTTTATCGGAGTTTATATTTTTCAAATTAGTGATACTGCGTACAGGAGACATAGATGCTACTCTGGCATTTTTAAAAATATAAATTATGGTAGTCGTAATACCAAAAATTCGTATATCGAATTGTCATACACCAAGTCCCGAATTCAGAGTCAATACTTTAATGATTTAAAGGTTAATGTACGCCTTAAAAGCTTACGCTCTGAATTCGAGCCCAAGAGTTGCCTATATTACCTACCTAGATATTTTACTAAAAAATCCCAAGATGCTTTTCATATTCCATTATTTTCATCTGTCATGGACAAAGATAACCTTGTTTTGCTATTACGGAACTAGGTATTAAGATTCTATTAAATGCATTGTTGAATCCGAAGTTCGAAAATTCAGCGATAATTAAGAGTGATAACAAATAACGATAAAGTAATGCATTTTGTATGTGAAAGTTGAAAATCCAGTGAAGGCAAGCAGTAACATGTTGTTTAAGTTTTAAATCAAGTAGGTTACATCGTTAGTCCAAAAAAATCAAACTAATCCTACTGCAATAATTTAAAACATTTAAATTATTTTTTTGGATGTTGCCATCTTTGCTTTTATGTATATCCCTCAAAGATTTTTTATTTTAAATCAAGCGCTGAATGATGTGGTTGTCACCGTAGGGCCGGGTCTCTGGGAACTGTGGTCTAGAAGGTTCTCTAGGAGCGACCTAGCGCCAGGCCGGCCGCGTTGGGCGAGCGGCCATCGAACCCAGAACCCTTCCTCAAGCGGCTGCCCGTTCTGCAGGCTGCGCGTGGGAAGTGGGAAGCACTGGACCAGGCCAACACTCGCGAAGCCTGACTAACAACGAAGGCTAAATCGGGCTTCTTATTTTATGTTAATAATTGGGTTAACTCGCTTCGTGTTGAAGATGAAACGTGTACCTTTTTAGAAGGTCACCATTAAAAATATCGAAATAAGATTGTAATTATATTTTGATTTGATGTCGATTCCTGTGATTAAAATTTTGAAACCCTTCGTATTAGAGTTTTTTCATCAATCAACTTAAGAGTAAATCAACTTAAATGTATTAACTAGGTTTACTATTTTTGTAAAACAAGTTTGCTTTTTTATATAAAAGCAAAGGTGTTGGAGGTAAGGGGGATGCGCAATATAATTAATTTTTAAAATATTACAATTTTTTCGAATACCTACCACTATGATTATTTTTAACATTGACCAGTTTCAGATGGATGCACAAATATACAGTGGTTTCCTAAAAGATTCAGTGTTCTATACACAAAGTGCTAGTTTTTTTTTAATAAATAGTTTCTCATAAGTTCTTCTGCCCTGATGATAGCGATAGAAATGTGACCCAAAACGGCTGGTTGGTTGGCTACGATAAAAATCGACACACGACAGATTAACTCGTAAGAAATTCTATTATCAAGTCTAATTTACTTGCATCTCTTAGACTTCTTTTAACTTTACACTATTTCACTAGAGTAATCCTTCAAAAATGAAAATCAATAGTTTTTATTAACTTAATTTATTTGATAAATCAACGAAAATATAATAGCAAAATAATAATGAACTTTGACGCGATAATCGTGCCCTTTCACGTTATAGATAGGTTTTGTTTAGTAGATTAGATATTGTTTTATGTTGCAGCATGGATGGCAGCTTTTCATTTTGTTGGTTTTATGTTGCTATGCGACGCGGAAGGACGAACAGAGATAAGAAAATTATGTGTGTGAGATTTGGATTTTATTTTTTATTCAGAATTTATCATCAGAGAAATCAGAGAAAACATGTTTTTTAAAGGAAGTCGTAACCCCAGTTCTATCTCGTAAGGTCAAAACAACAGTTTTGAGAAAAACGCATTCAAAGTTTGAAATCGATTTTCCAACTACAGGAAACAAAATTATTGTTTTCCGAGTTAGTGATAATATAAAAAAAAAATTTATTACGTCATTTGCAAGAGAAAAATTAAATTTACCTCCCACCGTTCTTTATAATTTTTCTATTAAAGTTTCATAAAAATTGACGATACGACAAACATCCGCGACATTGCAACGAAAACTGTCTATACGACAAAATGGAATTGAAATATCGGTTGGTATTTAAAAGAAAAAAAATATTATTTTAATGTTTTTTTTATTAATTGTTCGATTCAAAATAACAGGAAGACTTGTTTTCATTTAAAAAATATATAAGAATTAAATGATTTGATTAAAGTACTCTTTAACTTAATCTAAGCGATAATGAAATCATTTTTATGAAACTCTTCCAATAAATATTAATTTAAACAACAGAAATACTAAAATAAATTTTTATTTACAAGACCAAATAAATCTTTTGCTGGGATAATAAGAATAAAGTCAATTTCATTTAAATGATATTTGAATATTATTTTTTTTTATAAAAAGCTTGACAAGATCGTAATTCCGGCATATTTTTAACTAAAAAAAGAACAGATTTTAGCCATTTAAAAATATTTAGACCAGAAAAAATCGATCTCTAGAAAAAATATTTGCTTACCAGAGTCGGGAACCTGGGAGTTTTCGAATCCAGTCGACAAACTGTGATTAAACAATTTCGCCGTGTTCAATTTTTTAAGATTAAGGTAAAATATTTATAAAAATAACCGAGATATGAGACGATTATGAATACAGGGTGTCTCGTAGCTAGTAGTAAAAACTTCGGGAGAGTCTTCTTGATTCAACGATTTTTTATCAGTACATTCGACTTATTTTCTGTAAAGCTTTGGACTATCACTACAGTAACTTACCTATATGGAGTATTTAAAATTCATTCGCCATTCAGTCAAATTAAATCATTAAAACCTTGCAGAATTTGAAGTTTCCATGGATTTAATGGTCTTATAATTGTGAAAAAATGTACCAAGAAAAAAATTTCAACCCTTGTTTTTGTAAAATCTGAATTATGTAACCTAACTCACGATTGATACTGGCGGCTTGTACGAGTATGTTACCGCAGCGAGTAGGGGCTTCTGCCGCCGAACAAGCCTTTTGACGTTGAGCACGCCGCGTCGGGTCTTTCACCTCCGCTAACTGCTCATTGTTTGTTTACACACCTAAATTAGTCCGCGTGACTGCTCTGGAACCGCGGCCGCATCGGAGGAAGCAGCCAACGGCGCACATGCGCGCAATCTGTCGTTTGCCGGCTAAACCTTTCGGCGATAAAATCTAAAACCGTCAAGTCCAAAAAATAGTGTTTGTACCGTCTTGATGGTTGTTTTTGCTCGAAGGAAATTAAAAAAATTAATCGTACAAGTGTTTTTTGGAATGTGTTTTGATAAGACACCGTAAAAATAAAAAATGACGAGAACCTCGTAAAACTTGCTTTGATGGTAGTGATAAATTGACGATTACTAGCAAGGATGAGTATGAACTACACAACTACCTGCGTTTGTTCAAAGCGTACATATGACCAGTGGCGTACAACTACGACAATGCAACCGATGCGGCGCATTGGGGCCACGTTAGATATCGATATTTTTGTGAGTATCGATACATTTTTCGGGGTTAATTTGAATGAAAATGTCATTAATTGCCCTTCAATGTTTCCATTGTTTATTTCTTTTTATTGTGTTGTTATTCATATATTAATTATTAGTGAAAAATAGTTCTTATTAGTGAAAAATAGCACAATTAGCATTAAATGTGATTCCGGAATAATTAAATTTAGAGTCGCGGGTCACAGTTGCTGTGTGGCACTAAAACAAGAGGATTAGATCATAAATTAGTTTCCGGGAAGGATAGAGCCTTTAGCACTAAAGTATTTAAAATCCACTTTAATGAAACATAACTACAAAGGAAATAGATAGACGAATAGGAAATGCGTGGAAGAAATATTGGAGTCTAAAGGAAATCATGAAGAACAGAGATATGAGCATAGACATCAAAAGAAAACTCTTCGATACCTGCATTCAGCCTGTCCTAACTTATGGCTGTCAATAAAAACTAGCAGATAAAATAAGGAATTTAATAATCTAAGAACAAACAAAAACGTAAAAAAAGAATGTTAAAGTATCCATCAGAAGGCTTAAATGGAAATGGACTGGACATACAATCAGGGGGAGAGAGAAATGGTCAAAAACAATAATTTATTGGTTCACAAGAGACAAGAAAAAAAAACGAGGCAGGCCTTCTAGAAGATGGGTGGATGAGATCAAGGCTACAGCAGGTGGCGCGTGGACCAGAATAGCAAAAGATAGGGAGGAATGGAGGAAATTGGAGGAGGCCTTTACCAAAAAGTATACAGATGGAACTGCCATGGTGTGACAGTCTAACTGATCACAAACATACTGATTTCTGAATAAGGGCTATTATTATTATTATTATTAATGAAACATTAAATGATCTTTTTTTCGTATGTATTACCAAAAGACGTGAAAATATTATCGAAGTGTACGGTAGCACCCGTTAATGTATTGGGTAAGGGTCTAGACCACTTGCACAGAATAACATTCGCCCTAAAGCGAAGGAAGTATTTTTTCAGATGCGAGTGCAAATAATTCTGAAATTCGTGCTCGATTGTAACGATTGATTATTCGTAATTCATGGAGTAATCACCGGTACACTAAAAACTAAATTTCTAAACCCAAATCTCAGTTACTAATAATCGTTATAATCGAATATTCATCACAAAATCAGGTTTAGCTCATCACTAGAAACAAACTTAATTTTTTTGAATATTATATAAATATATTTGAGACAAGAAACCAATTTTGTTTGAACTATAAAAATATAATTTTATTTCTTATATGCAACAGAAATATAGTCATTTACACATTATCAAATTGCAACGGGAGCTGGTGGTGGGAGACAAACGAAACACCTAAAATTAATCAAAGTTTTGATTAATCACCAAAGCACACTGAGCGACGCGCTAGAAAGCAATTGACACCAAAGACGGTAGATACCGCACATTTTAAGAGCCAAATCTAACAGCTCCGAGAAAAACACAGAAGCTGAGATCAAAGGAATTGCTTTATTGCCTTATATCCATAATGTAACAGACAGGATTGCCAAAGCGCTCAAGAATCGGAAGATTAAAGCCATGTATTCACTAGGGGACAAATCGCGAAACATTCCGCTCGGCATGTCGCATCAACATCTACGCTCATGCTTCGGGGACAATGAAGCGGTCATTTGACGTGTACACACCGGGACTCGCATATCTTGTCGCGGAAATGTCACCCGATGAGGTTACAATGACAGCTGCTGTATCTCATTTGGCGAAAACGGGGTTCCGCACAATTCGAAATGATTTTTTGGGTCGCAATTTCAAATTAACGATATTTTTACTGTAGTAAATTGAATATTATTAAAAACAAGGTCCTTTTTGCAAATAATTATTGTTTTCCAGACGTCGCGGAAATATATCGCCCAGCCGCGTATCTGTTTATGTTAATGAGTTTATCGAAAAGTAAAAGGAGAAAAAAGAGGAGAATGCGAAATTATTTACTGAAAAGAGAAAGAAGGACGGACATTCTATGCGATCTTCGATCGATACAGCTCGATGAGTTCAAGAACGATTTCGTTTCCCCGCATTGTCATCTTGACAGCGCATGCGTATTCACTTGTAAACATACCACGTGGTACTAACGCTCCGCGGAATGTTGCAGTGAGCTCGCTCGGGTACCGTGCGCATGGCAACGTTGCTACAGCACGTAGAAATGCCGCGCTATGTTGTGCGCGACGTCGCGGAACAGTGCACGACGTTGCAATGTCACGTAGACTCTATGCCGCGCGTGCTGTTGAGGTACAATTTGTCCCCTAGTGAATACATGGCTTAAGACACAATTCAAAGTTCGGCACAAACAACAAGGTTGAGGACCTCTTGAGACCATCGAAGGATCGGGATCCCCTTGAGACCGGCGGTGTTTATAGGCTTGACTGCCAAAATTGCTACAAAGTGTATATGGGACAAACAGCACTCACGATTTGAAAGAGGGTTGATGAGCATAAAAGAGCATGCAAGCTCGGTCACCCGGAAAAATCGGCATTGGCTAAGCACTTTCTAGATACGGGCCACCATTTTTCATTTGAGCCGAAAATCTTAGGAAAGCCCAAAACTCACCACACGCGCCTGGTCAAAGAAGCAATTGAAATATACAAGCACCCGGTAAACATTAACAGGGATGACGGTCTTAAGTTAAAAACATCGTGGTATCCAGCGCTGCAGGATCAAATCAAATCAAATCACCGATCCACACAGTCCGACATCCGTTAGTAGATACACAACACACTGCATCAAGACACACACCCTGCTTTTCGACACGGTACTGCAATCCAGTACTTAACGTAACACAAACTTGGAAACACCCTGACTTCGGTATGGTATTGCAAGGCAATACTTAATCTACACGTCAACACAAACTCATCACATCAGCCCTGATGATGGACCCTACAATGGGATCCAAAACGTTGGCCAGAGAGGTCACATAGACACGGCAGAATGTCCCAGAAAAATATACACAGAAGATTGTCGCTGGTCGTTTGTTTTCTGTGAAATCGCTGAAACCTCACAACAGTTTTTCTTGATAGCGTTTTTCCACATTACATATTCCACTTATATACATTTTCGGGTTTCAAGACGTTTCGCGAATCGAGTAGTTTATTCCAGTGCTGCAAAATCATCGATTACTCTTTCCGTTTCAGTCTCGTGACAAAATCACGAATGTTTTATTTTTATTTTTTATATGAATTATTAACTATTACCTTTATTAATAACTACTGTTATAATTAAAAATGTGCTTATTCTCCTTAGTTCTTAACTTTGATGGGACAGTAGCGATAAAAGATTTTTTTTGTAACTTACTTCATATTGTGATACATGTAAAATGTACGTCAAAAAATAATTCATAATTAATAAGTTAATAAAAAAATATATAAACAGGAGGCGCTTCCATTTTGCATTGGGACTGCAATGACTTTTCCATCTTGAAATGGGGCTGAACTTTTTAAGTTACGCCACTGAGTATGACACAAAACGTGAGGGATAATATCAATTATACTATTATGTGTGCTTAAGAGTTTCAACCAACGTACAAATTATAATATTATCATCTTATGGAAACCGTATATAATCTTTTGACGTATCGGTTGGAACTACACAAGCGTTCGATGCTGCGTTTAAAGCTTGCCTCGAACTTATAGTACATCTTCGTTCCAAGATCCGGAAATGGATATAGAAACAATTTACTTTATTTACTTGACCAAGATGGTTAAAGTCGCTAGTTGTTTGATGCGAGGTGGAGTGTGAAAGACGAGGTGGAGAGAGGGTCTAAGGGAAGGGAGGGAGGGGGTGGAACCAATTCGCCAACAACGAATCTCTCTCTTCTAAGCATTTTTTTGTTTGTTTTTATTTTATGTTATTGTTTATATTTATCTTCTGAATACGAATTATTTGATAGACATATTTACCTATACTAGATTTTCCATTACTTTTCAGAAGGAAAATGCCTTCATTTTTGTGATTTTCTTTAACATTGTGTAACTAGTCCAGTGTATAAATGCAATATTCATGATGACAGTATTAAAAAATAAGTTATTTTAGAGGAGAAAATATTTTGAATGTATTCTAATATACACATTGAGATTAATAAGATTTTCAATAAAATAAAAGTATAAAATTCTGCATTCGGCCATTTCAACTGAAACACCAGTCAGAGCGAATGACGTCACGCCTAAGTAACCATCACCGTGTCTCTCGAACTGTTGTCATAGACACGATCAATGTTTACTTAGGCTTGACGTCACGTGGACGCTATGACACCTGCGGGCGTTTTTGCGTTAAATTAAAAATAGACAGATGAAAATGCAATTATTTACGTAAATAATGTTATTTTCGCTAATAGTAGACGTTTATGTAGAAATGTATAATGTATGTATATATAGAAGGTTATTTCAAAATCTGTCATTATGCCTATTGGTTTAATTTTCTGCTTGTATTTGTATGATAATACATTTGTGTATGACAATTTTTTTTAAATCTACAACATGAAACATAAAACAAGCTGTAATACTATCAAATAAATCTAAGAAGGTGTTATTTCTTTAAGATTATTTTTAATAAAAATATATACAGACTACAAAATTTACAGATTACAGATATGCATATTATGTACAAAGAAAGATATTAATTTTATTACTATTTTCAAGAATGACCTAAGCGCGCTGTTATGGAAAGTAAAATTGACTTTGACGGTTGTTATGGTCAGGGATCAAACCCTCTGGACCTTTGGAATTTATGAAGATTATTTTTGGACCCACTAAATCATACAAAAATCTCGAAAGTCATACCATTGCGTATAAATAATAACACAAGTTAAATTCGCAATTATATTATGTATTCAAAATTATGCAACAATAATGTTTTACTAAATGGTTGTAAACAAAAGTAGACTCGATTATGTCAAATAATATTGAATTTGAAACATCGTTGGTAAATATTAGAAAAATTAAATTATGCAAGTTGTACCTACTTACTACACTAGGTAAGTGGGTACGTACTTACTTACTTTTATCCTAACTTCCATCAAAGATGTTGAAAATTATTTGAATACATTTGCATACTTTTAAGTTTCTAAATTCATATTCATGAAAAAATGTGCAATTTATATAACATTCTAAATAAAAAATTCTAAATATTAAAATGTCCATTTTAATATTTAGAATGCTTTGCTTTAGTGTTTTCGTTGATTTTTAGAATAAATTAAGATCGTAAAAAAGTAACCCATAAAAACCAAGTTTTTACTATACTCCCTTTCTCTGTAAAATATAACAATAATTAAAGACGAATTAAAACATATAACATAAAACTAAACTTACAGAAATTTAATATATTTTTAAAATGTTAGATTGGTTGAGATGTCAAGATTTTGATAGATTCAATTATCGTCAATATCGTACCTTATGAATTTCCAGCGTCAAATGATTTAGTCAGAATCAGATTTGAGTAATGTAGAATTCTTCAAAACTAAGCAGAAATCTAAAAGAAATAAATTATTATTTGATTTTTTCCCAAAAAACCCAATTTTTCTGTCATCTGTGAACCAATTGTTTTGTAAATTTTCGAAATTAGTAGTGATGTACCTATTATACCGACGGAGTAATTCAAATTCAGAAAATACTCCTCGACGTTATCGGGCCGCCGCGGCGCGCCGTTGCTAATCAAACTTTTTTAATGATTCCAATTTGAAAAAACCAATAAAATTTCTAAAAATCCGAAATTGTACTATAATTATTAATTTTTTTTAACTAAAATTTGATACATCTTCTTGATCGTCACCACGAGTCTGCCTGCCAAGTTTCAGCTCGATTGGATCACGGGAAAAGGGTCAAAAATCGATAAAAAATTTTGTTGACGGCAAGCAAGCAGACGCCACGAGTTAATATGAAGGGAGTAAAAATACTTTATTTTCCACCAATATTGACTAGATACTTAATTTCGTTATTCATAGTAAAACCGGAATTATGGTATGATCATCTCTTTTTGTTAGTAGTCTTCTTCTGTTATATGGGGCCAATGTTGGTGCGAATTACAAAAAAAAATATTTTTTCGCATCATTTATACAAAACCTGTCGGTTGACCTATCAATAAGACTGTAAAATACAGAAACGAAAATATTCGCGACGTATTTGGCAGTTGTACATAATATGTATGTCGTTCCTATAATATATTTGTTTTCTTATTTTTGAGCTTCTCAAAGATGTTTCAGCAGAATAATAGCCAGCCGCGCAATCAGACGCTGCACCAGCTATGCAACGTGAGTGCACTTCATCCGTCTCCGGTGGAGTTAAATCGGGAGAGGAGATGCAGGGCTCCGTTTACCGTCTGTACCGTTCTACACAAACATCCTCCGTACTGTTATTGCCCTCAGAAAAGTACACACGCGGCTCAACGACCCCTGACGCAAGTTCTTTAAGAAAAATGTTGAATCAAAAAATATATTTATATGAAAGTGTGCAGACTTAAATGACTTATCGTTTAACCGCCGATGGTTTGTATGACTAATGCAAAAATATATATTTCTCTCTCGCACGCACTACCAACGGATCCATATAAAAGAAGAAGACATATGATAACCGAATGAGATGATCATACCTAAGCTTTCGGCTGTTGACCTGCACCTATAATACGTTGGCAAATTATTATTTAAAACGAGGTAATCCATGGTATTTAAATTATTTGAGAAGATGTGTGTCAAAAACGTTATACAATTCGGCAATAATATCATATAAAATACTCTCGTTGACGTTTAAGATGTAGATTTTTTTTAAAGTATGAAAAAAATGAAGCAGACAAATTAAATATTTCATTTTCGCTCCCATAATTCTGTGATCCTAAATGCAAAATAAGTCTGCACGGGCGTGCATACTACTTTATTATAAATAATCGGTCTGCATCTACTATTATTCATATTTGCAATCTGCAGAACAATTGCGTTACCGATGTGTCTTCAACAGGCGTGTCGCGAATACGTGGAATTAGGAAAGTGTTAACATACAAAGCTTTTAGCACTTTATTAAATGTATGTGAAAGTTATTATTTGATATTGAGTGGTCTTGTTTACGTAACTTCCACCGAACTAGAAAAATAGACAAATTTTCATAACACAAACTTTTAGCTTAGTTTGTAATATTGATGTGACACAAATTCTGTGTAGGTACGCATCTGTATTATTTTGACATAAAAAAATAGGATACATAAGAAATGTATTATCTGACATAATAATTTCATTGTCTGTCCGTCCATAACTTCGTGTAAGGTCGGTAATTTTGTTCGAATTCACGGCTAAACAAAAATAATTAAACGGCCGGAGATGGGGCTTGAACCCCGGGCCAGCAAACCCGAACCCGCCGCTCTGCCCACGTCGCTACGGCCGCCTATTCGTAGACCGCCAAAAATATACTACTATAAAGACGCGAACCGATGTTCCGTCATTTTTGATGGGTTATAGCTAGTTTGTAAATAAACATAAAGTATATAAATAATACATACACGCGAGTGATGCCATACTGCAATGGGAATTATTGAGATGAGGAGATGATAATAATGTTTTTTCTTTAAATTTCTTACGTACATTTTTTCTACGAGTACCTAGGTAGGTACTAAACGCTCGTGGTGACTAATTTATGCAGTCATAAAACGGGATTTGTCCGGCGTTTGAGGGTTCCAACACTCGAGAATCAAGTTCACCAACCCGAAATAAGCTCAAGGATTTTATATGGAACCTCTTTCCATCATTTAAGCAGATGCGCTGGAATGTGTTTATCTCTCGACGGTCACACTGGCGACGAGGACCGCGGTCGTATTTTTGTCGAGGGCAACTCGAAAATATCACATACGACTTTTCAATACTTGCAAAAATGTTCAAACGGACCTAGGTGTAGGCACCATGAGGCCACACCTCGACATAGGCCACCACCCACGCCCAATCAATGCATTAAAGGGCTAAGTGCAGTAAACTAAATAGGCCAAATTTTTTAGATAAGGCAATATATATATATACATATGTATTTTATTTTAATTTATTACTCAGTTCAATTTATCTATTGCTGAATATTCCATTATTATTTCACAGATATTTTTTACAACCCATATATATTTATTAACTTCAATTAAACATTTCATTTGCACTTCTAACATATATATTAAAGACTGAATTATGTACATTACTTTAATTATATTACACTGAAAACGAACTCCCTCTCTAAACAGTTCCGCTTTCTTAGAAAGGTAGCACGTAAAAGATTTATTATTACAAATATAATATGTTTAACTTATTTCAAATAAGTATCAGACTTTATTAAAATAATATCTAATAAAAAAATATATTTTATCCAAAACTTATAGACACATTTATAAAATGAGCTAGAAATCAAGTATCACTAAAGGATCATGAATTTTTGTATTCTCCTCCAATTGCTAATAAGTCATCGTAAACCATTTTTTTAAATTAGTTATGACGAGCTTTAAAAGTAATAAAAATGTCAAAACAATATCCCTGATGAAAATTATTTCATCCAAGTATTTAAAATATTGACATATGTATTCAGATATATTTTGTCGTGATTACATCAGGATTCATCAATAGTTTGTCGTTTGTTAGAATTATATTATTATAATATATAATATATATTATCATCTCCTCATTTCACAGAAATATGATTGGGATAGCATATTGTCGTTTGCTTAGGGATAGACTCGATCACCAACGAAAAAAAAAATGAACTATAAAATGGGAATTATTTCAAAATAATCACGTTTTAAAGTTTGGCAGATAATCAATAAAAATAAGTTATGTATGAAAATTTCAGACAAACTGTGAGCCCATATCGTGAGACCATTTTGGTTCCTAAGAAAAATTATTATATTATATTACACAAAATAAAGTCTCTTGTGAGAGGTGACTAAAGGATTTTGCTAATGAATACTGCGAACTTTGAACTTAAGCGGTAAATGATTAAAGTACCTACATACTTAAATGTACATAGTGTACACCTATAAGTTCATATTGCAGACTTGTTTATCTTACTTTATTACCACATATTGTTATTCTCGCAACGGGGGACCGCCAAAGGAAAAAAGCATATTGCAGTATTTAACAGCTTAAATAATTTTAAAAAATATGTTTGTTTCTGAAACCGAAAAAACCCAAAGTAGTGGTTACTTTATTCTTAATTCAATCTCTTATTAATAAAACGGGTAGTTAAACGTTTTCTTTTGGTTCTGGTACGACTTGTTCGTGGGAGATACTGTCGAATACTTCCTTCGAATCGATGAAGAGGCCCATGCAATCACTTGATTCGTTCAATTTTCTTTGTATGATATGATGGTGAATGTTTTGCGGTTGCATCTTGTGTGCATTTTCCCCCGGTGAACCCGAATGGATTCTCATTTATTGTAGAATTGACTTCTGTGATTGAATTCAGTCTCTTTTTGACTGCTTATTCAAAATTAGATAAATAGTATATTACCTAATTCTCATTGTTTGTTAAATTAGATTACATTTAAGCGCCCCTGAGGTGACTATTTGCGAAAACGGCGCTATAAAAATTATCCAAATATTATTATTATTAATATGCTTGTGTGTGATTATCCTTCACCACACACAAGGATCTTAATTCTTTTTGTTGAGATGTAACATATAATAATAATTAACACCTCTGACCCCCCTCCGCTCATAATAATTTGATTGTTAATATTTGTTAGTTTGCATTGTTATAAAATAAATTATATGTATTGTCTATTAAATAAATAAAAAATATAAAAATTGATTTTATAGTAGGTATTTATAGAAATTACGTCCATAAACTGTAGCCCCATGTAAATGTAAACATGGTTCATGTTGGCCATCTAATAGTGTAATAGCGTCGAGGCTCGACCGATGCAACATTAGCCGCGCGGACGCGGCGTTGATGCGGTTGATTGACTGATAGTAATAACTGTCGGCTCTCACATTGATAAATTGAATTATACGAATTTCGTGAGCAAGCTCCGAGGGTCAGATAAGGGACGGAAGCCGCGGCTGTGATAACATTTTCCCGAATATACGCAGCCCGCAGCGGCTGGGAAAGGATGCCACAATTACAGTCGCGTTGCACCCGACCTATTACGGACCGTGAATGAACACCGCTTACATATGACAGTAATAAAGGCGGGAAAAATAAAAACTAAGAGATTAAAAAATAATATATGAAATAATTCGCATTTCTGTAGACTTCCTTACCAAGATTCGCTTATTGCCAGTATGTATAACTAACGTCAAGAGTAAATATATTGATTTACAATATATAAATTAAAGGTCCTCTAAATGGAGCTGCTACTCCTACATGTTGAAAAGTTTTAATTAAGGTGGCTTGGACACGTCTTGCGAATGCCAAGATGTATCTTCTTGGCAATCGGTGGGAAGCCTTAGAACCATCTCCAAGCATGAAAGTTAGTCTGCTTTTGAGAGGTACAGCGATAAAATGTATGTATTTATTTTTAGTTTTAATAGACTAGACTAGAAAAATTGTAATAAACTGTATGAATATTAAATAAATAATAAATACATAAAAAAGTTGAGGAAAACAGCAAAAAAATGGGTGAAGACTGATTGAGCTGTGCTTTACGGGTCAATTAGTACCTAAGTAGATACCTACCGAAGTAGGTGGAGATGGAAACGACTTGTTAAATCTTTGATGATGATGATAAAATATACAAATTGGTATTAAGGCTGTAACAAGAATATAATTTATATAATATAACATTAAATACACTGTTTTATTTACTCGTATATTACACAGGTTCGATAAAAAGTATTGATACAATGTAAGATTTATCGAATACGTTTCTTCAATTCGAAATTCTTACGAAACTGCCGCAAAAACAAGATGGCAACCCTTGGCGTCTTGTACGAGTCGGGTCCCTCCTCTCGGCCCTCCCCCGGCCCGCGCCGCTCCTCTTCTAGAAACTCGTAGAACGTTCCGAGTAGGTTCCACTGATGCATCTCACCACTACACCCACCGCCTTTTGGGATTGGCCGAAAATTGTTCCTAGGTTATTCACACCGGCACAGGACTATGGCCCTCGCTTCCCGCCGAGCGAAACCGACGAAACAAGATGGCCGCCGGCGATTCCAGATAAAAGCGGGAGTCTTTCGTTTGGCGACGTATCATGAATAATTTATTGGTAATTCTGTATTGTTTTCACCGCGATGATGAGTGCATTTAATGACCGGGCGATACAGTAATTCCGTAACTTATCTCACTTGCCGATGACTTTGTCAATTATTTGCTCGTGAAATTGTCATTGTCGTTGAAATATTTTATATAACGCTTCGTCGCTAGGTACCGACATTACATGATAAGTGAAGGAAAATGATTTTCCTTGTTACTCATTAAAATATATCTGTGAAAAAATAATTCATAGAAAGTAATAGCTACTTACAAGCAATAAGCATTTTTCGGTTTTATTTTATTTTTGTTAGCTTAACATTTTCTTAACTAAAATAATTTCCCTAACTTACCTCCTTAGATGTTTTTATAATCTTTATATGATTTTAGACAAAAATGCAGTGCGATTCATATTATTACGGGTTATCTTTCACGATAACCTTTGGGAGGGCAGTCAATAAATATAATATGTACCTACGTACCTACTCATAAACATTTTTTTCTTCATTTAGGCGTGTAGAAACAACATCTTGAAACTAATACCCTGTGTACAATATTTGTAACCTGCAACAAATAGGCTTGATATTATCATGCTTTAGATCTTTGTCAAATCCGAGTTGGGAGAGGTAATGTTATACACAACACAAGTTGATAGACACAACCAACGTTTTCCTTCCATTGATTCTTCATTCTGGGCTCGAGTGCTTTAACAAATCCATTCACAATACACATTGAAGACCTTACAACTACAACGTTCGTACCAAATATAAAAAAATGAAACTGAAAATGAAGTACCTAAGTTAGTTCACGTGCTAATTATGCAGAAGTGTGGGAAATTTTTAATAGTGCTAGGGAATAATATTTCTTAATTTTCCATTGTATATTTTTGATTGCATTCAGCATTGCGCGTAAGAAGATTGAGATGACGAATTTCGACTTTTTCTTCAATTGTAAAATGTATTTGTGTATAATCGTGAATGAAACAAATATTTTAGTTTAATAAAATAAGAAATGCAACAGTAAATAATACAAGACAAGTTAATGACAAAAAGTAAAAAATACACCTGAATTGTATCATCATTAATGAAAGCCAAAATATATCATTATGATAGATTTTCTGTCTAATTTTCTAAACTAATAAATAAACACGCCACATGAATGTGTGGCGTTCTATTCTCTCTGCGAAGAAAAGGGGCGTCGGTTAGTTTATTTTCTGAATCTAATTTGCTGAAGTATATTCTATTTCGATTGAAGCAATTGGCAATATTCCTTTTAATTGGAGACTATATGTAGGAATAACTTTAGAACCAACATAAAAAATGTAAAATATAGAGGTATCTATCATTACTAGCTGCGAAATCTATGTATACTAGTTCATAGGAAAAGACTACAGATGTCTCTAGCAGAGTCCCTTCAAATAAACGAAAGGTTTTCAGATTTGAAACTTAAATACATAGGATTTTAATAAATTTGTTAATGTGTAGATGTTCTTACGATGGAATTGGTGAACATTGCATGATCACTTAAGCGAGTTCATACAGGTCGTGAACCCTCGGCTATTTTGCTACATGCTTTTCATATAAATACTTTCATCTCTGTGAGCCTTCTATAATTTATTTTAGTTAATAAAACGACTAGTTTCCGTAAATCTGCAATACCTCTGCAGCACTATTCGGGGTATTAACGGTTA
>JADDOH010001457.1:0-226752 GCA_016648135.1 Agrypnia vestita
AAGTATTTTTTTCGCAATTTTTTCAGAGTACCACAGTCATTTGACAATTAATACGTTTATAATATTTAGTATTCTTAGTAAATAAATATTACTTATTATAAAATTAAATCCGTAAGGCCGCCAGAGAAGGGTAGAAAGTCAATATCCTCCGGGCTTCCTGAATTTTTATATTGTTTGACAATTTGAAAATTAATTTTAATTTTAATTTTAAAAGTTCCTTTGTCCGGGGCCCATAACTCTCTAGGCGGTCCTGCGCAATCAAAATTGTCTCTGTATCATCATCCATCAGTGTTGTTATTTCCGCCTTTAAAGTCTGACATTTAATGTATCAAAGTTTCTGTAATAAAATAACTTGTCATTCTTTAGCTATACAATAAATTATTGTTTACAATAATGAGCTAAAAGGTACCGACTTATTTTATTTTCTCTCTGAAACCATTCTGATGAAGGAAGAACGTTTTGAAGATTAATGATAGTGAATATTTGAAAAATACCCGGGAATTCTTAGCGTTCTTAGGAATTTCGTTCATTGGATTTAGAGGCCATTGTCAGAAATTAGGTCACAAATGTATGAAGTCAGCATCCATGAATGAAGATTATTGTACTTTGTACATATTTTCGATGACCAGACGACTGCACACACGGCCTACCACACAACCTCGCGATTGCTCACATTCCTATGTGATATGATACGGTACAAGTTAGTGTTTAACGTAATTTTATACAAAATACAACACTGACTGCATGAAATCCAATTTTCATATGACTAACCACTACATATTTATATAATATATGATATTATGTTCATGGATAGTCTGATATTCTATACAGAATTGGTTTTTTATTATTCAATGATTCTCGATAGAAACAATTTTATTTGCATACCTAAAATAGTGAAGACTTCTAGCAATCTGAGAAAGATGATTTGAAAATAGAAAATGAAAATTCAATTTTTTATATTTATTTATTTTATAACATTAAGTGTGTTCAATTATGATTGTCATGTATACCTACCTACATAAAAATTAATATCGCTCCACATTCTAATAAAAAAATAGAAGACTCATTACCAGCGGCGACATCTATTACTGTTTCATGGGAATGACAAATTTCAACCATAGATGGTTATATCGTAAGTTTGTGTTGAATAAAGCGAAGTGAGCTATTATATAATACTATTGCCTACTACCATCAATGAACTATTAACACACAACAACCAATATTATCGATCAATATGACGGGGCTGAACCTCACAGACGACTCAATATTATTGTTCAATATTTCAGTATTGACTCTGCTTTCCAGGTAAGGATGTTTTCTCACCGCGTCTGTGATTCAATATTGTTCATTTTTTAATATCTTGGTTCTTTATCTTGGTTCCTATTCTATACTTTATCTTGATTCAATTAAGGCCCCACACCACGGTTCGTGCGTGATACGAGGGTACATTTTTCATAATTATTTTCAAGCAAACGATACGTGGAATTTTTTTTATTAATACTCATAGTCAATATATACACATTGAAGACTATATACATTTTTTGTACTCGAATCTAAAGTATAGTTTGCGGTGTACGCTGCTTCCAAGAGAACGCTCTGACGAAATTGCTGCTCGGCGGTTGACAGCGATTAACCCATCTTCAGAAAAATAAAATAGATAAATGGCGGACCAACGAATTTTATTTCTGATTTTCATGGAAAATTTTCATCGTTCATAATAAAAATAGAAGGGGGCCCTTTATAAAAAAATTCCTACGTGGTGCCGTAGAGACTGGATTTTCGAAGAGAAAAAACTATACATCTGATTTCCGAACAGGAAATCGGATGTATGATTTTTTAAATATTTTTTCAATCAGTTTGAAAAACGTAGTTTTGAGAAAAACGCATTCAAAATTTTGCTGAAGGATAGATAATTCAACATACAAACTAAATTTTAAATTGTCCCTTTTTTTGTTTTTCACCGTCATTCAGCCATTCCTGGACCATACAACGGCTCCTTAACATCCAGAGACTCATCAACAAAGGGTGGCCAGGTAGCAGACCCGTTTAACAGCCGCACATCTGCCACTCGGCGCGGTCGTGCGCTTCGAACGGTTTCACATAAACCGCTGTATCTCCGTCAATTTTACAAATTTCCTTAAAACATTTGGTGAGAGCATTCTTAATAAATGCATCTTTCAGAAAATGAAAAAAAATGACAAAACAAATTTACCGAGGTTTAGCGCCTGACAACAGAAAATATTAAATTAATACATAAAAAATGATTTCAGATTTTACAATATTTGATTAAAATTATTTTAGGTTATGTTACCATTTTTCATTTTAAATGAACTATGAAAATATTTAACGAACTACTTTTCTTGTTGAATTAATAAATCCTTTCTCTCAGTGTACATAACTGTATAAAGAATTACTTACCTCAATGCATTCCCACAGAAATTGTCTTTCCTGTTCCTCGTTATTCTTTTTTTATTAGCCATATCGAAATGCATGCGGATCGGATCAGGAGAGACCGATGTGATATTGCACAGTTTCAACATAAATATGCTCCCACACGGCTCAATTTGGCAATTATATTGATAACTCATCCAATAAATTTTAAACCAAATCAAATTTTATTGAACGGTTCTCAATATATTGAACGTCCCTTTTATTGATCAATAATATTGATAGTGTGCGTGGGCCTTTAAATACTTTACAGGTATGTATTTGAACAAAAGATTTTTATGTTTAAAGTAGGTACTCGTATACGTTGCATATAAATACATGTGCAGATACATGCTTATAAAAACATAGTTGTGTAACATATAGTAAATACAATACTTAAAAAGGAGTCTGTGACAACTTAGACACCTTTAATGGCAATACAGTACTTGACAGAGAATCCATTGAAATGATCGGCACCAAGATATCAGACCTCTTCGTGTATTTAAGTTCCGTCGGAACCAAGGGCCACTCAAAACTTGACAAAAAAACAAATCTGAATTAGGGTCTCTCAATCGTTTTGTATATGAAGCACATATATTTTCTTTAGTATGTTTTAATTTTTTATTTATATGCATAAGGAGGTACGTTTGTAAAATTAAAATGTTAATAATTTGAAAGTCTCTAAGGGCGTATATAATTTGAAAATAAAAAATATAACTGTGATATTTCATCAGCGCTTTCAGTCCGCACGCGGAAAATGGCACACCAACAAGAACACTCTCTTTTCCCGCCTGAAGGATCAAAATTTAGAAATAGAATATTTCTGCACAATTTTTATCATTATATTTGACTTTTATTAAAGCTAATGAATTTTTAACATTCGATGTAAGTTACATTCATGGGAGTGCAACGTTTTGAAGAAGTTAAGTCAGGAATATTGAAAAAAAAATCAAACTTTGATGTCGCTTATTACATTAACTATCGATCCTAGGACATTGAAGTTTGAACCTTTTCGAATCATAATTTAGATAGGAATCTCCCTTTAAAATATGGACTATACCTGTATATCGAGCTCGGGAGACTTTTTTTAAATGTATATTTTCCTTTCTTGAGCACTCAACTGGAAATGTAAAGAGAAGTAGGTACTCAATCGTTTTTCTACAAATTAAAGGTTAAATAAGTCTCGACGCTGTCCAGCCAATATGTCACCTTCTTTCTATTAACTAGCCACGTTTGATATCCATTTTGAATGAAAAGGACATTAATATTTGATTTGATATATTCCTTTTATTATCACTCAAATTTAACTAGTGAAATGGCACAAATCGCTCTTTCAGGGCGAATTACCTAATTATTAGACGAAGAAGAAGAAATATACATGATGAATACTCCTAGTGATATAAAATACAAAAGTGATATCGACCGCAAAGTTGTTTCACCTAAATAGAATTCCTCAGGAACAGTGGATTTTCCGACCCCAAGGACTTTCACACGGGCAGCGCCGCGCTGAGAAGTATTCTCGGATTCTGCCATAAGGACTCCTGAATGTGACTCAGGATTAAAGTGGGCTGACTCTGAAGACGGCCCCGTCAGCGGTCGAGCTAGTCTGTAAATAATTCACGATGAATCATGTGGCAAAGGAAACTCTGTCAAGGCCCACGGCACAGACGTTTTGGCATCGCTGTCTCCAGCAGCGCCCCCTACCTACATTCGGCCATTATTGTTTTGATGAGGCCGTCATCGGAACAAACGAAAAAATAACCTCGTCATCTAAATCAAAGTTAACAACGTAAACCATATTTACATTTATCTTTTACCTTTTTAATGTGTCTATTGTTTCTTCCTCCTCTCTAAATTTTGTTGCTTCTTATTCAAATTCAAATTCAAATTCAAATTCAAATGTTTATTCAATGTTCAATGTTACAAATGTTTACAGTGTTTACAAAATTTAATGAAGCTTTTTTCATTGTTGTTGAGTGTCTTGGCAGCAAGTAAACACTAAATTGATTTGACGCCCTGCCTGCTACACTAGTAATTTACTGTATTATAGCAGACAGTGCTCTTCCAGTAGTATAATGTTCAAGAATATTTATTATTTATATAACATTTGTGAATAAATCTTATTGCCAATTAAAATTAAGTAATAGTAATAATTAAATGTTTACAATTTAATAATGGTGTTAATTAATTATATTATAGACAAAGGAAAAAAAATGATCTGAATAGGATATTAATAAAATAAAATAAAATAAAACAATTAAAAGTATTTAAAAAGATGACAGTAACAGTAAGACAGTAAGTGAAAAAAATGATCTGAATAGGATATTAATAAAATAAAATAAAATAAAACAATTAAAAGTATTTAAAAAGATGACAGTAACAGTAAGACAGTTCCTTATTAGAGTTTTTTCTTTAGCACTGCTAACATAAATTTTTTATTTTTTTTTATTACCTACTTGATTTATGTTTGTACTAGCTACAACCCATAAAAAATGCTATATGTACTTTACAAGCTTCAGCTTTACATTAATTAGTAGTTATAGTATCCCAGCAGTAAAGGTATAAATCAAAACACATAATAAATCTCCCATACAAAGTTTTTCTTTTATTAAAATTATTTTTTATTACTGAATTTTTAATTTTTTGGTCAATGCTCAAGTGTTCTCGAAAAATGCACCTCGATACATTGATTTACTAGATAATTAAATATATTTCGACTGCGAACGGATATCGCTATGAATAGTGCCATCTAGCATAGCGCGAATTAGTGACTGCCATTGTTACATAGAGAATTATGTATTTCCACAATGATTTACCATAAATTTCGTTATATAAATGAGTCGATAATATCAAGTTATATAAATGAGTCGATTTGTCTTCCAGTCGAGTTAGCGATTTGTCTTCCATTAGAGGCTTGCTAATTTCAACATGGTAGAGTCCGTTCACTTTAGAAGAGCCACTTGCATTAGTGTGAGTAACAGTCCGTTTACAAAATCTCGTAACATTCTTTTTTTGAGTAAATTACAACGCAAAAAATATATATAAATATTATTGAAGTTGGTTAAAAAAAATAATACAATTTCACAATTTACGTGTTAAGAGGGTATTACTCACACTAATGCAAGTGGCTCATCTAAAGTGAATGGACTCTACGTGGAGGTAAGAAGTTGTATTCGTTTAACGTACATAAGTTTAAATTTGTAATATAAATAATATATGATGTATGATAAAAGAATAATTATATTTGAAAAGTAGAATAAGACTAAGAAAAGTTTAAAGTTGTAATGAGAGTGTCGTAATTCGTTGAACAATGACAACTTAAAAAATGTTTAAAAAAACAACAAATGGGATACATGGGTTAAAAAATATTCATACTGCATTTCCAACAAAAATATTCATGAAAAATGTTCTCTAACACGTAAATTTAATAAAAATAAATTTAAAAAGTAATTGATAATAATTATTTGGTTAATGTTATCCTTTGTCATTAATGTGATTTATTTAAAAAGTTGGTTAATGATGAGTATGGGAGAAGAGTAGTGGTGGGGAAAGCGTTGTAATAAGTATTTACGTGGGCCGCATAAAATCTTAAAAGGAAGTGCATGCGGACCATTGCCCAGACCCGCCCCAAATGTGGAAATGTAAGTACATAGTGCGCCGGGTAGGTACTTCCTGACGATCGGCCCGATTCTGAAAATAACAATGTCTGGATCTTTAAGATCTTTATCCCAACACTTAATAGACGATAATAAAAATTAAAAATGTCCAGAGCGGATTTTGTAATTCTACGGCTCAAATGCACTGTATTAAAAGATGATATAAGAAAGATTGTTTCTTACAATCGTATTAATTTCTTCATCCACAGCGTCCAGATCAAATATCATGGCTAAACTTATAATGACCGCGTTCGGCGTTACCGCGTATTCAAATCTTCCCACCTTGACATTTTTTGACAGATATGTCTGGATCTTTAAGATCTTTATCCCAACACTTAATAGACGATAATAAAAATTAAAAATAAACGAGAGATAGCTTTACGTCGGTGTTTGTTTCTATGAGGGAGGGAGAAAGATGTAAATTGTTATCTGTCAAATGTCAAGATGGGAAGATTTGAATACGCGGTAACGCCGAACGTGGTCATGACAAGTTTAGCCACGATATTTCATCTGGACGCTGTGGATGAAGAAATTAATACGACTGTAAGAAACAATCTTCTTATATCATCTTCTAATACAGTGTATTTGAGCCGTAGAATTACAAAATCCGCTCTGGACATTTTTAATTTTTATTATCGTCTATTAAGTGTTGGGATAAAGATCTTAAAGATCCAGACATTGTTATTTTCAGAATACGGATGGATGTTTTATGGAAAAATAATCATGTTCCCAGGAATGTGCCCCCAGGAACTCATGTCGCCACTGGGGTGTCTGCAACAGAAATACAGCGATAAAAAAATAGTATAGTACCTACCCACAGTAAGTTGGCTTCGCCATAAGTGGTCCTGTTTCTGAATCCTCAAGTTTCAATTCCTTGTCTAATGAATTCCGGTGGTTGACGTAATCTGCGAAGAACAACGTCCATAATGCTCCCCGTTCAGAATTACTTAATTTTTGTGTTCCATGGTTTGAAAATAATAATTGTGAAATAATGTGCATATTACATTTGATTTATTTAATTTAAATTTATTTATTACGTGTATTTTAATACATATAAATGAAGGTAGTTGCTTCACTAGACAAGGTCTGTTCTGAAACAACTACCTGTACAGTTTTTTTTATAAGTTAATACATTAGAAATACTACATATTAGAAATAAACTAGAAATGAACTAAATATTAGAAATAAAATACATTCGAAACTCCACACAGCTTCATGAATCCCAGTCTTCCAAAAATGGTATACTACGTAGTCCGTCATAGTATTTTCAGCTACGCCAAGTGTGCATGGTGCGGCCCCAACCGTATTAGACCCCTCAATAATTTAAGATCACAAAATTATTGAAATGAAAATAAAATATATAATTTACGAATTTTATTGCTCCCTAATCTTAAAAAAGTCAAACACCAAACATGACACATTACAAATACCAAACATTACAAATAATATTCTTAATGGCAATTTTTATACAGTCCAGTTATCTGCGTACTTTGTTTTGGTATTGTTAATGATTTTCTAAAAATATCTATGAAGATATTCCTCCCTATTACCAGTCAACATCCCAAGACAAAATAGACGAGATGTAGCTATTATTAGTATTCATTAATTTTTAATTTATTAATATTCATTCGTTCATCTTCATCCCCTTGTCCTAGTAGGGTCGGGGGCTCAAGGCCTCGACAAGGTGTTTCCATGTTCCCCTGTCTTGCGCTGCTTCTGTATGAGTCAACCAGTCTAGACCCATCGTGTTTTCATAAACATTTTTCTTTTGCCTCTCCAAGCTTAATCTGGGGCGACCCACCGGCCGTCTTCCTTCCGGGGTTGCCAGAACGATTCTTAATTAATTAATATTATTAGTATGCGTAAAATTTCTATGACAAATGTCAAGACATCTGTCGTATGTCAATATTTCTATCAGTGTAACGGAAATATTAGCTATAATTTAATATTTGGTTACTTTGGGTGGAGAAATCAGTACATGCGTGCAAACAAACGGATTTCTACCAATTTTTAAATATTTTTGTACAAATTTTACGTAATATTCATCACGTCAAAATTGACGAAGTGTACAATGTTATATACTAGAGGTCAAGACATGATTATTAAGATAACGCAAACCACTGAGAAACCGGATTGTCCAATATACCAGGGGCGTGCAGTGAGAACAAGAAGCGTAACTTTTTCCTAAGCACATATTTTGTAAAAAAACCGAAATAAGATAGATATATCTCGTAATATTCCAATTGCAATAATTACCTAACATATTATTGATATTGATTATAACTGCCTGATAAATATTTAGTTTTGATTTTTTTCCAAATATATGTTAAATAAAAGTCATGTTTCTTGTTCTCACTGCACGCCTCTGCAATATACATAAATAGATACATTTATGGACAAATTATGATCTATTACTTTACTTTACACTCCCGTGATTACTTTATTTTACCTTTCAACAGGCCAAGAAGCCCAATTACTGAAGTGAAATACGTCACAAAAACACCCAGGCTTGAATAAATCACGAAGATTAATAAAAAGCCCGGGAATCGAACCCGGAACCCTCGGCGTGAAAAGTCAGTGCCACGCCCACTAGTCTACTAGTACTGCTATTGTTATGTATACTTCCTTATTATATATGATTAGGGTGTAGTAAGTACACGAAATTAGATTTTCGTCTTCATCTTCCAAAGTGTAATGTTTTCGACAACTAATATTTAAGAATCGATGTGGATCACAAAAGACGTAATAATATAGGCATTACCGAAAAATTACTCGCCAACAATTGTTCACTCATAGTTGCTCGCCCACAACTGCTAAGTCACAATTGCTCGCCAGGAAAGTTACTCGCCACAGAATTTCTCGCCAGAAAAACTGCTATAAGTTGTGTATATTTATATTCAAATTATTATAATACTTTTACTAAACCATAAAGTTCTAAAATTTTACCTGTTAACCGACACATCGCTCTCAATATGATTATTGAACATGTCTACAATGAATAATTACCCTTCATTAATCAACTTAACGTGAGTTTTTTTTGTTTTTTTTTAAACAAAGAACAAATTGGACATTTTTATCGCCCAACTATTGACCGAACCGAACCAAACGACAGAAATGAGAAATAATTAATCTGTTTCAATAGTCAAAATTTGACGTTGCATTTGATAGCCCATACCCATCCATCCCCCGTAATTAATCTATAAATAGAGCGATAAATAATTCACATCGGACCACTCGAAACCGAATTTGTCTCCGCGTTGAGTGATTGCCAATTGGGTTACGTACCTATTACTTCGGCAATCATCGTAATAATTGTATAATCTTAAATCTTCAATAATAATAAAATAATGTGTACATGACATGTCTAAAAATATATCAATATAAATTCTTATATGATTATATCTAGAGTCGACAGATATAAGCACTCGAGTCAGTTATGGGCTTATAAATGAAATTATGTCAAGAGAACCATTATTTGATATCGTAACTAAAAATACCTACATTGGCACATAATACCTATATTCGACTGACACAACAAACAAAAACGCTTTTAATGTATTTTTATATAATCCTTTTCTCCACTGAAGTGCTAATGCCTGCTAAGTATAGATATATAATGAAATTGACAAAATCTGACAATTTGGCTCCAATTCACCGCAGCGAACACGGGCGAACACCCTCGTTGAAAAAATATTAATATAATATTGAAGAATTATATCAATTTATTATTATATAAAGTAGACAACCAATATTATGTATTGATTTTTTACTTAAACAATATAGATGCGGCACACAATGCGTGTCACATCAATATTTCTAATATTTGAAAACAAAGCTAAACGCTTATTTTAATTCAATGTTTATTAAGTTCCATAATACAATATTATATTATACTAAGCAATATACTATAATCTAGTATGATACATGATTTTACATTAAAACATATTGTGGTATATAACATTAGTCACTTTTAAATTTGTCGTAAAAATCTTTTTGTTCACTATATTTTGTATTATCTTTGGTAAGCTGTCAAAGATTTTGAATCCTTTTACATTAAACAGTTTTGTGTAGTATTTTTGCTTTTCTTCTATAGACTTATATCTAAATATAATAATTTCGTTGTCTGTCTATCCGTGACTTCGTGTAACGTCCGTAATTTCATTCTAATTTACGTCAAAAAATAATAATTAAACGGCCGGAGAAGGGGTTTGAACACCGGGCCAGCAAGCCCCAACATGGCCCCAACCGGCCGCAACTTGACAGTGTTGCTATGGCCGATCCTGCGTGAATCTTCAAAAATATAGTAGATAGATGTAGAACTTAGCAAAGACGTGAACCATCTTAATATTGTTATGTGATTTTTGTAGTTAGCCAAAATGGGACTAACTATCTGTCTCCTGAAATGAGTCTCGAACCCTCAGCGCTGGAAACGGTTGTCTTAAGCGTTAGACCAACAACCATGGTGACATGAACATTTGATGATCATGTTACCTTTCAACAAGAACATTTAAATGAATTTCAAACGTAACCAGAAAATGCACACGATTATAGAACAAGTTATATTCAATCAAAATAATTAAGAATGTGGCAGAAACTAAACATCAAGTTTTAATTGTCATCTGAATACAATAGTTTCGTTGTCGTCGGTCCGTAACGTCCGTAACTTGCTGGAATTACAAAATTTAGATAATTAGAATGTGACACGCAATCAGCGCGCGGCTCGGGTGAACACGCAAGGCTCGCCCCACAAAATTAAACGGTCTTGACATTTTTATATTATTATTTTATTGTATTCAGTTTTAGGTTTGAGCGAAGTCAATTTTAAAAACAGATGGTTTTCTAATCACGAATTTACAGCTTCAAAATCCTACTGTCTCGTGATTTTTCACGGGTGAGCGGCTAGTTTCAAAAATAAATAAATAAGTCAAATTTCGTCATTTTCAAAATTACATTTTGCATGCGTGGTTCGCAGAATCTTCTAAAAATATTTCTAGGTTAAAAATATTAGTCACGCATATCATTTTACATTAATACAATTTAAAAAAGGTATAGGTACTATGCAACCGTCCATTCACTACTTCAATACGGAATAATAGGGTGGGGTGGAACTTATAATAATGTAATAGATCGAATTAAAGTAATTCAGAGTACAATTATTAAAGTCATACTTAAAAAATCAACATTCCCCACACAAACACTATTCAAAATGTTTCCAGTCCCAAAGGTGGAATACAAAAGAGTATCAATTATACAACTTATGAAAAAAAAAAAAATTAGAAAAAAATCAAGCAAATTTCGAAAAAAACACAACACCAAGATTAAGAGACAATTTTAAAATCCCAAAATGCAATACAAAAAAATATCAACAAGGTTTCATATACTCAGACATGATATTTTTTAACAACCTTCCAATCGAAATGAAAAAGATACAGGATACAGAACAATTGAAGAGCAAATTGAAAGAACATCTTTATGAACTGAACTAGACCCCATTACCTTCAAAGTCAAAGACGTTCCCTCTACTACTTCATCCTAGATATATAATATAATATAAAATAATAAAATGTAAATAATTAAATGTAAGGAATTATATATAGAAATTCAAAGTTCCTTGTCCAAGCACAAGAGCAATGCTCTTAAATGGAGAGGTGCTATGAATAACACAATTGTGTAATAAATATTATTGTAACAATAAAAAAAATGCAGGCTCATACACTTATCTCTTATATTATTATTTCAGATTACTTATAATGAAATTATGCAAGTAGGTTTACACAATAAAAAGGCTATTGTTGGATTCTTAGAGATAATATAATTTTACCAAATACCTACCTACCTCAAAAAGAGTATTCTGTAGTTGAGGTATTCACATCAAGTCAAACATAAAAAAATATTTGCAAACGGAATGTAAAAGGCATATATATGCATCTCACTACGAATTATTTCCAATCTCTGAATATGTATTTATATCTCGCTATTTGTGATTTCGTTCTTAATCTATCGTGTAAGTTGAAACACTTCAGGAGGAGAATATTTGTATCGTGATGTTTATACTCTCTCTCCATTCGTAAGAAAAAACTCTGATTTAACCTGGATGTGAAAATGAATATCTCCTATTTGCATTCTTAAATCTGTCTTAGAAGAAGCCTTGACCTGAATGAGAGCTAGCAAATTGGTTGGACCGTTTCTGTAAAGATACTCCTATTCAACATTCAACACGGCGCCGATCCTAAATCAGAATCCGTGTGCAAGATTTTTTTCTGGGAAATGATCAGAATTCAGAATTTTTTAAAGGTGACGAAGAATGAAAAAGATGCGAACAGGGAAGCTTTGGAGTTTTCCGTAGTTATTCGCTTTTCCGGTGTTGCCATTTTTCACGCGCTGAATTTCTCGCAAGCAGCAACGTAAATATTTCAAAACGCGATGCAGTCATTTGAATATCGGCGGGTCACGTGATTGTGATTATGTTTACATAAATATTCAGATGATTACAAAAATGGCAACATGTTATGCAGAATACATAGTTAGATATTAAATGAATCTCTATTACTCGAATCTACTTGAAAACTCTGCATATAACATACGTTTGTGGAAAAAAATCAAAGCAGACAGAAAATTTGCCTGTTTTGTATCATTATAACAACACAGGCGAATCGAATTACAGAAATAATCAGGAGTAGCATTTCTTTGCATTTAACCACACCTGCGTGAGTAATAGCGAAAATGAACAACAATAAATCAATCAAAGAATCATTATTTTCATGGTCAATATTCTTTTATTGGTTTCCTTGGCCTAAATTATTGCGAAAATGATTGCTCTACCCACAAAAATTAAGAGATGTATCCATAGAAAATATTATTATAACTGCGCATAAATAAAAAAATATATAACAATCAGTATTCAGTTTTTACGATGAACTTTAAAAAAAAAATCTAATAAGCACAATATTGAGCAGTAGATAAATTTTATTATATAACGCGATATTATTTATTAAACAGTAAAATGGAGTTTTTTAAAACTATTTTTCCTCTACTTGAGTTTGTTTAAAAATGAATAGGTATATTCGAATTTCGTGAGTGATAGAACTTCTCAACGACAGTTGAAGTATTAAACTAAATTAAGTGCATAATTAATATTAAAAAGTAGAGTTGACATAGTTTTATAATGATCCATTTTAAATGATCATCATGAATAATCTCTACAAAGTTAACGCCAAATCTATCAATAATATTATACGAATCGGTTCAATGGGCAATTCCCCAAACACATCTCAGCCCCAAGTGACTTTGGTTAGTTTTGAGACACCAAAAAGTATTTCATGTTTGTAATGGGGCCCAGTGGAATACGATAAAGTAATTGATAATTGTAGAAATATCGATGGTCGGAAGAGAATTTAAAAATTTTGTACATTGTTCATAGGCCATAAACACGTTTATTTGGAATGTTCTTAGGTTTTCACGGCCACTCACAATCTTCTGGTCTTGTCTTCTGGGGTATTTTTACGTTTTTACGTGTTTTTACGACCTTTCTGGCCGACGTTTCGGATCCCATTGCAGGGTCCATCATCGTGGCAGATATGTTGTTGTGAGTGTTGGTGTTGTGGTTGAAGCCATGTATTCACTAGGGGACAAATTGTCCCTCAACAGCACGCGCGTCTACGTGACGTTGCAACGTCGTGCACTGTTCCGCGACGTCGCGCATAACATAGCGCGGCATTTCTACGTGCCGTGGCAACGTTGCCATGCGCACGGTACCCGAGCGAGTTCACTGCAACATTACGCGGAGCGTCAGTACCACGTGGTATGTTTACAAGTGAATACGCATGCGCTGTATCTGTCAAGATGACAATGTGGGGAAACGAAATTGTTCTTGAAATCATCGAGCCGTATCGATCGAAGATCGCATAGAATATCCGTCCTTCTTTCTCTTTGCAGTACATAATTTCGCATCCACCACCTTTTTCTCCTCTTACGTTTCGATAAACTCGATAACATAAATGGATACGCAGCTTTCATCATAACCTCATAGGGCGACATTTCCGCGACGTGTGAAAAACAATAATTATTTGCAAAAAGGACTTTGTTTTTAAGTATATTCAATTTACTACAGTAAAACCTCGTTAATTTGAAATTGCGACCCAAAAAAACATTTCGAATTGCGCGGAACCCCGTTTTCGCTAAATGAAGTGTAAATACCTAGATACCGCAGCTGTCATCATAACCTCATCGGGTGACATTTCCGCGACAAGACATGTGAGTCCCGGTGTGTACATTGTCCCCGAAACATGAACGTAGATGTTGATGCGACATGTCGCGCGGAATGCTGCACTATATGTCCCCTAGTGAATACATGGCTTAAGTATTGGCTTGCAATACCGTGTCAAAAGCAGGGTGATAACTTTGTCAGTGTTGTGTTAAATATTGCTACGTAACACATAAACACAGAAACACCAAGCTTTCGACACGGTATTGCTAGCCAATACTTTACGCAACACTGACAACGTTCTCACCCTGCTTTCGACATGGTATGCAAGCCTATACTTAACCAACACTCACAACATATCTGCCCTGATGATGGACCCTGCGATGGGATCCGAAACGTCGGCCAGAAAGGTCGTAAAAACACGCCATAATGTCTTTTGGGACAAGACACAAACCAGAAAGTTTATTTAGATTTGTGACATATGATACTGTAAAGTTATGTCAATTAATTATCATTTTTGAACAATATCTTTTCGGATTTTTGTGAATAAATTTTCATATGGATCAGGGTGGGTATCATATTCGTAACAGAAAATAAATAATTAACTTAATTTATTATTACGTGTTGAAAGAATATGAATTATTATATAAGATTTGAAAACCTATCGCTGAAACTAAGATGATGTCAGACACAAAAACATTTTCCGTTATCTTATCTTTAAAAACCTCCGTTGTCTTTATCCCTTATCGCGCGTGAACTACATTATAAAAATACATTGTGTCATTATCATCGTCAATATAATATCACGTGGATGTATCAGAAATAATAGAAGAACACCCTCAGGAAATATAATACGGAAACAAGACATAGATACCACTACGTACAATCAGGTGTCTTGTGCATGCGGACATATGCTACTATTTAGAAATATCTGATAAATAAACATATATTATCAAAATATATTAACTAATAATAAATAGACTAAAGCGTTATTAATCTGAGAATGTGACACTTATATTTGATTGTAATGATTAGTAATTCCGCGTGCAATAAATCGATGGTCCCTACTTACGCATATTGTCGAATCTGCAAAAATCTTTTTTCGTGTTTTGTCTTAAACATAAACCATCCAATTTACTTCAATTTAATTTTGGACAATGTTAAAAAAAATTCCTTTCAAAAAAGTAAATATTAAATTGAAGAAAAATAAAAGTTTTATTGACATTCAGCGGTATTCTGAAAATAACGATCATTACCATTTCGGTATGTTGACAGTTATTGTATTATATAATATTTTTACGGCGTCAATTTTGACGTTATTAATTTTGACGGGTGTGGAATTAATGAATTCAATCAGTTAGAAAGCTCTAAGTGGCCGCGTTACAATGTTATACAATAACTATCAAGATTGTAACTAAGCTAGTCCGCAATACTTTACTTGTATATTCCTGCCTAAATGATAAATAAAAAATATTCACATTTTACTTATATCAATAGTTATGGAGATAAGCGATATCAAAGCTTGTATTTTTTTCAATATTTCTGTCATATTTTATAGAAAACGTTGGACTATCATTAAAGTAAATAATGTCGAATATTAAAAATTCATTCCCTTAATTACAAGTCCAATAAAATGCATAAAAATTCTGATTCTAATTTCTGCAAGTTTTTAATAATTTTATTAGATTTATTATATATTTAAAGGGAATGAATTTTATTTTCATGATAGTTCATTGTTTTACAGAAAATAAGTGAGAAATATTGAAAAAAAATGCTACCTTTAAAATTGCTTATCTCCGTAACTATTGATATTAGAACATTGTTGCGTGAACATTTTCGACTTGTAATTTAGGCAGCAATTTAGCTGTAAATTATTTTGGACTAGCTCTTTTACACCCTACATTCACATATTACACGGGGTGTACCAGAGCTAGCAGCAGAAACATGGCCGGTAGATTCCTTCCTACGTTGGGAGTCTAAAATGTTCGAGCAACCATGACCTAATATCAATAGTTGTGGAGATGTGCAATATCAAAGTTTGCATTTTTTTCAATGTCTCTGATTTATTTTTTGCAAAAAGTTGAACTATCATTACAGTAACTTATATAGATTATGAAAAATCCATTCACTTTAAAACAAGTGGAATAAAATGATAAAAACCTTGCGAAAATTGAAAAAAAGTTTTTTATCATTTTATTTAAGTTTTATTGAAACAAATGAATTTTTCATAATAATGATAGTTCAACTTTTTGCAAAAAATAAGACAGAAATATTGAAAAAAATGCAATCTTTGATTATTGCATATCTCCATAACTATTGATATTAGGTCATGATTGCTTGAACATTTTAGACTCATAACACAGGCAGGAATCTACCGGCCAAGTTTCTGATGCTAGCTCTGGTACACCCTGTATATAATATGTACGCCATCCGAATGTCATGCACATTCTCATATTTTCAACAACACGAAGGATTTGATTAATTAATTACAATTTGTAAAATAATCCAGACAATTTTTTTTTATTAATTATTGTTAAATTAACTTCTTCTATATGTGTCCTGTCGGGTCTTCGCGACGTTGACGATCACTAGCAGCAGCTCTTCGACTCTTCCTTTTTTTCTTCCTTATAGGTCATTCCTGTCCATTCTCGGATATTTTTACAGGACAGCTGGTTTCTTCCCACTGTACGGCCTTCAATCTTCCCTTCGACAACCAATTGAAGTAGGGTATATTTTTTTCCTATCATCGACTTGATTATTAAGGGCCGGTCTCATAAACGAAAGACCAAATTTCCGTCCGTAAATCGACAATTTACTAACGGATGGCCGTTCGTTTATAAATGTTACCGACACTCGTCTTATAAAACATTTTTTACCGTCCGTAAGTATCGCAATATCGTACTGCTCTTGTCTATGATTTTAGAGCTGTCAGAGGCGAATTATATCTCTTTTCTATGGAAACGAAACATAACTTCTATAAACATAGCCTAAAATTTCTCGCTTGCACCGGATTTTTGGGATACTTCCCACAATACTACACACACTGGCAGTCCTTTGAAACCCCAACAAAGTCTGCAGCAGCTAATAATATTGATCCAAGAGCATAGAATCTCAAGGCAACATGCAATTTTCTGGTTGATGATAATGTCAGATTCCTACGCGTGCGCCTTTTTACATTTTGCCCAACATCTTCTAAAAGCTGTCAAGCAGACCTTTTCGACAAACGAAAATGGTTGATAAAATATGCGTCACCTAAAATATTAAAATTATCCACTCGTATATTGAACATTCTTTGTCGTCGAGTTTGTTCTTCATCCGACGAACATGAATATAATAATAGCTGGACATCGCTATCTGAAAACGTTTTCCTTGAAAATGTAGCAACAGTCAGTACACTTCTGTGTATAGTTTTCTGGGATATTCTGCCGTGTGTATGTGACCTCTCTGGCCAACGTTTCGGATCCCATTGCAGGGTCCATCATCAGGGCTGATGTGATGAGTGAGTGTTGAAGTGTAGGTTAAGTATTACCTTGCAATACCGTACCGAAGTCAGGGTGTCTCCAAATTTGTGTTATGTTAAATACTGGATTGCAGTACCGTGTCGAAAGCAAGGTGTGTGTCTTCATGTAGTGTTTTATATATCTACTAACGGATGTCGGACTGTGCGGATCGTCTATTTGATTTATCCTGCAGCGCCGGATACCACGATGTTCTTAACTTGAGACCGTCATCCCTATTAATGTTTACCGGGTGCTTGTATATTTCAATTGCTTCTTTGACCAGGCGCGTATGGTGACTTTTGGGCTTTCCTAAGATTTTGGCTCAAATGAAAAATGGTGGCCCGTATCTAGAAAGTGCTCAGCCAATGCCGATTTTTCCGGGTGACCGAGTTTGCATGCTCTTTTATGCTCATCAACCCTCTTTGAAATCGTGCGTGCTGTTTGTCCCACATACACTTTGTCGCAATTTTGACAATCGAGCCTATAAACACCGTCGGTCTCAAGGGGATCCCGAGCCTTCGCTGGTCTTAAGAGGTCCTTAACCTTGTTGTTTGTGCCGAACACTGTCTTAATATTCTGTTTCTTGAGCGCTTTGGCAATCCTGTCTGTTACATTATGGATATAAGGCAAGAAAGCAATCCCTTTGATCTCAGCTTCTGTGTTTTTCTCGGAGCTGTTAGAAGCTTGAACCACCACCTGCTTCGTGGGTGAAGGACTCCACACATTTTGTTAAAATGCTGAAAAACGTGAAGATAGAAAGTGATGATATACTAGTCAGTTTTGACGTTATATCTCTCTTCACAAATGTGCCTGTGGACGATGCTATGAGTCTTTTGGAAGAAGTCTATGAGGAAGACATGTGCGCACTTTTTCGACACTGCCTAACAAGTGGATACTTTTCATTTCAGGGTGAACTTTTCCAACAAGTGGAAGGTGTAGCAATGGGAAACCCACTTTCCCCAGTAATTGCAAACTTCGTAATGGAGAAATTCGAAGAAACGGCTCTTGACACAGCAACTTTGATCCCCAAGGTTTGGTGGAGGTATGTTGATGACGTGTTTGCAATCTGGCCTCACGGGAAAGAAAAATTACAGGACTTTCTCGAACACCTCAACACGCTGCACAAGAAATTAAAATTCACCATGGAGATAGAAAAAGAAAATAAACTACCATTTCTGGATGTAGAAGTGAAAAGGAACACAGATGGTAGTCTCGGGCACAGGGTCTACAGGAAACCGACCCATACGAACCGCTACTTGCATGCAGATTCCCACCACCACCCAGCGCAGAAGAGAGGTCTAATTAATACCTTAGCTACGAGAGCTAAACGAATATGCCAAGAAGAACATCTGCAGGAAGAGATTCGTACACTGAGCGACGCGCTAGAAAGCAATGGATACCAAAGACGGCAGATACGGCACATCATAAGAGCCAAATCTAACAGCTCCGAGAAAAACACAGAAGCTGAGATCAAAGGGATTGCTTTCTTGCCTTATATCCATAATGTAACAGACAGGATTGCCAAAGCGCTCAAGAAACAGAATATTAAGACAGTGTTCGGCACAAACAACAAGGTTAAGGACCTCTTAAGACCAGCGAAGGATCGGGATCCCCTTGAGACCGACGGTGTTTATAGGCTCGATTGTCAAAATTGCGACAAAGTGTATGTGGGACAAACAGCACGCACGATTTCAAAGAGGGTTGATGAGCATAAAAGAGCATGCAAACTCTTTCACCCTGAAAAATCGGCATTGGCTGAGCACTTTCTAGATACGGGCCACCATTTTTCATTTGAGCCAAAAATCTTAGGAAAGCCCAAAAGTCACCACACGCGCCTGGTCAAAGAAGCAATCGAAATATACAAGCACCCGGTAAACATTAATAGGGATGACGGTCTTAAGTTAAGAACATCGTGGTATCCGGCGCTGCAGGATAAATCAAATAGACGATCCGCACAGTCCGACATCCGTTAGTAGATATATAAAACACTACAAGAAGACACACACCTTGCTTTCGACACGGTACTGCAATCCAGTATTTAACATAACACAAACTTGGAGACACCCTGACTTCGGTACGGTATTGCAAGGTAATACTTAACCTACACTTCAACACTCACTCATCACATCAGCCCTGATGATGGACCCTGCAATGGGATCCGAAACGTTGGCCAGAGAGGTCACACACACACGGCAGAATATCCCAGAAAACTATACACAGAAGATTCTGAACGGCCGTGAAAACCTAAGGACATTTTTAGAATATTATATAGTCTGTAGATCACAATTTTTCAAGAATTTGATGTTTTCATCTATAATATAAAGTTGTTTAGTGTTAATTAATATAACGGAGGCTATATTTGTTGTTACGTGTTAAACGTCAGATTGATATAAAATTGTTCCCTAATGTCATTTGCGAAAATAAGCGTTTTGGCGGGAGTTTAAAATCATGATTTTCAAAATCGTTTTTTAATTTTAATATATATATTAGGTCCTTACATATGAAATTGGCGTTTAGTATGGGAGGAACATAAAGCCGTTTTTTTTTTTATTATAATATATTTATTTAATCAAAGTATGTACCATTGCTATCAATGCACTTTTGCCATCTCATAGGTAGTTCATCGATCCCTTTACTAAAAAAACCTTTCGGACGGGAATTAATAAAATCTTTGAAGGCGGTTTGGACTGCCCCATCGGAGTTGAATTTTTTCCTTTGCAAGAAGTTATCCAAATTTCGAAAAAAATGGTAATCTGTTGGGGCAAGGTCCGGAGAGTACGGTGGATGTCTTAGACATTCCAATTGAAGCTCCTCTAATTTGGTAGCCGTCTGTTGTGCAGTGTGTGGTCTAGCGTTATCATGAAGCAGCAGTGACCTAGAGCGATTAACCAGCCTCGGTTGCTTAGCAGATAGCTTTTCCATCATGATTTGCAGTTGCTGACAATAGACATCTGCCGTAATCGTCTGGCCAGATTTAAGAAAGCTGTAGTGAACGACACCAGCACTAGTCTACCAAACGCTCACAAGTAACTTTTTTGGAGTCAATTTTCGCTTGGGGCATGGTTTGGCTAGTTCGGCAGGGTTCAGCCATTTTTCAGCAACTTTTCATCACAGGTAATGATTCGATTTAAAATCCCTTCCTTATTGTGCCGGTTGAGTAATGCAACGCAGCAGTCAACGCGCGTTTGTTGATTTGCTTCACTCAATTCGTGAGGTACCCACCTTTCAAGCTTTTTCACCTTACCAATTTGCTTCAAGTGGATTAAAACAGTTTTATCTCTAATACCGCAGCCTGCAGCTAACTCGGATGTGGTTTGCGATGGATCCGCTTCCACAATAGCCTTCAATTCTTCATTATCAACTTTGGTCTCCGGCCGTCCACGGGGCTTGTTCTGCAGGTCGAAATTTCCAGAACGAAAACGTTGGAACCAAAAACGCACTGTGTTTTCTTTTGCGGCACCGTCGCCATACACATCATTAATCCTTCGAGCCGTTTCTGCAGCACTGGTGCCACGGTGGAACTCGTACTCGTAAATAACGCGATATTTCAAGTTTTTCATTTTGTAAACTGAGTGACGCAAAGAAAAAAACAATTGAGGAAAAAACAAATGAATTATAATTTTCAAAACACAAATACATGAGTAAATAGTTGTATAAATTTGGATATGGAATTCCTAACCAAAGAGAAGATATTTGATATCAAATTTGCCAGTACGGCAAAACGCCAATTTCATATGAAAGGACCTAATATTTAAAAAAATCTTTTTCATAACGTTTTTTCTAAACCAATATTAAGATTTTTCTATTTAAAAAAAATGCGAAATTATCCTATTGTTTTATCTTTATTTTATAATGCACTCTTCGGTGTGCGGAAAGTTGTTCGTCCACAATTGCTCACCTACAATTATTGCTCGCCCACAATTGCTCGCCACACAGTTGCTCGCCACACAGTTGCTCGCTACACAGTTGCTCTTCAGGAAAGTGGCTCGCCAATTGGCGTGAAAGGATGTTTTAGTTCTTTTTTACATGAATACATAAAAATAGATAATATCTTCTCGTAGAAAAACTAGCAACATTCGGGATACACGGTACCTTACTAAAATGGTTTAAAAGCTACATCACAGAAAGAATCCACATAGTTGTCATCAGCCACTCAAGCACCCCATTTTTCACTACCTCTAGTTACAGCTAGTTTTCAAAGAATTGTCCTCAACTAAAAGTATTTATAAAGGCTAGGTTAGGTTATCTGGTGGCTAGAAATTGTTGGCTAGCAACTTTGTTGGTAATCGCCTTTTTCAATCGTCAGCCCCTGAAATCTAAATTCAACATTCTATCTAATCATTACTCTGCTAATTCTGCGTGCATACTACTTTATTACTATTCTATTGTTGTTACTATGCAAATTGAATACTATGCATACTACTTTATTACTATGAATAGTAGGATATTAAAACAAATGTTAACGGAACGTCAAATTAAAAGAAAAAACAGCATCGCGAATAATTGAGCATCAACGTAATAATTTCCAATTAATGTAAATTATCTAGATTTCTCACAAAAGAGACGAAAATGTTTATATGGGAAATATGTATGGAGGAGGTCTTTATCGGGCTCACAACCGGACTTCAAGGCTGGCTTGAGTGATCAATTTATACAATACAACATTCACGATTCCACCCACGATCAACCACACATCCAACATTTTTTTAAAGTTGTTATTTATGGACCAAATTTAGAAATTGTGTTCTTAGAATACAAGAATTTCCTTCCGCGTGGCACACATTTTGTTATTATGTAATTACAATATAAACAGATAAACGGACATTCTAACATGTACATAAGATTTACAATAAACAAAAGATCCATCGACAGATGCACTTGGCTTTGACTTAAACTAAATATTTTGATTACACCTTCTCAAGTTCAAAATTACATTAATTGCAATGAGGAATAGAAATGGCGTTTATAGGACAATTGTCAATAATCGTGATATAGATCCCCGTGCAATAATGTTAGACATCCGCTCCGTAATAGGCCATTGCTTCCCTCTACCTGTGTCTGCCAGGGACAGTTCCATGAAGGGAGTTGAACCAACAATTCGAATTTTAATTGTGTTTTATGTTTTACGACTCGAGTTTAGAGAGTATCAAAATCTCTCACCTGTTGAAATTCGAGTAGGTACAAAAATATAAAAATTGAATAAACTCAAGTACAGATAACATCAAGATATATTATAGATGTCTCGTAGAAACAAAGCTATATTTTTACTCCCTTTATATTATTAACTCGTGGCGTCTGCTTGCTTGCTTGCCGTCGAAAAAACTTTGGATCAATTTTTGACCCCTTTCCCGTGATCCAATCGAGCTGAAACTTTGCAAGCAAACTCGTGGCGACGATCAAAAAGATCTATAAAATTCTCGTTAAAAAATAATAATACTTATCGTATAATTTTGGATTTTTAAATTTTTAATGGTTTTTTCATACAAGTTATATGGAGATTCCGACGCATATGGTAGATAACAAACCCGAAAATGAGAAAGGGAGTATTGTAAAAACTTGATTTTTATGGGTTACTTTTTTATATGGAAAAGTAGGTATGGAAGTCTTTTTGGGTGTTCATAGGGCTTATGACGTATTGTACGGCTGGCTTAAGTGATCACTTTACACAATGTAACGTTCACGTTTATGGTCACCCATAATAGACTGCCACATCTATTAAATTTTTGGAAGTTGTACCTATATATGTTTAACAAACATAACTTATTTTGTGTGTGAGTTGCATTTTTACTATCGCCACCAAAGCTTTTTGATTCCTGTAATCCAATACAGATGTCACTATTTTTTAATGAGGTATCTACCTATGTTTTGATTAGAATTTAATCCTTTACATATATGAGATTCTTCCGATTACGCTTGAATACGCTGGAAAATTATTTCAATTTTTTAACTCCTATATGTTTGTTCTTATTTAAAAACACGACAGTTTATGTTTTCCGGCCATTTTAATGATTATCCTGAATAATCTTTACAACATTAATGTAAAATCCATCAATATAATCACTTATTATTCATAAGGAATTGTCAGCCTTGACCAAACCTTAATTTTTACGTACGGGAATGATACGATGCTATTGTCAAGGGAGGTAGCTGTGGAAGAGAAATTATAACTCTAAAACTTAATTAGAACAATTTTTATTATGCGAAAAGTCACTGGACACGAATTACATCAAAACACCGCTCTTTATTTTATAGTTACTAAATGTTTCTAGAATATTCCACGTAGAAAAACTTCTCGCCCGCCGGCAGGTACTCTCTTTATTTAATATCCTTAATAATTATTTATTGACCGCGAACTGCTTTCGTATCAATTACCCCGTGCGGTTTCTGAATCTTCACTAATATTTGTACGAAGTTACATGAAAAGCTGAATGAGATCGCCGAAACACGCGATGCGTAGTAATCCTGATAATTTTTTACAAGAGAACTGGCACTGTTCCAGAACTAGTGGTGAATGGTTACACTCACCACCAGTTCGTCCCTGCTCACGGCAGGAGATGAGCAGCATTAACCTGGCTACGCCAAACTTCTTCCGTGATGATTGAGGATCGTGATTTTCAAGACTACACTCGTCCACTTTTCTTAACATCACGTAGATCTTTAGCTAGTCGATCCAATGGAAGGATCTTTCTCTTCATCTCTGTCTTCGGGTATAAACACATTATGGGAAGAGTTTAGAGATTGCGTGGGATTGTTTATTTCTGGAGAGGAGCTCCGGGAGCAAAAGAAGATGTACGAGTAAAATAACAAAGAAAGTCTATAGGTGCGGAGACTCGACTGCCCTACTTCGTGTGCGTGCTTGTATTATACGTAATATGTGTCGAGTAATTTTTTTATTATCATTCTCGTTAAGTTCGATGAATAAAACAGAACAGTGTTAGATTTTTCATATATTTTGAATACTAGGTATGGTAGAACGCCAATATAATGAGGTTATCTTTGCTGCGTAACATCAGAAATGGTTCAGTAACCAGAATTACGGTCAACTTGCACACCATGTCTACGATAAACCTTCGTATTAAACCATTATTCCAGTTAGAATAAAAACAGGGCAATTATAACTCATTTGGAACGGATTGAAAAAACAGACAAGACATTGAATCGAGCTTTGACAGATTTAAATAGAAGTTTACGACATACTAAGTCAGACACAAATGCAACGAAGACAGGTATTTAATTATAATATAATTAATATAAAAATATACTTTGTTTTCACCACTTATATCATCATCATCATCATTCTTGGCACTACAACCCTTGGTGGGTCTTGGCCTCCTCAATAATTTTCCTCCACTCATCTCGGTCTAGTGCCAGCTCTCTCCAGTTCCCAAGCTCTAACGCAGAGATGTCTTTGAGGACGTTGTCACTCCATCTTAATTTTGGCCTTCCTAAGCTCCTTCGGCCTTGAGTTCAGTAGGGACTTTGGTGCTTGATGCTCGGACATTCTCTCCACATGACCCAGCCACCGTTGTCTTCCCAGTTTTATAAATTTTGTGACGTTTGGCTCCTTAAATAGAGTATAGATTATATAATTGTTGTAACGTCTGCGCCAAAGTCCATTTTATAGAACCGGTCCGAAGATACGCCTCAAAATTTTCTTTTCAGAAACGTCCAGTGCTCGCTCATTCCTCTTAGTACCCACGTCTCAGCTGCGTACGTGATATAAGTGATGAAAACGAAGAATATTATAATTTAAATTAATTATATTAATTATGTCACCAAAAAATCATATTGCTCTTTTTGAAGACGTTGTTTCATTATTTCTTATAAGTTATTCAACTTTAATGAATTTTTTAAATGTCACATGTAAACTTCTAAATGTTGTTTTCGTAGGCCTCCTAGGCATTCATGTATATTTTTTTAAATAAATGAAAAAAATACATTTTATAACAATTGGGGCCGGTTGTATCAACCTGGTATATAGTATTTTTTGTTTGAAGTATAGAATTCTGCGTTTTCCATGATTAAAACAAACCGTTTTCGCAAAAATGTATGTTTTATATGAACTATTACTATAAACTAAGTTGATACAATCGACCTTTAGGGGAATGCAGAATACACATTTCATGATTTACAAATTAGAAACATAATATAATTATTAGCGTCGAGTAGCTTGTGTGGTCTTGTGGTTAAGACTATCGCCTCGTGATCCAAAGGTCGCGGGTTCGAACTCACTCCAGATTAGCAAGTCCTATTTTCATAGCACAAGCGTTTAGCTTAGTTCGAAAATAGTAAGATTATTGATGTGGCACGTATTGTGTGTTCGCATCTCTATTTAAAAAAAAAAATTTAAAATATGTTATAAATTACGTAATGTATGAGATATAAACCATCGCCCAAGTACAGAGTGCGTGGGTTTCAAGGACAACGAATTCTGTATTTCTTGCACAGGATAAATTAGAACATTGCAACTGCGTCGTCAACATTTAAAGATAGCACTTTAAGAAAATGCGACCCATTTTATTGTGATTCGGTGATTTATTAGGTGTGGGTGTGTATTAGGGTGTGTCACGATATATTTTGAAAAAAAATATTTTACTTTTTATCGGAATAGATATGAAAAGTTGCATTTCGTTTATATGTACTACAAGGAAATGTAAAAAATGTTGCGATGTCGGCATACTTTTGGCTGCTTAAAGGAGCGATTCATTGCTATTTTCTTTTGATTTTTTATTATCAAATTACTTATATTCGTTATAAAATAAAAATTTGTCGAGAATTTTAAGTTTAATTACTAAAAAAACAAGCTGAGATTGCCCGAATGAGGGTAGGTATTAGGTGTAAATACAACAAATATATCTTTCTGATATGTCTATATTTCAAGGTCATTAAGCAAGCCAAAAGTAGGTATCAGTTTTAATGAAAACTGTAAATTCAGCATTTACACACGACAATGCAATTTTCGAGTAGGCAGGTAAAGGTCTTTCCATTTAAGAAAGACAATCGAATTAGTATGTGTAAGCCGTGCGTACGACGCAGATTGTTTATACCCGTAAACACCAACACAACGAAACAATGAACCTCGTACGAATGGCTTAGACGAACTAATTCGATTTTATTTTGGAAAGAGGTCTACCACTATAAAATTCTAAAATTCAAAAGATGAAAAAAATGACAAACTAGTGTGTATTCAAAAGAAAAGCTCTGAAATAAATAATTTAAAAAACTATCCGAGCTGTCATGGCGGACCGCCATTGGCGGCCGCCCCCTAGGGGCCACCCTGGAAACAATTAGCGCGGCGCATGGCGTGATGCAGGAAGCATTACCAGCGGCGCCAAATTACTAAACGGAAGTATTATTCATACCTTCATTCCGCTTCCGGAGAACGCGATTCATTCTCTGCTTCTTCAGTAGCGATCGCGCACTGCTCGCACCACATATTTCTGTTTCAAATTCAGACCTTTCTCACAACCAAGAGGATTAACTTGAAAACTTCTAACGCACAAAATTAATTTGTAAAAACTCTCGAAGTTTCTTATAATGAAATTTGCACAGCTAATCCTGCCTGGAATTTCTAATTCAACGCGACTATTTTCAGCTTGCAATGTCATTTCCATCATCGCCCATGATATCCTCTTCCATTACAATGTAAAAAACGATAAGAAACCACATTAGGTCTATTTTCATTGGTTTGAATTATCTTGACAATCGTGACTTTACCGTTATTGGATTCTACTAGCTGTGACCCGTAAAAAATGACGGCACTTTTACATGTCGGTTACAGAAATTACGGACGTTACAGTAAGTTACAGACAGACAGACAGGGAAATTATTATTATTGGAATTGTACACTTCGCTAAACTTACGTATACATAAATAAGTTCGTCCCGTCTATTTTATCTTAGGATACTATTAACGATATTCTAATCTTTTGAATAGGAGAAACGCTTTTCTCATATTTTTCAGTAAGAAAATATAATTGCATTTAGTGCACCATTAACTTTGTTTCCCCGCAGTTACTCTCCTTTCGATATCATTCTCAGCCTTGCCGTCTCGTACATAATGGCGTTCTAGTGCCAACCCTTATGTATGGAAGTGAAGCCTGGAATTGGCAAAAGAGGAATGAAAGTAGACTGAATGCGGTTGAAATGCGGTCACTAAGACGCTTGTGTGGAAAATCTTTGGTCGATAGAGTGAGGAATGAACAAATTAGAAGTGAATGCAATGCTGGCTGTAGTGTGGTAGATAGAATAAAGAAAGGAGTGCTGAGATGGTTTGGTCATGTGGAACGTATGAACGAGGAAAGGATGGTTAAGAAAATATATGAGGCGAATGTTGAAGGCAACAGGAATAGAGGGCGTCTGCGAAAGACCTGGCACGATCAGGTACTACAAGTATTTGAGGATGGCCCTGTTAAAAGCCGCAACAATCGTAGAACGTGTATGAGAAGATGTATGAATGTGGCCGAAGCAAAAGTGGTGTGCCAGGATAGAAGAGTGTGGCGTTCAATCCTCTCTGCCTACCCCTGCAGGGAAACGGCGTGATGGTTAGTTAGTTAGTTAGTTAGTTAAGAAAATATATTAACTTTATAGAACATCTAACGTAGAAGATTTGTTTCTTGGTTTTCTTTCTTGTGAGTGTAAATTTTTTCATAATTCTTCAGTGTAATATAAGAAAATATAATATGCTTACATAGTAGTAAAACTAGCTTTATATAAAATGTAATAATATTAAGTTCTACGCGATTTTGTTCAATAAATAAGAGGTATAATATTGATCTCTTGAGTCTAAAATAATAATATTTAGTGTTTTCATGAGAAAAAATACAAAAGATATTTTATACAATACTCCCGATTGAAATAATTAAAAATCTGTAACATTTCGAATAGGTTTAGGGCTCCTTATTTCCTTGCCTTTCCCATTTCTGATGTTTCCTTGATCGGGGAAGGTACCTACAATTGTAATCGTTCTGCTAAATATATCCTTCAATTAAAATCACACAACGCACGCGATCCACTAACAGCAGAAAATGAACAATACGATATGATGTATCTGTAAAAACCTTTATTCTTATATATACTTCAATCTGTAATACCCTATGTCCACATTGTATATTAAGTTACCTCGTGGAACCTGACAGTCCACGACCGCAATTACTGTGTGCTATTTTTGATGTGTAACATCTTTCCTCTCGCTTTCTTGCATTCCTGGTTTCATTTGACCAATGAGCGCGCGCGATGGAAACGAATCAATGTCCAGCAAGTGCCATTACAGTGAAGACGCACACTTCCAACATTCAACGCTTCTGATTTTGTATATATGTTGCGCGTCTGGTGTCAAGCGTGTGTTAACTTTGATATATTTTGGCTTATATCTTCGAAACTATCCTTATAATTAATGATTCAGAAGAATTTCATTCGACTCATAATTTATCTCCCTGTAAAGTATTGTGGACTAACTCTATATCCTGTATATAATACATTATTATAAAAAAATATTATTACGAATGATTTAGAAAACTCATTCCTGGAAGAACAACATAACATAGAGTTGGAAACTATTATTACAGACAACGAGATTTACAATCAGAAAATACGAAAATAACATACAGGAAAGGAAAAATTATACAGATATATCTTTTAAAATAAATTTAAAGGCTTGTCACCTAGTAAAAGTACAGATATTGATAATGTATTAATATATTCTTATGACGGAAAGTATCATTGGTTTATATAGGTCACTCTTGGCTCTACAACCCCTGGTGGGTCTTGGCCTCCTCAAGAGTCTTCCTCCACTCATCTCGGTCTAGTGCCAGCTCTCTCCAGTTCAGAAGCTCTAGAGTAGATATATATTTGAAGACGTAGTCGCTTCATCTTAATTTTGGCCTTGGCTATCCCTCCATCTTCCCTTTTGGTGGGAAGAAGGAGGGAGAACTGAACCTCGTCATTTATGGAGGCGCAGTTCTCTGTAGGTACCACAGATCGACAGATCTAATAAAGTAAAAAATTAAGCAGAAGGACCTGTGATGCTGCGTTAAGACGACACCCCTTGGATCTCCCGTAATAAGGAATAAACGATGAACAAGAACGAATTTATAAAAGAGATCATAAAAGTTTTCTCATTTAGTTACATTAACGACATCTGTGGGGATTTAGGGGAATGAAAATGGCTTTGCACAGGCGGCATGGAAAGGTTGTTACAATGCATATATAAAGTGTGACATGTAATTCAAATATATACAACTTCCAAAAATTAGCCATGGGTGGAAATGGCGAATGTTACATTGTGTAAAGTGATCACTTAAGCCAACCATAAGATAGGTCATAAGTCTTATGTACACCCAAATGACTTCTATACCTACTTTCCCATATGAAATACAGTTTCGTCTCTGTGGGATATCTATAATATACATTAATCGATTAATAATGTCTCTGTGACAAAAATCCAGCACTGTTCTGAAAGATTTGAACAAAATCAAAATATTCTGGATCACAAAAGTATTTGAAGTGGGAGTTTTAAAATTATCTGCCCAGCAAACAATTTTGCATGTTTACCTCGCCACGTCTATTCATTATTATTAATGTCTGCTATCAATTTTCTTTCTCCTCAAAATGTATAACTGCATTTCGCAATTTTCCTGTAATTTGAGGTAATTTGTTATTTTTCGACGAAAGCAATCGTCCGGGGCGACCGCATGAATGCGATAAACAATGCATGCGAATGCACTTAATGCGCCGTTTTCGAAATTGAATGCAAAATTGCAACGTTTCAAATTTATAATGAATGCGTTTTCATATCTAAGCGCGGTCGTAACGAGGGTCGTTTGCTTAAACGGGGACTATTCTGTGACGAGCGCACGCCACTGGTGAGCCGCTGAAATGTGGTGCCCGCATGCAAGTGTCATTTTGAATTGTCTGTAAAATGTGAATGTGCAATGTGAAACACGTGTCGCGCACGGCACGGACACATGGATGACACAAAACAGAAAAAATATTAAAACCTTTTAAAATTTGAACCAGAATTGTTACATATTGGATTAATTATAAACAAGGATCAAAATTAAATACAATGATATTCATTCACAAAATATTAAACGGCAAAATACCAAAATATTTTAAAAATAAGATCAAATATAGCACAGAGATACATAGATATAATACAAGAAACGCAAACAAAATAAGTATTCCGAATAGAAAAAAGACGAACACACAAAACTGTATTTATTACAAGGGAATAAAGGAGAATAATAGCCTGCCAGAAGGTGTGAGGAAGCTGAGCAGAATCGATATTAAAATAAAACACAAATCACTTTGTTTTCACCACTTCACTACATGTTTCGAGAACAATGTTCTCTCCTTCAGGATTATTGTGTACTAAAGATTTTTAAAAGTTTTACCAAGCAAATGTGTTACGGTGAAGGGACGGGTGAGGGGGTTGGTGAGGGGAGGGGGAGGGGGGTTCGAGGTGTTAATTGATTTGTGTTTTATTTTAATAATAATGTCACCACAAAGTTCAAGCCTTCATACAGAAGAAGAAAAAATATTCTTCGAACAGAGAATCGATATGTTCAAACAAGAATGTAAACGGCACATAACAATGGAAAATGAAGAGAAATATTATTTAATAAGTGTATATATATATATATATATATATATATAGATATATATATGTGTTTTCAATATTAGCTAATGATAAATAATGTATCATTAACTAAATAAAGATATATAAATAAATATACATTGTAAAGAGGTCCTAAATCAAAAAGAGTCACATATAATAAGAGTATTAATCACATCAATAACTAGGCTAACTTCTCACCGAAGGTTCCGGGTTCGATTCCCGGTGAGGTCACAATTAATCCATGTGATGCCAGTAGGCATCTGCTCAAGCCAGGGTGTTTTGTGATGCGTTTCGCTTCTGTAATCGTCATAATATGGTGAGGCGGATATTAGAAACTCGTCACCATGATCCTCCCTGAACCCCATTACATACATTATACGTATTACTTATTATCAGTGAGTCTTATCTGTGTCTGCTAAACCAATCTATATAATCACTGTATATAGTAGACGGCAAACATCGTGAACAATTTTCGGCGTAGTGGGGGGAAGTTTGCTCATATACACTGCGTACTACCTCACCCATGAGACCCAAAATTTGTCTTCTACGCAGCTGAAGCCGATGTTCAAGATGTTTGTCGGCTACTGAACCTGTGTCGCCTATTATTGTGAAAGAAATAACATGTTTTTTTCTAACCATGTATTTATGTCTTCTCCGATTTGGTGTAGATCTTGTTGGATTGAAGTCCCACCCACAGCAGCCTTCTTGATGCCAGCGGTGGTAAACGATTCCGGAAGTTCTGGGTTCTCTAATCGTCTCCATCCTCCAGTTAGGGTATCTCGTATTGGACCATAAACCTTGCGCAAGACATAGGTCAGATGCTGTGAGCTATCGATATTATTTTATGGAATGGAAGCATGGATGCTTACCAAATACTTGATAAGGCGACTTGAGACATTCGAGGCGGGGATCTACAGAAGAATATAGAAAACTAGCTAACCCGCGCGGCTTTTAGTCATATTTTATCAATTTGTATATCAACCCTAACATATAGATATAAAACTTTGAGTTCTACAACTTCTCTGTAGAATGTATTTAAGTATCTCTTACCGTTAAGGCAGTGTTCGTAAAAAACGCATCGCTCGACCATTTTTCGTCGACTAAAGTTGTAAAATAGGTCACCACGAAAAGCCATTTTATTTTAACGAAATAATATATAACTTATGTCCACCCTGAAGGTCCATTCTAAATATTAGTGAAAGAATTTATGAAATCGGATGTGTAGTTACGGAGATTTTCTCTTTACCTCTTTATATATTAGTATAGATATAAATAAGTACAAGGAATTACGAATGAAGGAAGATGTTGTGGTTTGGACGAATAAAGAAAAAAGTAATAAATAATAATAATAAAAAAGGAATAAACTAAAAAAAAATCAGAAAACTTTACTATCTCGGACCCGAGATATTTAAAGATTCAAGGGATCTTGCACCTCATAATGCTGGGAAAGATTGCTGGAAGTCAGGACCCTGAAAGAAGGAGAACATGATGGCTGAAAACCTAAGAAAGTGATTTGGCCAATCAACTGTAAATAAAGTTTTTTGTGCTAAAGCGAGAGACCACTCTTTACACGTAGAGAGATCGATTGTATAAGTAATGTATACAGTCTATGGCAGCAATTAGTGGTCAATTGACTTGGAAATTTGCTCGATGCCAGTTAGACTTGAATGCATAAAAAATCGCGGAGATATTTGACACCCGGTGCAGATGTCGCTCTGGGCCAGGCGCACCGCTGACGTCACCGGTGGAAAGCGGTCTGGGGGACGCGAGGGACGTCCCAGGGACCGGCACGCGCGGCACGTGCTATCCGATCGCTCAATCGGTGCAGAACGGCGACCGATCCGATATTACATTTATCAAACGTTGACAGTCTGCTGAGTTTATAATAATATCATCGGAATTTCGTATTTCTCTACGACGCATTTTGCATTGCACGTTCGAATATTTTGCACGCGTGCGTTAAAATATTTTACAGGAACAAAGTTCAGGTTCACAAAGAAACCTGTTTTTTTCGATGATGAAAATACAATTTGTTTTAAGAATTCTTATAAAATTATCTACCACAGTGCAAAATAACTTAACCTTATTCATTTTCTTTTTCTTTTAGTAGATCAGAATCTGTTGATCTGTGATCTTAGCTTGCTTATAAATCAATCGGCGGTTGATTTTTGAGCGTGCTAGTAATGAGCATGCTCATTACAATAGCTAGACCGACCGCATTCAAAAGAATGTGCGCAAAAAATATGTGTGTTGTTACGATGCGAAAAATGAACACAAAATAAGTTTTTCTAGTAAGTACGTAACCTTTTTTAAACTAAAAATTATATATTTATTTGGAGTATCATATTGAGGCTTGTAATAGGGGCTTGCCTGGCAACTTTCCCCCGCTATCTTCTTACCGGACAAAGCTAGGGAATGTTCTTTTGATTGTGGTCGACCTATAGCAATGTGCGTACATACATGCTACTAAGTAGCAATAGCTATGAAGCTCAATACTGCGCATGCTCACGTGCCACTAATGACTGTGTGTATCAGTACCTTTACGTAAGTACTTAGTGGTCCAAGATATCTCTTAACACAATCAAATTTATGATTGTTGACATGAGATTGAGGTGTGTTATTGTTTACACCAGCAAGTGTCAGAAACTTGGTTATGGCCTCATTCACCATTAATTCCATTTTCCTTGTTGATGTTGGCAGTGCCATGGACGCCTCCCTTGGTGCTCGTTTGGATCGTGCAACAATGTTGATGACGTCACAGCAGCCCAGCAATTGTGTCATTGATTTAAAATTTGTATATGACGCGTCACTGGTTTCAAATTTGGCATCGCGTATCGCTTTCACTGACGCCGCGTGCTCACGGTTAAGGGTCATCCGCCCTTCAAATTTTATATTTATATTTATTAGATCTCTTTTATTTTTATTAGATCTCATTTAAGCAATGAAGACTCTGCGAAGTTTTTTAACATGCAGACCCTAACTCGTCGAAGAAACATAGCTGACGCGGTGATGCTATTCAAAATAACACACAATCTAGTTGATAGTCCGGAACTTCTTCAACGAATATCTTACCACATCCCAACTCGCAATAACAGACATTCACCTACTTTTCATCTCCCCTTTTGTAAGACCAACTCAAAACAAAACTCCTTTATGTACAGATCCACAAATTCATTTAACACAAACCATCACCACATTGACATTTTCAACTCAACGATAAGAAACATAAAACAAACAATATCTACATAACCGCACCCAAACTTATTCGTACATTATATCTTACCTTCTACTCCCGTCCCACATTCCCCTCCACCCTCTCCACTCGCTGTTAAAGTAAGTTAAAGTAAATTACTATATTCAGTGGAAAATTTGTAATTGGCATAATTTTAAAAACCATTATTTCATATTTGTTAAGATTGTTGTTTTGTTGTTAATTTTCCCCAAAATAAAATAAATAAATAAATAAATATTACCAAACCACACAGGTTGAATATCTTCCGGTCCTGGTTTCTCTTACCGGAAGAAAATATTGTATTCTTTTCTGTCTCCTGTTTTCCTCTTTAAGGGGTGTTTGGGCATGCAAGAATTTCTTTTCCGGGGCAGGCGCGTTATCCAATTACGCTGTAGCGGCCTTGTATATTTCCGTGAATATATCGACCTTATCTGTAAGTCTCATTTATTAATTGATTAACATTTATTATCCATTTTTAGAGCAATCCACTTTTTCTGGTACGGTAGGCACAAATTACTTTGTGTCCCTGCCGCTAGAGGACTCCAGAATTAACCGTTTAATTCATTTTTATTTTTGGACACATTTGATACAACATACAAATATTATATTCAAGAACACATTGTTATAGTGAAGTTGCAATTTTTTCACAACAAAGTTCTGTGAAATTCAAAACCACATTAATTAATCAATTAGAAAGACATACAGAAAAATCAAATCCACGAAGGAGATCCGTGGTTCGAATCCCAGTAGCAGCCAAATATTTTTTCGTGGATTTGATTTTTTCTGTATGTCTTTCTAATTGGTTAATTAATTTGGTTTAAATTTCACAGAACTTTGTTCTAAAAAAATGCAACTTCACAATAAGAATGTGTTCTTGAATATATATATATATATATATAGTTTAGGTCACATCTGAACCTTCATCAGGGTTGAATATTACTAATAACATGGTTGAATACAGGGATGACGTCTCAGATGTGACCTAAACGCAATAAAGTGATGTCAAACAAAGTGATATTTTATTTAAAGATAATTGGAAAACCGATGGGAACTAACTACAATTTTTTACTCAGAGGTTAAATGCCAGTGACTTAAGCTATCTGCTGGCGGGAAAAAATTCAGGCGTACGCATAAATGTTCCCTATATATTGCCGACAAATTACGCATGTCGTGCTTCATTCGTTTTGACGACAAAAAAGGTTCTACATGGTACTGAGATATATCCCAACTAAATTTCCAAGATTTATCTCACCGTATTACACGGGTCATATAAAAGGAAAGATCTCATATACCAGACAACGAATCGTGCAAAACGATGCAAAGCAATGAGTGGTTAGGCGGCAGTTATGAATTAGTACGCTAGAATAGTTTAAAGCTATACGGAGACTTCCAAAGCAAGTTAGTTGTCCAGTATAAATGCGAAAATCCAGCACACAGGTGAGACAAGCAAAAACTTACCTTTGGGTCCTCCGATTTGCAAAAACTCGGCACTTTTCTGTAATGGACTGTATGAATGATACTGATTGCCGTCTCCACCCTGACGTCGGCCGCACACTGGATGCGTTTTCGTACGAAATTGAGTAGTACGTGTACGTACGAATACGTAAGTACATTCCTGACCTTCGAAGTAGTATTGAACATCGCACACTGTACACGATTTAGTAGTGCGTGTACGCACGTACAGATGCGACGTCTGACACGATCCGGATTTGTTCGGAAATTTTTGCGATTTCGTACGATGGATATTGAAAATTTTGTCAATTTGATACATGACCACAAATGTTTGTGGGACTAAAGCGATTCAAACGCGTGACCATTAGCGCAGATCATGGCGGAGAATCTCTAAAGAACTGAAAATACCTGTAAGTTAAATAATTTGGTTTAGTGAAGGTGAGGTATAATTATGTACTTCGAACAAAAAACTTTTAAATATTTCTCTGATGTTATCAACTGTCGTTGCACTTTGATTCTCCCCAGCATTTGTGAATCTATTAGATAGATAATCATGAAATTTGTCATTATTTAAGTCTGCCATAATATGGTGGAATTTACCAAACTCATCCCTTCTAGTATATTATATTTCGTTAACCCATTTGGTTCTACGATGCCGACGACGCCGTAGCAGCCTACGAGTAAGAAGAGAGTTTTCCAGAAGGTACAGATTATTCGGCTAAATCCAAGATAATGGTCCCATTGCATATACAACGAAAATGATTATTTCACTATATTATTGAATGTGCTAATAACAAAATGAAAGATAATTTACGTTTAAAAAGTAAGTATTAAATAATAATATATTACACTTTAATGTTTCGAAAAATGCACTGCATATTTTGACATTTCATAGGCAATATATGTGGTTAGGTTAGGTTATTAGGTTTCGTTAGGTTAGGTTATTAGTTTCGGTTTGTTTAAATTAGATTACGATTATTTTAATTAGATTAAATTAACAGGACATTAAATTATATAGTGAAATACTCATTTTCATTGTATGAACAACGGGACCATATTCTTGGATTATTCCGATTAATTCATTTGGCACAAACGCTATTGGAGAAGTGCGCAAAGTAACTGATCGTGACCAACGCAAGACGCGATCAAAGTGCGCGCTCAATGCGTACGAAAATAATCGTACGTAATAAATACGCACGTAATAATTCGTATCCAAAGTGCGACCGGCCTGATGATAATTAACTCTCACGAATGAATACGAGATAGCGGAGAGTAAATGGATCGAAACAAAATTGCGGTTTGAACAGCAGAGGGCGTACATGGTTCAATGACAGGTGTTTACACGTTGGCGGCGGTCAAATTTGAACAATTGCCTGCCCAACATAACTTGGCGTGCGGCAGGATTGGAACTAAAACCCGCCCCGCCCGCACCCGGCGGTAACCCCTTGCCCTGTCATTCAGTACAATTTTGTATTTGCTCGGGAGCTGTGACATCTTGATTACCAATATACACTCAATTATTATGTCCCAAACAACCAAAATAGTCCGGGGTGGTGCAAGAACAATTGCCAATGAAGTATTAAAGTTTTGCGAAGCTGAAAAAGCAAATAATGGACCGATATTAACGTCTGACAGTTTGACAGATAGAGCGGCCGCCGCGGAGCGCGCTGTTACCCGACCAAATTTTTATTGAAGGCTCTTATGCTGGTCATCGGACATTCAGTACATTATGTATTGTGTAATAAATTTACAACCTGGCAACTTCTGTTTCGCGACAGGGGCGCCCTCCCTCGCACGCCTAGTTATAGTGGTGGCACTCTAACTGGTTCGGCTCTGGTCGGCCGGCGCATCGGAGTATGTACCAGGCAGAGAATTTGCCTATCTCTCCCACGAACAGGCGTTCGAATATATATTATAAAATATACAGGGTTATTTGGAAAACATTAATAATCTCGCAGGACTATATTCCTGCCTTGATTATGAGTCGAAAATGTTCAAGCTATTATGACCTAATATCAATAGTTAAGGAGATATGCGGAATCAAAGTTTGCATTTTTTTTTCAATATTTCTGACTTGTTTTTTGCTAAACGTTGGACTATCATTACGGTAACTTATATCGAACATGAAAAATTCATTCCCTTTAACACAAGTCAAATAAAAAAATAAATACCTTCGAATTTCAATTAGAATTTTTTCAGGGTTTTTATCATTTTATTTAACTTAAACGAATGAATTTTTCGTAATCGATATGAGATACTATAACGATAGTCTAACGCTTTACAAAGTAAAGGTCAGAAATATTGAATGCAAACTTTGATGTCGCATATCTCAACAACTATTGATATTAGGTCATGATAGATTGAACATCTTCGACTCATAATCAAGGAAGGAATATAGTCCTGAGAGGTTATTAATGTTTTCTAAATAACACCGTATATATAATATATATATATATATATCTATATTGGTCCTAGTAATCTATTTTAAAAATCACGCGACCTTTATGCGCGTAGCAGCCCGCCAAAATTTATAAATATTTTTTATTATGGTCACCGAAACCCGCATAAATTTAACGACACGGAGCGCACTTCGTTAAAAAACCGAGACGTGTTTATGGACGACTACCGAATTCGTAATTATTTAAAACCCGTTTGATAAGTCCGCCCATAAAATAGACATTTACATTCCGAATGCGCCCCGTCAGCTCGGACGGTCATCACTTCGGAGAACTTGCAGTGGACAGGGCCGGAGCTAGGATCGCTGCATCCACTGCGCCCAGCCTCCCGAAGCCGTCTTCTTGAGATACGATTCAAATTACTTATTTTCCTTCGTTGTGCTCTTGGCAGGGAATCAGACCGAAGTTGAAGAACTTGATGCAATGGAAAACTAGGGCAGGCAACTTTACCGGAAAATGGCATCACCAATAAACCGATAAAACGCTGATACGTGTCTCGTATTCAGTAACATCTCAACGCTTAATAATAGCGTATTATATAAAATTTTTAGAAGGATCTTGCTTGCTGTAACCAAACAGCAGCCGTTTAAAAAAAAAAAAATACTTTGTCACTTTATATTATAAGATGTATTTTGTGTAACATAAAATTACTTCTTAGAGAAATAAGGCAGTCCATTTTAGTTTCTAACTCTGTTGCTACATAATTTCATAAATTGTAATTAATTCTCATTTGTTAACTTTTTTATACTATCGAATATATATTACTTCTTCTTAATACTTTTGTTATTGTATATTTACTCTGTAATTTTTTTATTTTTTATCTCTGTTAGTTTATGCTTACTTTTAACATTATTATGTTATTTTATATTAACTCTGTATTCTACATATTTTATCTTTATTATCTTATGCTTACTTTTACTTACTCTCATTTTATATTATAAGGTAATTAGTATACCATCAAATTACTGTAATAGGTTTTGTAACCGTTAAAATAAATAAATAAATAAAACTCTGAATTTAATACCTGGTAATTATAAATGTGTAAAAAAGTGGATACAATGGCATTATATTTAGTTATAAAACAACAAATGAAAAATATTATTTTTTTATTAAAATAAAATAGTTATTATTCATTTCAATATATATTTTTTTTACGCTTCAATAGGTCAGGGAGCCCAATTACAGAAGCGAAATACAACACAAAACACCCAGGCTTGAGTAAATCACACAGACTAAATTGTGGCGTCACCGGGAATTGAACCCAGAACCCTCGGTGTGGGAAGCCAGTGTCATACCCACTGCGCTACGAGGGCAGCCATTTTACACAAATATAGCTTATTGTGCTAATATTTAGAACAAAGGTTGAAGCGCACATGTTTATTTATCGATCTATTTCTACAATCAATATGATTCTTTTGAAATAACACACAGTATAGTAATAAAACAAAATATAGAGGTTATTTAAAAATCACTTACCCCGTAGATTAGAATATCACTATTTTAATAATTGATGATGTTGCAGTGACGAAATGTTGAAAGAGATAATGTATAATTTATAACGCAATTGGACTTCAGAGGACACGTATGGACACAGAGGACACGAAGGACAAGGAAGTATTTTTAAAAAGACAGAATAGCTACCAAGGGATGATCAAAGTAGCATAAGCTCAACTAGTGATTTTTGCGACGGTTAGTCCCGGATCCCCAAACGCACGTGCGCGCATTGTATTACGCCGGACACACGTTATAACAAATATCGTTACATAATATCGTACTTTACCGAAATAATATACTGAAATTACCGGAATTTTATTTACCGGTAATTCGACAATGGAAATTATTATTATCCTCAAATATTATTTCTCGATTGTGTGGCGTGCCCAAGCAGTTAAAAATTTAACAAAATAGAAAAAATGTGTTTTTTTTCTGAATTTTATTTACAAGCTTAAAAATTACAAAATAATTTCTTAAAAATAAAGTCGTAATCAATAAACATACACTTAAGTTATTAATCAATGAGATTTTTTCTGTTGCACATTCGATAACAAATTCTTAATATCTGGTTCATATTTCGTCACTTTTAGTATTACACACGACCAGCTGGATTCATCAGTCATTATTTTTCTTGAATTACATTTTATGAAATTCATTTCTGAAAATAATGACTCCCAAGCAAAGTAGAAGAGAAAAGTGATAATATTGCTCTCGCTAGTTTCTTTAAATCGCTAAAGATTTCTGGAATGGCGTTCCAATATCTCATTATTTCTTCTTCCGCAGATTTATTAATTATGTTCGTTAATCGATGGCTTTCAATTATTTCCAAATTCAATTACCTATTTAAAAATTTTAAAAAATATTTTTGAACTTGGAAATCGTTCGCGTGGCTTCCGAATTCTCAAACGTGCCACCTCTGGCACGCGTGCCATAGGTTCGCCACACCTGTCCTAGTGCATGACTTGTATGGAGCCATTATTTATTTTCTTTACGAATATTTCTTAGTTTCGCTTTGCGGTGCTGCTATAAATAATGCCGCCCATATGACTTACAGCATACATTGCGAAGACAAAAATGTAAGTCATAAAGCACGCTTGTAATAAAACTTGTCCGCGAGACATCCTTTACCCTTGACACGTAATTTAAGGAGCAACAGGATACCCGGTGAGCCATCCGCGCAGCCATCTCTCCTGCAGCAGGGTTGCCGCAACCCTGCAGCCTCCGCACAGCCTCCGACATCTACCCGCATTACTCGTAAGGTGGTATTATTGTGGCTCGTGTTCGCAGACTGAAACTCAACGAGATAAATGTCTACCATAGGCCGTATTCTGAAATGAGCAATATTGCTTTTCTGTGTTTTGACAATTATTGTATTATATTCTTATGCTGCCAATTTTGACGTTTTAAGGCCCCAGACCACTTCTTTTTTCATTTTCTGAAAGATGCGTTTGTTAAGAATGCTCGCACCAAATATTTTAAAGAAATTTTTAAAATTTACGGAGATACGTCGGTTTAAATTTTTTTGTTTGTATGTTCAATTATCCTTCAGCAAAACTTTGAACGCGTTTTTCTCAAAAGTACACTTTTCAACCTGGTTGACAGCATATCAGAAAAACTATACATCCGATTTGCATGCGCCGAGTCGTAAACTGTTTGAAAATCCAGTCTCTACGGCACCACTTAGGGATTTTTGTTATTAACATATTTGTTATTATCACTCCTGGTATCAAAATATTGCCAAATAGGCGATCTGTTTCACTGTCGACAATTTGTATTTATTATCTTTTAATATACAAGTTAAAATTATAACAAGTGAGCGCAGCAAATAATAACCGGATATCCGGCATCCGGTCAAATCACCATCCGTTTCATCTCTAGTCTAGACACTCGAAATATTTCTACTAAACAACTAGCTGCACAGCTGAAAATGTACTTACGGAGTCCTTACTGATTCGCAAGGTTCGCCAAAAAATTACACGCTATTGACATTTTTATATTATTATTTTATTATATTTAATCGTAGGCTTAGGCGAATAAAGTCAATTAAAAAATATATATTCTTCAATTGATTCAACAACATTGTAGATTAACAGTAGATTGTTGAGTCAGAAATTGAATAATTTAGAATCATTAGAAATTAGTAAAGCATGTAATAGTAAACAAAATATTATTAATAATCAATTTAATTTAACTACTAGCCCAATTCTAAACTTTTTTCCAATAATTGCGAGTAATCAAAAACTTCAGCAATAATATTTAAAAATAAATTTTCAAATAATTTAGAAAAACAAAAAACAAAGGAAATTATTCATTTTGATATTTTGACATGTATATAACACCCAGACGATGTAAAGGTATTTCTGGAACGTGTAGGTGTAATTAATCAAATAATATAAGTAGATTTTATACAAATAATACAATAAACATTTTTTTTTAAATTGTTTTTATTCATAAATTTTTAGCTTTGCGATTATTAAATCTCGTGTTTTTCACGGATGTACGGCTAGTCCACAATAAACTCAGTGAAAATATATCGTGAGGATTTCTCGTGATTTCTTGCATCTCTTACACGCCACACTTCACACGACAATTGCGTATATCCTTCTCACAACCAAATTAATGTTCCTCGATTTACCAAATCAACCGAAAAACCAGCCCCTGTGGCAGACAAAAAAATCGAATTAATGCGACGACGATTTTGAGCACCCCTAATTCTGTTGTAGCGCGCGCGGCGGGTAGGAATTCGGTGTCCGCTTACACCGGCGGGGTGTGGTCACCCGACACCGCGGGGTAACCCGACACACCGGCCTCAGCACACAAAGGTTTAAGGGGTGACTCTCAATTTGTGGGGGTGACATTTAATTGTCGCAGTTCTTTTAATCGCGCAGGCTCGGGTCCACGCTGCAGGACCGGATGACGTCATTTTGACGTGAAATATCCCGGGACGCACCAGGTAAGGTAAATCAACAGGTAGACGCATCAGAGCATAGACGCTCATGCAAGAAACCTAGACTTAAGAACGTAAATTCTTTCTTCTTCAAATGTAGCAAATTTATTTTGTGGTAACATAAAAAAAATTTTTTGGATTTGAATATTTCAATTGTTAATAATAAAATTGATTTTAACATATTTCGTAAAGATACATATACAGATATAGTTATACACAATTCTTCTAACCATCCATATTCTCAAAAATTGTCAACTTCTCATTCAATGTTAAATAGATTAATTAATATTCCATTATCTGTTGATAATTTTAATATTGAATTGAAAATTATTAAACAGATCGCGTTTAATAATGGTTATGATAAAAAATTAATTGATATTATGTTAAATAAAAAGTACAAGAAAAGTTTTTTAAAATCTTTTGTTTACCCCTCAATTTTTGATTCTGATAAACATTGGAGGAAAATTATATTTATAAATAATGAAATTTCTAATTCAATAGTTAAAAATATTTCAAATGTTATTCAACCAGCTTTTTATACTAATAATAAATTAAAAAAATACATATTAAATAATAAAGATAAGGATAATTTTTAAAAAAAATCGGGTGTTTATAAATTAATTTGTAATGATTGTGATTATTTTTATATAGGAAAAACGTGTAGTTTTGAAATTAGAATTAAGGAGCACTTAAGGTGTTTAAATAGTAATAATTATTCTGAATTTCCTAACCATCTTTTGGCTACGGGTCATTCTTTTGATATTGATAAGGGTTTACAAATTTTACATACAAATTATACAGAATCACAATTTGATAAATTAGAAATTTTGGAAATAAGAAAGAGTGTAAATAGTAAATTGAATATTATAAATAATCAGGTCCTTTTTGCACATAGTTATCTTTTAAATTTATTTTCATGTTAATTAGGTGCTTTATATTATCATTTTCCATATATCACTTTTTAATATTTTGATCTATACTTCGATTTTTAAATATTATTTTTGTTTTCCTGATGAAGAAGCCATTGGCTTTGAAACATGTTGATTTTTTTCAATAAATAAGTGGTTTAAACAAAGTTAATTTATATTAATTGTAAATTCTTTCATTAAGGATAAATTATATAAGCCTCATAGAGAGGAGTCTATTAATATATGAGAAAATTGGATTGGAAAATGTATAATCTCTTAGGCTTATTCCAAGCATGGGTCTCTCCATGGATCGTTGCGTGCATTTGAGCTTTTCTACACTTTTCTTTGTAAGGACCATTGTCTCCACTCCACACGTCATCACTGGCAGTATGCACGATTCAAAGGCTTTTCTTTTTAGGCTAATTGGGATTTCTTTGTTCTCGAAAATATGTTTAAGTTTGTCAAAAGTAGCCCAGCTCATTCCAATTCGGCAATTCTGCTATTTGGTTTTCTTTGCTCATTTTTATCTTGTGTTCCAGATTTCAACATTATTGTTATTGATTGTGATTATTTTGTTTTCTGGACTCAAAATTTTTGTTTTATTTATGTTCATCTTAAGACCAACTTTGCTCGAAGCCTCGTGAAGTTCTTTTATCATTGTACTTAGTTCTATGATGTTTTCTTGCACTTACCAGTTTTAATTTTCATCAAACCGAAATGTTAAAAAAAAATCTAATTAATGAAATCATTAACATGATGTTTTAATTTTATTTACTAACTATTTTGAAATCATACTAATTTTGAAAACGGATTGAGATAGGAAGTTACGGACGGACAACGAAGTTATTATTATTTGGGGATCATACAAGGGTGTACCAGAGCTAGCAGCAGAAACTTAGCAGGTAGATTCCTGACTATGTTATAAGTCTAAAATATTCAAGCAACAATGGCCTAATATCAATAGTTATGGAGATATACAATATCAAAGTTTGCATTTTTTTTTCAATACTTCTGTAAAAATTGTAAAAAAAAAGGTAGTATAGTAGATGAAATTTAATCTCAGTAGCGTTTGCGCCTAGATACGCTATGCGGAAACTGGATACAGTTATCTTTTAAATTTATTAAATAACCTATGCCTTTGACATGAGATGGTAGAATCAGAAAGAATTACACGTTATCGGTAATTTTACACTAGCGATGGTATTTTAACCGGTGACACACTAACCGTTATTTGTGATTTGTATCTGATTGCGTCGATGATTGGCAACTGATTTTCTGCAATTCTACGGGCAACCATCGCCACTAGACAACAATTATATCTTAGTTATCAATCATCCACACAATCAGAAACAAATCCCAAATGACTGTACCGAAAATCACCGGTTAAAATAACGATTTAACCATCACTATTAAAAGCACTCTACACCTTTTACACTAAAATTGGAAGATACTGGAAGGCTTTGGGATGGTCCACCGGGTTCTGGAAACATCGAGAAAAGCGACATGAACCCGGGTCTACAAAGTCAAGCACATTGTAGTGACAGCGTAAAGACAGTCACACAGTTTTTCACAGACAAAGCGACAAATAACAATGTGTGTCAGAGTATTGCTAGCGCGTGTGGGACCCAGCGATAGTAAATCAAGAAAGTACCTACCGACAAGCGCGAAGTTTTTCTAGTGCGAACCTAAGCGATTTCAGTAACGTGCATCAGCATGTGAGAGGCAAGTTATTCAGGAGTGTTTTTACAGGAATTTTAAGTTTTTCATTTGCCTCTCGCATATATGTGTGTGTATGTATGAATGCATGTAATATACGAAGCAAGTGTTGAAGGCAGCACGGACAGAGGGAGTCTGCAAAATACCTGGCATGAGAAAGTTGATCCCGACGCAAGTTGCCGGGATCAAGCAGGAATGGGGATAAAAGTGATAGGAATAAAGGAAAGGGACGGATCGTAAGGACGAAAGTTGAGGGCACAGGAAGCTGCCGACGATACTTGGACGATAATTAAACTCAGTTCATCTGCAAACACACAATTTTTCTAAACACTTTCACATCATTCAATGATACTGACGATAAGTTCCGACGATTCCTAAGTTTTATCTTTCCAAAAAAAAAATGGATATCTAGGGTGGTCTTTAAAAATTCCTCATCATTTACTGCATATGGCGAGCAGTTCAATCCGAATTTGTTTTTTAGTAAATCAGTCTCGTTATAAAAAGTTCCCAATTGTTTTTATTCGTAGAGCAAGTCTTTACAATTTTATTTTTCGACGTGAAATACTAAATGATTAAAAGATTTTTTACTTGAAATTCTTATGAACACTACATTAAAAAACTAAATTCATTTTTGTGGCGACCAAAATAAAAAGTAAAATTTTCCTACTTTGAGAGTAATTCTATTTTAAATTAAGAACGTGATTGTGAATTGTTTTTTACTCTAGATTTCGCTTAAAATATTATCAACAATTTTTCCTTCGATATCTAAAATAAAGAAAATGCTTAAAATGTTACATTTAAATGACTAGATTTACAAAATGTACAGAATATCGAATGCAGTGAATGGTACACCGAACATAATACAGTAAAATTGTCATGCGGATTGAAGAAACAAATTGGATACCCAGAAACAAGCAAATCGTTATTTAAAAAAGAAGCATCAACGTCATACTCCAAGCGACAGAAATTGGAATTAAAATTCTACTCGTACAGAATTACACCTAGAATTAAAATAGCTAGAGCTTTGCGTGGTCTTTCTATAAATGAAAGATGAATTTATATTTATTTCTCAGAAAGTTTAGTAATTTGCAGATTTCTTGCTTGAATGCAGTACACACACACATACTTGCGCCGATCTCATGTTCGTTAGGCAGAGTGACTACGAATGTAACGGCTAAAAAAACTTATTGTATTCCGAATGGTATAAAATTGTTATGACTTTTCCTGCATTTGTCGTAGCTAAGGAGTCAAAAAAGCCGTTTTAATTCTTAATATCTTGGTGTTATTCACAGTCCGTCCTCGTTGCTCTTTAAAATGTCCTTCACACCTGTTCATTTCCCTCTTTCGTATTCAAAGACAACATTTTATTCTGTAGTGCGTGTACACTAACAGAATGATTAACATTAATCTGTGAAGACAAACGGGGTCCCTCATTTAACTTTTTTATTTTATTTTATTTCCTTTGCAAATTTTTTGATTACTTTGGGATAAATATGAAATATTAACAAAAAAAAAGTTTATTTAAGAAACTCCATCTGCTTTATAATAATTGAACAGCAGTTTTGTGCCTGCTACATTAAATACTTAAATCACTTTATTTTATTTTATTTTATTTGGTATTCGAACAGCTAATTTATCATTAAGAAGTAGAACATATGATATAATAATAATATTAAGCCAATTACATGAATTCACTTAATTAACCTATGTAGAATACTATGTATTGTATATAAGAGAATAAGAAGATATATTTAACAAATTCAATAAAAAGATCAAGGATAAAGGAGTTTTTTTAAAAAAAGATATAAAAATAGATTGATACATGAAGAAAGTACGGTAAAATTATTTCCAGGGGGAGAGGAAGAAAGGAAAAATGGATTAGTGGAGGGAATGTGGGATAAGAAATAAGACCTGTGTGATAAAGATTAGGTATGTTTAAGGGGGGGTAAATTTTTTAATTTTTTTTTTTGCATTTTATTTTTAATTTTTTAAATGAATGTATAACATCGCAGGGATATTGTGTCAAAATTTCAAGTCAATCGGAGTAAAATTGACGAAATTATGAACATTTGAGCGATACTCAGACTGATTTTCTATACCTGCTCGGGCAGCTAAGAGACGCGCTCACCTGAGGAGTACCGGACGTGCTATTGTATTGGAAGAGTTTTGCGTAGACAACGACAAAAATATGCTGATGATGAAAGCTCTTTGCTGTGTGAACATGGCATCGACGATTATGTGTAAGTATAAAATAAGTGTTGAGTTTTATTTTGAATTTTACAGTGTGCAAAACTTTAAAGCGTTTTCCCTACATCTCACGTTTTCAAAGTCGGTGTCCATCATAACTTCAAAACTACTCCACCGATCCTTTTGAAATTTTGAACACTATTTCTGTACATAATTTACGAGGTAACGCCTGAGAGTTTTTTTCAAATTTGTTATTAATTTTTATTTTTTAATAACAAATTAGTCGATATTTTTCGCAAAAAATCGCGTTTTTCCCTTCAAAGTGTTCCAAAAAATTGAAAAATTGATATTTCAAAAAACCCTCCCAGCGTTACCTGGAAAAACCTATTATCTAACGAATGAACTTTGATTTTTTGATTTCAGATGATCTAGCACCAAGTTATGATGGACACCGCAATTCTCCTTTTTTCCAAGACACGTCCGATTAATTGCTGCCATTGCCGTATTTTTTAATATTTCGTCTTGAAAATTTTACACAATATTCTTCAAATGTCATACTTTAATGAAACATTGGTTTTAATAAAGAGGTTTTAAATGTGTCGTCACAAAAAATTCACAAAAATATGCTTTTTTTTGTACGAATTAACCTTACCCCCCCCCCCTTAAAGGAAGGCTATGTGGGGTTACGCAATGTGTTAAATGTGTGCTTTTTAATCTTAGTAGTTGTCGTGTTGAAGATATCGAGTTCACTGAAGAATTTCACTTGAGATAATATCAACACACTTTATATTAGCGAGCGGGTTAAAATGGCAGATTAAAAAAAGAGCCTAGACACACTTTATTTAACATGGTGTAATTCCTAATCTGCCGCTAGGTGATATCTCGTTACGATTTTTGCAACATTTTCAACATTAAAAAATAAATTATTCTGTTTGTTTTCTGGTAATACCGTTTTGTTTTGAATAGTTTTCGGGTCGCCTTTCAGATGGCGGTTAGATAGCATCCAAATTTAATGAAAACAATGTTGAAAGGAACCCACCTTTCTCTAGAGCCTCCTCCAGGTGGATATCTGAGCCCAGGAACTGCCTTTCCACCTAGAAACTCCATATCATTTAGCGATATTAAATTCCAAATTAATGGGAGACGGTGTACATTTCTATCAAAACAATACGGGAGCCAAAAACATAGGAATATTCAATATGGACCTTCCATTATCGGAAAACAATATTATCCGATTTGGAGAACTCGGCGCGATCGCATTACAAAATCCAATCGCTGATAGTCCCGTATCGGTTACTGGTCAACTATTTTTGAAAGCGAACGAACACAAAAGGATAACTCGATATGCTTATGCCCTCGAAATTCCTCTTAATATTTGACCAAGAAAGATATTTTCGCTCCAACAACTAAACGTATTCCACTTTTCATTATTGAAAATAATGATTATTATTCCGAAATTTTATTGACATCGCTATGTCAAACTGTTTTACATCATTGTCCCTGTTTTAAGAGTACTTATTTACGAATGGGTAAAGTTTCTATGACACTCATAGAAATGATAGAAATGATAGAAATGATAGATGATAGATAATGGTAGAAATGATAGATGATAGATAGAAAGAATATCCAGAATAAAAATCTCATAAATGCGAATTTTAAATATTAATTTCTAATATTTTTTTCTTTAAAAAAAATAGCAATGCGAGTATGGAATACGTGTCGCATCAATATTCTTACTATTCTCAAACTAAGCAAAAAGTCTGTGCTATGAAAATAGGACTAAATTGCTGGTGTCCTGGAATGGGGCTCGAACCACCGACCATCAGATCACTAGGCGAGCGTCATGAACACTACACCAACAAGCTATTCATAATAATCTGAAAGTAATGTTCTGTTAAATTACAATTTAAAAAATTTCGTTACAAAGTAAACATTCTAAATAAATATTATACAAGCTATTTCGCCTGTTTCTAATCTAAACCCACAACTTTTTACACCTTTTTAAAGCTTCACTGTCCGCATTGTTATCGGTATCGTCGATATTTTTTTACAAATATCGGTATCGGTATCGTATCGGCAGAAGTGCCGATCGATACCTTTCGATGCATCCCTAATTTATATACCAGGTTTGTGAAAAAGTGCAACCCTGCCTTACTCCACTCCCAATATTTACTTAATTTGTTAATTGATCTTCTATGTTGCGTTTTGACGCCAATATAATTATTATATTATTCGGATATCTTTATCATCATCATCACTAAGATATGCAGAAAAAATATTATCAAATCACCACGAATAATCTCTACAACGTTAAAGTCAAATTCACCAATACATAGATAGATAGATTTATTTCATATTCATAGGTGACAACTTTTTATAATGTTTACAAAATTATATATATATATATATATATATATATATCTATATATATATATATATATATATATATATATATAGCATGTTTCATTGTTGCTGAGGGTCTTGGCAGCAAAGTAAACACTACATTAATTTACCGCCCTGCCTGCTACACTAGTATTTTACTGTATTATAGCAGACAGTGCTCTTCCAGTAGGTACAGTATATGTTCAAGAATATTTATTATTTATATAAAGTAGCTATTATATGAATAAATCTTAGTGCCAATAAAAAAATATTAATAATAATAATTAATTGTTAACAAATTTAATAATGGTGTTAATTCTATATTACAGACAGTAAAAAAATTATGTGAATTGGATAGTGAATAAAATAAATAAATAATAGTAGTTTAAAAGAGTAAAGTAAATGTTCATATAGGTTCTAGTATTTTTCAAATTTTGGTTATATCTTGACTTCTAACAGGTTTTGTGCACGCTTTCTTCCCTTTTCATGGAGCCAGAATTTCACTTTTGAAGAAAAATATGCGAGACTATGGCTACAAGTTTTTAGTTTTGTGTTTAGAATGTTGAATATTTTTGTAGCTTGGAAGAGGTGAAATCTTTGTGAAAAGGTTTTGGTGAATTTTGGTACAAGATAGTCGCAGTTCACCTGTGCCCTTGTTAAGTGAGAGTGAGTTATTTGTTGGTGATCATGTTTGTCGGAAAAACTATTTTAATGTGTTAAGTAAATATATCTGATTGATATCCAGAATTAATTATTATATGATGTTATACAATTATTACGCATAAAATCTTTCATCAGTAGGAGTCCGATTTCAATAGCAAAACGGCTATTGAAGAGACAAACTAACTAACTAACTTACCATCACGCCGTTTCCCCATGGGGGTAGGCAGAGAGGATAGAGCCCCACACTCTTCTGTCCTGACATACAACTCTCGCCTCATCCACATTCATACATCTTCGCATGCAAGCTCGCCGGTTGTTGAGGCTTTTAACGGGACCATCTTCCAGTATCTGGTTAATCTGGTCATGCCACGTCTTCCGCGGTCGCCCTCTCTTTCTGGCGCCGTCAACACTTGCATTATATATCTTTCTTACCATTCTTTCCTTATTTATTCGCTCAATATGCCCAAACCATCTGAGCGAGCCTTTTTTAATTCTATTAATTATGCTAAGATCAGCTTTACATTCGTTCCTAATGTCTGCATTCTTTACTCTATCATAAATTGATTTTTTTAATATTTTTTTATTTAAAATATAATAGAAACCTAAAAGGTTTATGGAAAACATTTTACATAATTCAATATAAGAAATAATAATAATATAATTTAGATACAAAATCATTCTTTTATAGTTGGCCGAGTTCATATTCGTCGCATCTGTTTTGAATTTGTCAGTGGTCAGTTGTTTGGTCTGTTGTGGCAGGTGATTGTATAGTTTTAATCCGTTGCAAATTAGTCGGGATTGTCCTGTTTTTGTTTTGGCGTGTGTTATGTGATAGTTTTGAGCCATTCTAGTGTTGTGTTGGTGTTTTTCGTGTATTTTGTGTAATTTTATGTCTTCATCTTGTATTTCGCCAATCGCAAATTCGCAATTTGCCACACATACTGAGGGATCTCATCTCCAATAATAAGAGACAATAATGCAGAAAAATCTCCGAAGACAGACAGACGCCTGGTGCAGCATTCGATCTTCCAAGTGATACGTGGGAAATGTTTCGCGGTGTCCATAAGCATTCTGTACTTAGACACGGTTCGACCAAAATAAAGAATTCCAAGAATCACGTTTCAGGGGTGCCCAAGTGTGAAACGGTTGATATTTTTTAGCCTCCCGTCGGTTCTGGACTTCCTCGCCAGGGTTGAACTGGGTCAAGGGCGGTCAGGGTGGTGTCCCGAGGGTATTGCCGTCCGTATCAATGACGGACGCGCTGTCACCCATCCGCGTCACTCACTTTGCATTTAAATTTTTCAAAGGTACAGCTTCTGTTGAATGTCTTAAGAGGCCCCTGTACACGAATTTAAACTTATTAAATCATTTTGCAAAACCCATAGCTAATAATCAATTTTATTATGATAGATCCATTTACTTCAAAAAAATATGAACAAATTTATTGTTTAACATCAAAAAAAATATTTTAACGAAACACTATTTTAGTTTTCATGAAATAGAGTTATCTTTGGTACACTTAATCTCGTATATTTTCAAATAAAGACCAAATATTTTATTTACAAATTGATTTATACAGTTTGAAGAAGTGGTGCTATTCAAACATTAATATTTTTCGACAAGTTGTTAAATACATCGTTTTAAAAAAGACAAAAATTAAACGTTCTGTTTCCTATATTGCAGTATCCATAAAACCATTAAAATATCGATTATTTTAATTAAGTTTTACAGGCGTACTAAGAAAATTTAATTGTCATTAATATAAAAATATTCAAAAAATTATACCTCATACTCAAGAAGTCGAATTAATTAAATCGTATCGTATCGCCGCGCATTTCATTTAGCAAAATCGAGAGCAAATACGAAATTCGTGTACTGGGGCCTCTTAGTACACACAGCGTTGGAAGGATTTCTTAAAAAGGGTAACGCTTGGGAGAAATTAGGTGATTACAAAAGGGTGATTAACTATAATCATTTTTATTATCACTTATGATACACATTAAAACTATTTAATAATTATTAATGTTATGTGGGATATAAAAGCAAAGGCAGCAATATCAAAAAAAAACAAATAATGCAGTCATCGAGGATTACTAATTTATAATGTACTGAATTCGAGCTTTTATAGGAAACAGCCTATAAATTTATAAAAAACATTAATTTGGAAAGGTTTAGATATATGAAATCTAGAATTCAATACATTTTAAATTAGTAATCCTCGGTCACTGAATTCAAAAGATTTTTTTTATTTTTTTGGATATTGCTGCCTTTGCTTTTATACCCCACATATTGGGTTGGTATTATTTGTAATCCTCATAAATATTCCAAAGAACGCAATAATGAAAATGAAATGATAATTTATTTTAAGACAGTTTTTCCATGGACCATCGGTATTATTCTATACCATACGGATACGTCATTCTGCTTGCACAACTCCCGTCGGCTGGGCGCTTATGAGTGATGAGACGTCAAAATACCACGTTTCTTATAAAATGACGATAAATTCACATGTGTTGTGAATTTACAAACCTGTTCGCATTGTATAAAAAATGTAATTAAAAATATTATAGAATATTTTCAAACTATTATAATTCACTAATACTCAAATTTGCCTGGGGTCACATTGTACCCCGCTCTGGATCCCGATCCAATTTTCGATCATCTGGTACCCGAAGGTTAAACTATTATTTTAAAATAACTAAGATTAAAAAAAAATGGTCGCGTCCTCCGTGACTGACACGCAGCTTTCCCCATCATGTACGTATTACTTAATGAAATACCTACAATGTAGCACATCCGATTTGGAAATAAATATTTTCTGTCTGGAACAAATGTAAACCGGGGAAAGTTGCATATCAGTCACGGAGGAGGAGCTCCACAGAAATAGATATAATCGGGCTTTTTTTCAATATTCCTAAATAATATAATATTGTCACGTATCGTGGCTGCGAGCGATAAATGAAAACACTGAAAATTAATTATCGTTTTATTAATTATTGATTATTTCATTATGTTGACAAAGTCACTTAAACACGAATTAAATTAATACACTATCCTTGAAATAAAACTATTTTGCAATTTATCACGAAATGAACACTGTTATCGCTGGGAACACTTTATTTATTTAACACTCGCTAGAACATTCCATCCAATTCTCGTACGTAGTAGTCGCATTTATTTGATCGCTCACTTTGGTAAGAACTCACTCGATATCTGCCGCCCCGAAATTCCAAGACTGACCACACCAGCCGTCGTTCGCGGCTTATTTCGCACCGATATAAATGTCAAAAGAAAACTCTATTGCGCAGCGCGATGCTGTTTAATATACGCGATACGCTGCTGCTTTATATTTGCGATACGCGAACTCTCGAAAAGATTCCTTTCCTTTCTAGTGTTTAAGAGAAGGCTCCCGTCTCTTCTAGGCTGTTCCAGGCATCTCTATAATGTTGTAGATTACAGCTGTTGTGACATTCGGACAAGGCGTAATTCCTTTGTCACAACGTGTACTTTTATAAATGCCAATATAAAAAATTAATAAACTGCTTGTAAAAAGTCACCCAATTTATACCTAAATTTATACGCAATTTGTGTAGAAGGAATTCACCAAGTGTCAACCCTTGCAAGTCGCGAGTCGGCCACGTTAGGCCGGCCGCACTTTGGATACGAATTATTACGCACGTATTCGTACGATTATTTTCATACGTATTGAGCGTGCACACTGATTGCGTCTTGCGTTGGTCACGATCAGTTACTTTGCGCGTGTTTCCAATAACATTTGTGCCAAATGAATAATCTGTATCTTCTGGAAAACTCTATTATGGGAGACTTAAATAATGAAAAATTACATGACTATCTATCTAATAGATTCACAAATGCTGGGGAGAATCGAAGTGCAACGAGAGCTCATAACATCGGAGAAATATTTAAAAGTTTTTTTGTTCGAAGCACACAATTATACCTCACCTTCATTAAGCCAAATTATTTAACTTACAGGTATTTTATAGTTCTTTAGAGATTCTCCGCCATGATCTGCGATGATGGTCACGTAGTTGAATCACTTTGGTCCCACAAACATTTGTGGCCATGTGTCAAATTGACAAAATTTTCAATATCCATCGTAGGAAATCGCAAAAATTTCCGAACAAATCCGGATCGTGTCGGACGTCGCATCTATACGTGCGTACACGCACTACTAAATCGTGTACAGTGTGCTATGTTCAATACTACTTCGAAGGTCAGGAATGTACTTGCGTATTCGTACGTATACGTACTGCTCAATTTCGTACAAAATCGCATCCAGTGTGCGGCCGGCGTCAGGGTGGAGACGGCTATCAGCATCATTCATACAGTCCATTACAGAAAAGTGCCGAGTTTCTGCAAATCGGAGGACCCAAATGTAAGTTTTTGCTTGTCTCACCTGTGTGCTGGCTTTTCGCATTTATACTGGACAACTAGCTTGTCTTGGAAGTCTCCGTACAGCTTTAAACTATTCTAGCGTACTATTTCATAACTGCCGCCTAACCACTCATTGCTTTGCATCGTTTTGCTCGATTCGTTGCCTGGTATACGAGATCTTACCTTTTATATGACCCGTGTAACACGGTGAGATAAATCTTGGAAATTTAGTTGGGATATATCTCAGTACCATGTAAAACCTTTTTTGTCGGCAAAACAAATGAAGCACGACATGCGTAATTTGTCGGCAATACGTAGGGAACATTTATGCGTACGCGTGAATCACTTTGGTCCCAAAAACATTTGTGGCCATGTGTCAAATTGACAAAATTTTCAATATTCATCGTACGAAATCGCAAAAATTTCCGCACAAATCCGGATCGTGTCGGACGTCGCATCTGTACGTGCGTACATGCACTACTAAATCGTGTACAGTGTACGATGATCAATACTACTTCGAAGGTCAGGAATGTACTTGCGTATTCGTCCGCATACGTACTGCTCAATTTCGTACGAAAACGCATCCAGTGTGCGGTCGGCGTTGAAATTTCTGTGGTCACGTCGGGCCCAAGCGGTTGGTCTCCCCTGCGGCCCTGCCCGTGGTACACTTTGGATTGAATCCAAAAGTCGGAGAATCGTTGGATTCCGCGGTATTATGAAATTACGCTAAAATAGAACGTAACGTGAGACAAAGGAACCAAACAGCTGATCGGAGCGAGTTGTACCACTAATCGCCGGTAGTATTCTTACAGTACAAACTTTCGGGAAGCTGCGAATTCTTTAAGTGACTAATGCGATAGAAACGTGAATGAAATGACGCGTTCTAAGATCTCCACCGCGGCGCAGTTATGCAATGCAATCCCGAGTCGGGATCGCCCTTTCGGGATCCCTCGAGGTTAGAATTTCCAATCCCGCCGGATCCCTACGGATCGGGATCCCGAATACTTTTGTGTTTTTTTTTTGTTTATAGAGCTGAACAGCAATTAACGACAATGCCTTGCATTTTTATATCGGCAATTTTAATAAAATGTTCATTATGAATCATTGCATTAAAGTTTTTGTAGGCGTTTTTCCAAGCATCAATCAGTCAATACAGTGGATTTAGTAGTAGTTTTTATTGTTATACTAGCTGTGCCCGCGCGGCTTCGCACGCGTAGATTTTTAGTACACTGTTTGGTTCGTCATAGAACTTTTGCGAACCTTTTGGAACATTCTCCTTCCAGAACTTTCAAGAAATTTGTCGAATGTTTAGGAACTTTCTAGACACACCGACACATTCCGCCACTCTAGAGCAGGTTTTGCCGGAACCTTCTAGACTCACCGACTCAGTCGGCGCGCCTATTTTGAAACAATCTGAAGCATTTGCGGCCTTCCCATAACAAAACAATGTGCTAGAAAGCACATATTCGTCACCCACTCCCACCCACGCAGCCACCCCCACCAAACTCGCATATTTTTGATGTGACACCAAGGGCTATCCACCACCATAACCACCGGTGGGTGGTTATGGCTGGTTGTGGAGAAAACTTGGCGGGTAGGGAAACACGGGTTTCTTTTTATATATATAAATTGATTAGGTTGATAAAATACAGCAAATATATTCAAAGCTATTTTCATTATTTGAATGTGACATGAACATAAGTTTTAAGCTCTATAGTCATACACAATTAAACATAAAAAATGTTGATCAATCCCGGTAATCTCGATAATCTCGTCCGATTTTTCGGTTCGTGATTGATCTCGTAAAATGCCTCGAGATCTGGCGACATCTGGCGGTGGCGCGGTAAAATTCAAATTTTCGATGCGTTCGTTCCCGAATAATGCGTTTGCCATCAAACAATGTATTGTATTAAATTAATTAAATATTGAAAGTACTTAAATAAAATCCATATTGTGACAAAAATATATAAAAACATTATATAGGTCCTGGACCCAGCCCAGGGGGGGTTATGACCTCCATGATCCCCCCCCCATCCCTGGATCCGTCCTTGCGTCGTACGTTCATAGACTTTACGTTTACATAGGTGACAGTATAATTTGGCCTAGAAACAGTAACACTAACAGAAAAAAACATACACAAATTAAAATGTACACAGCGGGCCATGGAAAGGCAGATGCTCGGCGTGAGCCTTCGAGATAAAATCAGAAATTAAGAAATAAGACGCCGAACAAAAGTTGCCGATATTATGGACCGTATTGCGAAACTAAAATGGCAGTGGCCTGGACATACGGCTCGACAGGAGGATACTAGATGGGCACCCAGAATCCTACAGTGGAAAGTACGAAAAATAGAAGCTTCGGAAGACCTCTGTGGTCTGATGACATAGTCCAGCAAGCAGAAAGAACCCGGATGCGAAGGGATAGGGAGGAAAATGAAGAGTCCTACATCCAGCAGTCGAGAGAAAAAAGCCGAGAAAGAAGAAGAAGAAGTTCAATACTGTTGATTTTCGAGAATATTGATATTAACTGTTCGAATAATATTTTTTCTTCTGTGTGAAGGCTTGAACTTTGTGGTGGCATTATTATTAAAATAAAACACAAATCACTTTGTTTTCACCACTTTATTGGTGTTGAAAACAAAGTGATTTGTGTTTTTTTTTTTAAAAATTGATGTGTTATAACCTGAAAGTACACAAACTACGACATGCGAAATAAATGAATCAAATTACGCACTAAGTACCATGACCGACAAGCTGAGGAAAACAAAATATAGTGAACAAAAATTTTATATATAAGTTTTTATGAGTTTTTTTTTTAAATGTATACTATACATCCTACCTGTCTTTTCTATATAAAAAATATAAGAAAAAGTTTTCTGTGTTTCCTGTAATTAAGTTGCGAAATATGCATTTCAAACAACTCCCAAGTACCCAGCGCTATTTCCTATGAAAGGCACTAAGTCCAACCTCTGTATAGTTTAACATTAGGTAAGTACCCCGAGGATATTCAAACAGCATCCCTTATCTGTAACAAAATACCGAGATGAATGTTAATTTCAAAACACAAAATAAATCATACCTCATTTACGGGTGGATTTTTTGCTGGAATGATATTCCGAGTTATTGATGTATATTCCAGGCCTTGTGTTTTTCTTCTTTTATTTGTATTGTATTCTTTATAACACCCTTACACAGGGACATAATGCATTACTGGGGTTAGTGGCGATGTCATATATAACCAAGCTGCATACTTAGTTTGAATGATGAAATTTTGGTACTCAGTGCCTATTTTACTGCAACCATTCAAATGTGTAATTGTTCTGTAATGATTACGCATTTTCTTGTCTCTTTTATCGATCTCGCATTTAAACATCTGACTGATGATCACGGTGGGCGCTCCAGGGCTGGTCGGGCTGTGGAGAACCGACAGAAGAGGATAACAATAGTAGGTGCGAGCGAGCGAGCGGGGCTCACGGCTGGAAATTGTACAACACTCGACCCCGAGCGGCCGGCGTCGGATTTCAGCCGAACTATCGGATATCCAGATGGAGTATAATGGCGATATCCAACGAAATATCCAACAACCACCGCAATGTAAATATCCGACGAATTCGGTCCCGGGGTAACCCGACACCGCCCGTAACCGTATACAGTCGCGTCTTGGTCTGTGTAATGGACGGGGAATTATTATATTTCGGGAATCGTGGCTGCAAAGTGAATTAGAGTCGAAGGAAATATTTTTAATTTTCACTAACGGATTATAAAAATGTTGAAGAGGAGGGTTGTCATTATGCATCTCTGTGACGGTAAAGGGTCGTGAATGGGATGCGGAAACTTCGCAAAAATTAGTCCGTGCAGCTCTGTTGTCAGGTTATATGAAGAATTTTAATAGTCAGTGGCGAAGAAAACATGGGAAAAACAATATGATTTGCTAGTTGGTGGAGTGGTCACGATGCTCGCCTAGTGATCTGGTGGCCGGCGATTCGAGCCCCATTCCAGGATACCAGTGAGTAAGTCCTGTTTTCATAGCACAAGCGTTTAGCTTGTGTCGAAATAGCAAGAATATTGATGCGACACGCATTTCGTGTTTGCATCTCTATTTAAAATAAATAAGTAAAAATCTAATGTTTTTTTTTATTAAAATTAAATATGAAGATATTTAGTTATTTAGACTCGCATTTCAAACATTTCCTTGAACTCCATGTTCCGTAAAAATTGACGCTGGTCTGTCTCCAAGAAGCTTATTGTGGGTTGTATGTTATTCAGACTTCCATAGAGTTTAAAAATTTACAGAGATGAGCTAAAGTCGTTCTTTAGGAAAGTGTAGTGTAGTCCCACACGGGTTTTGAGTAATAAATAAAAAACGGAACAATTCCTACACTTTCTGGTTTATTACAGTTTCCAGACGTTTCCTGAAGGTTGTAGATAACTGTTGACCGTTCTAGACCAGGGGTTCGGACACCACCTAAACTCTTTTTAGCATCTCGCTGCAATACATTTTATTTGAAAGAAGTTTCAATGTTAAAATATGGATATGAGTTCGATTTTTATATCAAAATATTGTAAATTAATCCCTGGCCTTGCCGGCTTGCCGTCAAAAAAAACTTTGGATCGATTTTTGACCCTTTTACCGTGATCCAATCGAGCTCAAACTTGGCAAGTAGACTCGCGGCGACGATCAAGAAGATCTATCAAATTTTCGTTAAAAAATTTAATAATTATAGTATAATTTCGGATTTTTAGAAATTTTATTGATTTTTTCAAATTGGAATCTTTAGAAAAGTTTGATTAGCAACGGCTGCCCGATAACGTCGCGGAATATTTTCTAAATTTGAATTACTCCGTCGGTATACATAATAGGTACTTCACTATGAATGTCGAAAATCTAAATTGACTGACAAATGTTTTTAGAATTTGATCTTCAAAGCATGAAGTGTCTTATCAAAGCTCAAAACATCTGACATTTTAGAAATATATTAAATTACTGTAAGTTTAGTGTTATGTTATATGTTTTAATTCGTCTTTAATTGTTGTTATATTTTAAAAAGAAAGGGAGTATAACAAAAACTTGATTTTTATGGGTTACTTTTTTTAATGTTGGACTCAGTTTGATAAAAAACGACAATTACACAGAATGAATGATAAATCGTCGTGCACGATGAAAATGAAAATGAATTCATAACTATTAAACACTATCATCATCATCTTCAACTCCTTGTCCTATTAGGGTCGGGGGCCCAAAGATATTATGGTAGAGAAAGTACAAAAAAAGTTTCTAGGATATCTCTACATGAGAGAGTACGGCCATTATCCTTGGCTTTACTCAACCGAGTTCCTCCAGGGTATGCTTGGCTACAATAGTTTAGAGACTAGTAGGAATGTGTATCTGATTACGCATTTTTATCGATTGTTGCGCGGTATGATCGATAATCCTGAAATTATGTGGAGCATTGGTTTGTATGTACCCGATAATTACCTAAGACAACGTCAGCATAGATTGTTTCACATTCCAATATACAGGACCAACCTGCCAATGGTTATGCCTGTTGGAAGAGCTACTGCTATGCTGAACAATATTACTCTGGATATTGATCTGTTCCATGTTTCATGATGAGAGGGTATACCGAAGCAGGATTCTCCAATACCTTTGATGTGAATGATTTTATAATGTTTAATATTTAGTTTTGTTTATATACCGATGTTTATATATTTCTAACTTATTTATAACATTAACGAATTAAATTTGTGTTTGTGATGTAAATGTTATATAAAAAATAAATAAATTGAATTGAAAAATTCAATGTTTCCATGTTCCCCTGTCTTGCGCTGCTTCTGCGTGAGTCAACCAGTCTAGACCCATTCTGTTTTCATACCTACATACATACACTGTTTTGATTTTTAAAAAGCATTTGTGGTGTTGAAAAAAGTGACGCTAGGACAGCTTCTGAACATTTGATAATGTGTATACTTTCAAATTTATTTTAGTATGAGTTGTATCCTGATGGTGGGACCATTGGCCCCGAAACTTGCTGATTATTCAATAAATAGTGATTTTCTACAAAGTGTTTATTTTTATTATTAATAATAATATAACCATAGAGTTATTTTGGTATTATTGAAGAAACCATTATTAAATGCTGACTGATTTATATGTGAATTTTAAATTTGGACAGTTTTCTTACCTAAACGATACAAAACATAGTTCGTGGCATGACCAAACCGTAATTAATTAATGTGTATTATGGATGTTTCACAGAGACGAAACTGTATTTTATTTTTATTATGGGAAAGTAGGTATAGAAGTCATTTATGGTGTATATCGGACTTACGACCGATCGTATGGTAGGCTTAAGTGATCACTTTACACATATGCAACTTTCGCCATTTCCACCATGATAGAATATACCATGTCTTACTAATTTTTGGAAGTTGTATATATTCGAATTACATGTCACACATCACATATGTGTTGTAACAACCTTTTATATCGGTCTGTGACAGCCATTTTCCTTCCCCCTAAATCCCCACAGATGTCGCTAATTACTTTGATTTCGTTAATGTCGCTCGATGAGACTCCCACAATTGATTATTACGGAATTTAGAAAGCAATATACTTTTTTCTGTGTAATGAAATTCTTTCCGAATTACTAACATTCAGTTGTATTCTAACATTACACGGCTGTGTATTAGGAGCCAGAAGTTTATTAACAGTCGCGGAGAACAGTCGGAAGGGTAGATCGAGTTTCTGTTTCTAAAATACATCTCATGTACCTGGAATAAAGCTTACTTGTAGGGATAATTTGAAGGTTAGGTAATGCGAGACCCTCCGGCAGTGTAACCCAAGGAGGCATCCCCGAGACACGAGAACTTTCTGTGATGTTAATGGAGAAATATCGCGTGGATGGGGATACGTTCATATTTATTATTACAGACTATTCCATCTTAGTATTTTGATATCCACGTATTACGGAGGAACTCCACAGCGGCGGACACCGTCGAGGATAAAGGTACTGATACACAAGCTTATTTTTGAGCATGCTCTAACAACTGTACACACTTGCTCGTTATTATCATGCTTATTTTAATCATACTCATGAATGAGCATGCTCAAAGCTAACAATCAAACAGAAATGCTTATTAGTGGCATGCTCTTGTCATAGAATAGAGAGGAATTCTAGTTCAACATTGAAACTTTGCAAACTGAAATAGAAAATTCAAGTGAAGCAATAAATCAAAACAGTTCCTGGGTTTAATCAAACACGCATACTTATTACTGGCATGCTCTTGTCGTAGAATAGAGACGCTCTTGTTCAAAATGGAAACTATTTTATTATAAGATTTGAATCATTCATGTCTTTTAATAAAGTTTCATAAACATTATTTCTTGCTTTTTTTAAATTAAAATAAATTTTTAGACAGTTTCAAAAAGTATTAAAAATGTATTTGCGTGTATGTCATTTTGTAAATAAAAAAAAGTAACCCATAAAAACCAAGTTTTTATTATACTACCTTTCTTTGTAAAATATAATAACAATTAAAGACGAATTAAAACATATAACATAACACTAAACTTACAGTAATTTAATATATTTCTAAAATGTCAGATGTTTTGAGCTTTGATAAGACACTTCGTGCTTTGAAGATTAAATTCTAAAAACATTTGTCAGTCAATTTAGATTTTCGACATTCATAGTGAAGTACTTATTATGCATACCGACGGAGTAATTCAAATTTAGAAAATATTCCGCGACGTTATCGGGCCGCCGTAATCAAACTTTTCTAATGATTCCAATTTGAAAAAACCAATAAAATTTGTAAAAATCCGAAATTATACTATAATTATTAATTTTTTTTAACGAAAATTTGATAGATCTTCTTGATCGTCGCCACAAGTCTACTTGCCAAGTTTCAGCTCGGTTGGATCACGGGAAAAGGGTCAAAAATCGATCCAAAGTTTTTGTTGACGGCAAGCAAGCAGACGCTACGAGTTAATATATTAAGGGAGTAAAGAAGTGTATCATTATAGATTCAGTCAACCACCCAGCAAATAGCAGTGAGCGAGGTACATGAAAGGTCTTTTCTTCTTCTTTTTCTTTTACGACATTCATCATTATTATAATTATCAGATTTTAAAATAAAGTGATGATAGCCAACGCCCATTGAACGGATAGGACATAAGAAGAAGCCAATCAATGATGGCAGACAACATGATGAGTGGATCGTATTTTAGTGATCCATTACTGGATATCACCATTATAGTCTTGTCTGTTAGGTTAGGTTAGGTTAGATAGACTACCCTTTGGAGGTGCGTCTTGACATTTTCTGTGCATCTGCGAGTCTCATCTGAGGCCTTCCCCTCCATCTTGAAGTTGGCATGTTGAAGCATATTTCTCAGGGCTGAAAGAAGAGAGAAGAGAGACGAATTCAAAATTGGAAAAAAATAATGGATTTTTCCGAACATTTCCGACTTTTTTCTTGTCCAAAGATTATCTCTGTGCCTCCGGATACGGTGTCCGTTGTAAGGAAACGTGAGATTTTCGTACTGAATGTTTCCGTGGCTCGGAGCTCCACCATATTATGAACACATGCGGCGGGTATCGGGTTTAGTGTTTCCACATTAAACGTGAAATAAGTTATCGCCGTACGAATGCAAGATTAATCGCGAACCACGCTCCTGTCATGCCTATTGAAGGTTCAACTGCCGGTGTCGGGTTACAGTTAAATTATTTACTTTAACATTGCTAGTAACCGTACATTTCAATAGCGTCTGCTGCGTGAGGCGTAGTATCCGCCGCTTTCAGTATTGGCATGTAGGTACCTACTTACTAGCAGGGGCGTGTTGCCAGTATGCCAAGGAGCTCGCATCGTCTCGGATCATATATTTTTTGTGTCCAAATATCAAAGTTCTTCCAAAGACTTATTAGGCACTAGTTATACTTATTTAGGCACGTTAAGGGTGAAATTCGAATTAATCTTAAACTTTTGAGGAAGGAATGTAAAAAATGAAAAATACTTTTAAACGTGTTCAAGTACGAGAAATTAGCGCAAACTAAAAATATCTGCGCATATCAAGGCAGCATATTGAAGAAAGCATGCAAAAAATTCCCCAATTTTAGGGATCGCGACATAACTTCTATGTGGATTACAAAAGGTACCTGCCGTGAAATACATAAAAGTGTTAATTAAGTCAACCATATGGGGTTAACGTAAGGGGTTACGGCATCTTGAAATTGTCAAAAAATTGTTTCTTGTTTTGCTTTATCTTATAAATTCTAACAGTAATTTTTCATGGTTATAGCAATATAAAGCTTGCGCGGAAGGTGAATTTTTAAACGAATTTCATTAGTCTTGTGCGTTTTTTTCAACACTCTCCTTGGACAAAATTTCTCAAAAACTATTAAGCCGAAAAAATTTACATTTCATTTTCACCAATTTTATTTTTCATCTGCATTCATATTACGAAAATAATTAACTATTTCATAGCACTCAAACCCTGGCGACTTGATATCTCCAGCAGCTGCGTGCGTCACGGAGGACTTTGCTGTGCAGCGAGTAGCTCCGCCATTTTGAAATTTTCAAAATACTTAATTTGTTAATTAGAAATATTTACCAATGTATGCCGTAAATAATGATTATAAAACGATTTTTTATTATTTACTCTTTATGTAGGTAATATACAGTAATTTACATTTGCTAATATAAACAGACTTACATTAAATTAGTATCTATAAATTTTATTCAAATGTAAGTATCAAATATTATTTAGCTCAGACATTATTAAAGAGTTTAAATTTACAATGTACAATTTGTTACTTATTAAAGAATTTACGCTACCGGTTTCGACACGTCCGTGTCATTAACGAGCGTTATTTAAACTCGGTAGCGTAAATTCTTTAATAAGTAACAAATTGTACATTATAAATTTAAACTCTTTAATAATGTCTGAAAGAAACTGTTACATTGTAAGTGCCCAAGAAATACAAAAAATTATTATTTAGCTTCCTCTTAAAAGTTGTTATTATATATTTTCTTCATCCTAATGTTCTCCAGTAGTTTTTTATACAATTTCATTCCATGATTAAATTTGCAATGTTATTTTCCTTCTAAAAGGTAATCTTATTTCATATTTTCTTCTTTTACGTGCAATAGTTACAATTTGATTTTAATTTTTGAAATTTGAATATAAATGTATTTGACAAGTAATTGAATGTTTCGGCGTTAACCTTGTGGAAATCCATTATGAGCAAATAATGAAATAAAACAATGAACTTCGTTTTTTTCCACTTCTATTTGAGCACTTGTTTCACTACATGTTTCGGAAATGTCCGTTTCCTTCATCAGGTGAATTAAGACATTTTAAGTTCATTGTTTTATTTCATTATTTGCTTAAATGTATTTTTTAATTTCTCACACCTCAAGGGCGGAACTTTATCTAAGGACGTCAATGGCCTAGTGCACATCCCTACGATTAAGTTTATACTTACATATTGACAAACGATTAGGTACTCGCGGATACGCCACAGCTACTGCCGTGAATTCAATAGCCATATAAATGTTTTATTTATTTAACCGTATCGCATTACGCTCATAACATGGCGCGCTTGCCGCTTTGTCAGGTTCAATAACACTAATTGTCCGTAATGTCAGCATTCTTCGCGACGTTAAATATCAACTTGACAAAAAATTAAACAGCGATTGTGCAATCAGATGGTAAGACCATTAGTCATATAATTACAGTACGATCATTATTGATTCAGCAAAAAATATAGGTTCGACGGACGCCATGACGGCATGACGCGGCGGTTCGAAGTATTGTATTTTCGCGCGACACACCAGGTCAGTCACGTAGGTACCTACTTTGCGAAAGCTCTATACCCCTGTATGATGATTTTCATTACACATGCAGTAAGCGACGCTTAGTGTGATTTTGATTATAATATATGGTGATTTTTCTATGGGAAAACTATGATCTACAAAATAAATTAATTCATGCCGTTTGTTCTACATACAGTCTGGAATGAAATAAACATGATCAAATTATTTTTAGCGAAAATTAAAATAAAGTAAATTTTAATAAATATTATTAAGTTCTGCGGGTTAACTATTTTTAGGTGTTACAGCTGTTTCGGCTTGTAAGGCCATTATCAAACAGTGGATATACCACGTACAAACGACTTATTTATATAATTTTATGTTACCCCTTCCCCTTTAGAGTAATTAGATAGTTGATGTTTGATAATGGCCTTACAAGCCGAAACAGCTGTAACACCTAAAAATAGTTAACCCGCAGAACTTAATAAAAATATTTATTAAAATTTAATTTATTTTAAATTTCGCTAAAAATAAATATGGAGTTCTACAAATTAAACACAAAAACCATAAATAAATGATCAAATTACAATTAGGATGAATATAAAGAAAACAAAAATTTTGAGTCCAGAGAACAAAGTCATCACTATCAATGATAATAATTTTGAAATAGTAGATGAATATATACACCTAGGACACAAGATAAAAATGAACAAACATAACCAAACAGCAGAATTGCCAAGACGCATAGGAATGAGCTGGGCTGCTTTTGGCAAACTCAAACATATCTTTGAGAACAAAGAGATTCCAATCAGCCTAAAAAGAAAAGCCTTTGAATCATGCATACTGCCAGTGATGACGTATGGATTGGAGACTATGGCCCTTACAAAGAAAAGTTTAGAAAAGCTCAAATGCACGCAACGATCCGTGAAGAGATCCATGCTTGGAGTAAGCCTAAGAGATAGAATTAGAAGTGACGAAATTAGGCTCAGAACTAGAGTAGTGAATATCATGGATAGTGTAGCAAAGCTAAAATGGCAATAGACAGGACATGTTGCAAGGCAGGATGCTACAAAATGGCCTCCCAGAGTTCTGAAATGGAGACCTTGGGAGAATAAAAGAGGCATCGGAAGAGATGGGCTAACGATATAGCTGCTGTGGGGGGAAAGAAATGGCTACATTAGCAAACAACAAGGAAAGATGGAAAATCTACCCATTTAAATTATGAAATTATTGTTTCTCTGCTGAGCACGAGAATTACTCTTTCAGCGAAGAAATGTCACCTGAATTATTTTTATTATAGCCTTAAGATGTAATTTAATTATATTAATATTTGCAAAAATAAATAATTCAGTAAACTCTCTCATGAAACGATCTATAAGCTTCTGTAAGACTGTAGGTAATGCACAAAGAATACCGCAAAGAAGTTCGAGAAGGCTAAAACTAAGATGGCGCGATAATGTATTTACTGACATATTCGTCTTGTCTTAAATGTCTCGTAATAGGGCCAATGGAGGAAAATTCTCAAAGAGGACCCACGAGGGATTGTAGAACCAATGAGCGAAATGATGGCGGTCCATATTTTTTACTCGTTAATTACTGCGCTAGAATATAAACCTCTCTCTACACGTTTGACGTTTCACAACCTAAGTGCATTTAAATGGGATCTGTCAGACTGTATTCGTTTACAGAGAGGGGTCACATTGCAAATTTAATGGCGGGTAGGTAGGTACTTGGTACCGCGCGCGTATAATATTATATAGTTCACGTTCTGGCAACCGTTGCGCGCCGTGTATATTTGGGTTTCCACATTTTGAATTACGGACGGCCGCCTCGGTTTGTTTGACAGGAGCGGGAAACTGTGGCGAGTCTTTATTTCGCATGCGCGCGAAAGGAAACTTGATATCCTTATCAGGGCCCGTAAGGCAATCCGCCCCGTAGCGCGCGCGTTATTAAAGCCGTTTTTCGTTTGTCGCGGCCGATCGAGAGTTTGAAATACGAGATTCGCTGCATTTTAACCCTTTTGACAGCGGATTTATGCTGGAATATGGCCTGCATTTATTTTATTGCGATGCCGATGGGACGTTGACGTCTCCAAAAACAAAGATGTCCGCGCGTTTGCGCGCACAATGCGTAGGTACTCGCCGTGTTCGGATTTCTATAATTAATATGGCGCGCTCAAGACCGTCTGTGTTTGCAATTAATTCTCGCTTCGGTGTCCTGTTACATTTGTACTTTGTGTAGAATGCGAACGTAACGCGATATCCTGAACTTTGTAAATTGATGGTTCTTTTGTGTGAATCGCGCGGGAAAGGTTCCAAAACTTGCGGATTTTGAGCTTAAGTTCGAAATTTATGTTTTTTGAAATGGGGAGGAATTTCAAAGTCGAATTACCTGGCGTAAGCCCGTCAACATGACATGAAAATGATATTTTAAATTAAATACAGAACTATGAAATTAAATAATTATGAACACAGTAAGGTACCTTTAACTTTTCGCGTTTTTTTACGACAATGAGGGTTTTTAATAATAATTAATAATGACACTTGCGCGTAACACGAGCCGCGCGCTGATTGCTGATTGTAATTAATCATTTGAAGTTGTTAATTCCAGTAAGTTACGGACCGACAGACAACGAAATTATTATATTTAGAATGGGACGATAATTTAGATAGAACCTTTGTTCTAACATAAAAGTAACAAACTGAAAATTATTATTTACAATAATTAAGAAAATATAAGCATTTAATTCGTTTTCACTGTGTTAGAAATCACCTTTAGCTCCGGAATATTTATATGCACACATAATATGGCCAATTATAATTTCCTGATTGTTGCACCGCAGAGACAGTGAAGAGGTTTAGTGTGGTCGCCTCACCGCGCCGCTTACACACCTTCAGCGACGTAGCGAGGATGACCGCTTTAGCATTAAAATATTGTCAAACTGGGCGGTGAAAGTGTAGGGCCGATATGGGAGCTATTGCTCATAAAACGGCCCCGGGTATGGAATAGGTCCCTTTTCGCTGTAAAGCCAACAACTGTACTGAAGTAATTTAGAAATGTTTAATATTAATAGAAAAATAAATCGTTAAAATTGCAAGAAGTTTTTACGTCATTCTATGATTTTAAAACGCTACGTATTCATATAAACAGACGATTTTAAACAATACATTATATTTATTGACGTGATTTGAGGCTTCAATCGCTGACCACATGATGATTTCATTGTTATTTAAAAACCGCATATTATTATGAATACATTTTGAAAAGGGTTGATTGGGGCCAGCACCAAAGAATAACAAATGATGGTAACAGCTCATGTAACGAAGCTCCATGAAGCCACAAATATATTTTGGTCCAGTGGTTTAACTTCAAATATATTTATAGTTATTCAAATATCTTCCATATTTTCCAACGAGGTTTATCGGAGGCTATATATATATATATATATATATATATAGGCTTTCACGGGTACAATATGTGTTAGTTCTAACTACTTTGGGGGTAACCCGCGTCAAATTCTGGTCGTCAGGACCAGTCGTCTGCCGACGTTTCGAACAGATCTCACTGTTCATCTTCAGGGCGTCTTGTCGATGAGCTGCTTCTCCAAAAAGCGTACAACCGTTTAGGTCCGTAAATATACGTAAATATAAGTAAATATACGGATTAATAGAAGCCGAGCAAAACACATTAACGGCGTCGCTGGAGAAACCCACTCCTCCACAAACACCTGACGCAGAATTTTTCAAACTTTCACTTGACGGTGAGCTCCGGACCCAAACGGTTGTACGCTTTTTGGAGAAGCAGCTCATATATATATATATATATATATATCTATATATATAAGTATACTCGTATATAACATGAACTCATTCTACTCTCGTGGTATCGCGTTGCTGGTGTTAAATTACGCCACAATGCTGTTGCATTTTAAATGTGCATAATTTTATTTTGTTACCAACTGTAACCCCTCAAAAATGCCGGTTACTAAAGAATAAGTATTTACTTATTTATAGCCGACATCCATGAAATAATTTCACTTCATGTGAATTGAAAATAGGTTTAAGTTAGTAGGCGAGAGTCTAAAACACTATACTAATCATTGACGTATTATAATATAGGCACGTTATTCCCATACTAGCCGGCTTTCGTATGTAGCAAATATTGCATTGAAAGAGACAACAAATCACGGCACAGAAAAATCAGGTAATTTAAAGTCACGGTGACTAAAATAATATACTCATTCTTACAATAGTGTGCGATACTCTGATCCTTTTTCCCCGCGACTTTTTTTTACGGCGTATCGTTGCGCCCGATCTCAAGAAGGTCCGTTCGATAACGAATGCAAGTAAGGCAATTATCTTACTTTTGAGTTGCCAAGATGTCACACTTGTAACGTACAGTAGCCGGCAAACTTCTTGAAATTCTTTGGCGTAGTGGGGGAATGCGCAGAAGGCAAAATTTGGGTATCTTTGGTAGAATGGTATGTGCGCAAACCTCCCCCACTACGCCGTAAAATTTCAAGATGTTTGCCGGCTACTGTATCTACAGTTTATTTAATTATTTAGTTTATTATATCATTGCATGAAATAGTAGGTAATTATGACTTTTAACAAAATATTTGTGCATTCTTTTTTTGTATTTCCCGTACCGCTCATGGTGGATCTGTTTTTATTCTCCATTACGCCGGCAAAACTGCATAAATATTTCTTTCCCGAAAGTATAAAAGAATCAAAGGTCAACTTAATATATAAATTCCCGCAAAAATTTAAATACGCCGCATCATCAACCTATCTATGCTAACTCAGAAAGTAGTTCCGTGTCCAAAATGTCAGTAATCTAAAACATCTTACACAAGTAAACTGCAACCTGATCGCTAAGCTTTGAAAGAAGACGGCATAAATAAAGTTTTTTATATTTTCCAAAAAAAATGGCGCTTATTAATAACTAGCTGTTCGTACCAGGCGTTGCACGGGTTAAGGACTAAGTTGAAAATAAATTTGTGGGGGGGAAACAAAGGTTTGATTCGAAAGGTATAGATTTGCATCGAAAATATATCAGGGGGAGGAGAAACGGTAAAAGGGGAGGCTAATATGTCAGTGGGAGGGGAAGGGGTATGAGAATAGGAGGGAAATTTTGCCTGGTCCCAAAGCATAAGTATGCAAAATTTGAATCGAATCGGACAAACGGTGTGGATTTGTATAGAGAACAGACAGACAGACATTGAGTTTTATAGGTATAGATTAAATGTGGTGGCTTTAATTAGTTGATATCCACTTTTAACAATCTATACAGATAAATCTGTCTGTTCTCGATACAAATCTACAACGTTTGTCCGATCCGACCCAAATTTTGCACACTTATTCTTTAGGACCCTGCGGGTAACAAATGCGACATTTCACCCCTCCCATTCGCACTCATATATTTTCCAGGCAAATCTGTATCGTTCCACCGATCTGACCCAAATTTTGCATCCTTATTCTTAAGGACCCGGCGGGTAACAATGGTGACATTTATCCCCTCCGCCATTGCCACTCCCCTGATTGATATATTTTTAATACAAATCTGTACCGATCGAGTGATCTGACTCAAATTTTGCATACTTATTTTTTAGGACCCATCGCGGCAGGTAAAATGGGTTTCATTTCCCCACTTTACCGTAACCCCTTTCCCTAATATGTTTTCTGTACAAATCTACACCGTTTAAGCGATCTGACCCAGATTTTTCATACTCCTTCTAGCCCCTGATATATTTTTCATACAAATCTGTAGATCTCATTCCATTTAAGAAAGACAATCGACTTAGTATGCGTGAGCCGGGGATACTAGGCATATTGTTTCGTTGTGTTGGTATTTACACCCGTAAACACCAACACAATGAAACAAAGTACCTCGTCCGACCGCACGGCTTTCATATACCTACTAATTCGATTGTTTTTCTTAAATGGAAAGAACTATACCGTTCGACCGATCTAAATAAATAAATAAATATAGCTTTATTCCAGAATGTGGGGAGGTTCGTGCAATCCCACACTAACCAATCTAACCCAAATTTTTTATGGCTACTTATACTTTAGGACCTGGCGGATAACATATTATGTAAATGACATTTCCCCCCTCTCCCTTTACCCAACGATCTATTTTCTATACGAATTGCACGCATATTCTTTCGGACCCGGCAGGTAACATTTCCCTCCTGGACATCTCATCCATCGCAGCGTAGATTAAATGGAAACATTGTTTATATAAGAGACTACCAAACAATGGAACCTTTGTGTCCCACCAAAAACTTATTTCCAACTAAATCCTTAACCTGGGCAATGCCGGGTGCGAACAGCTAGTAATATATAAAAGAGGAAAACGATACACATGTATAATGAAAAGCACGTGGTAGGTAGGTACTTACATTGCTGGTGATTTGCAACAGAAAAAACTGCTGTAAAACGTGAGAACAAAAAACGGAATGTTTGATATCCGAGAACTTTATTAAAATGAAATGGCGGAGGGACATATGATAACCCTTTAACGCACACAGTGAAGGAAACGCATTAAACTTTGGAGCGGACTATACTGCACGCGACACCCGATCCGGCCGTAGTTTAGGGTTGCCCTGAACGCTCGCATAGCCGACATATTATTCCGTTCTCCGTTGGCACTCCTGAACTCATGCTGTTTCGGAAATGGCATCAAAATGCTATTAATTAAATACCTATTAGGATTGCCAATAGTGTCCATGCAAATGGGTAGCAAATAGGATAACAAGTATTATTTTTTTTTAATTATTTATTTATTTATTTCAACGGTTACAAAACCTATTACAGTAATTTGATGTTGTACTAATTACCTTATAATATAAAATAAGAGTAAGTAAAAGTAAGCATAAGATAATAAAGATAAAATATGTAGAATACAGAGTTAATATAAAATAACATAATAATGTCAAAAGTAAGCATAAAATAGCAGAGATAAAAAAAAAAGAATAATTACAGAGTAAATATACAATAACAAAAGTACTAAGAAGAAGTAATATATATATTAAATAGTATAAAAAAGTTAACAAATGAGAATTAATTACAATTTATGAAATTATGTAGCACCAGAGTTAGAAACTAAAATGAACTGCCTTATTTCTCTAAGTAATTTTATGTTTCACAAAATACATCTTATAATATAAAGTGACAAAGTAATTTATGATATAAAATGAAAAAATAATTTATAATATAAATTGAGAAAGTAAATAAAAGTAAATATAAGATAACAAAGATAAAATATATAAAATACAGAGTAAAATAAAAAGCGTAATAGTGACAAGTCAGAATAAACCCTCTATTTTTGGGTAAACAACATCGTTTCAATCAGGGATGTGCAGTCAGTACATTGAAGCATGAGGTGTACTTTAACAAATTGAGGAATTTAACTGTGATAGGAATACCTATTACTAGAATACATATCAACATCATCATCACTATTGGCACTACAACCCTTGGTGGGTCTTGGCCTCCTCAATAATCTTCCTCCACTCTTCTCGGTTTAGTGCCAGCTCTCTTCAGTTCCGAAGCTCCATGGCAGAGATGTCTTTGAGGACGTTGTCACTCCGTCTTCATTTTGGCCTTCCTAAGCTCCTTCGCCCTATTGGCTTTGGGTTCGGCAGGGACTTTGGTGCTTGATGCTCGGACATTCTCTCCACATGACCCAGCCACCGAAGTCTTCCCAGTTTTATAAATTTTGTGACTCCTTAAATAGAGTATAGGGCTCTACTAGAATACATATATGTGGGGTATAAAAGCGAAGGCAGCAATATCCAAAAAATTAAAATAATAACTAATTTAATGTGGCGGCGTTTACATTGTGGAAATCCATTTTGACACTCATGAATAAAAACATCTTTTTTTTTTTTGTATACTTTATTTTTGATTATCACAATTTTTATACAACATATTTCGGAAACCTTCGATTCCTTCTTCAGGTGAGTTGTGACTTGATTGTGATGAGTTATGTGGGATTGATTGTCTGGTGTATGGGTTGTGAGAAATAGGGGACATTGTGAGAAGGGGTGATGTGAAGGGTTGTATTTGATTATAGACGATGCTATTCCTTGTGTTTAGGTTTTAATGAGTTTCAAGTGTTTCAAAATTATTTTGTTTTAGGCCGTGTGTCTGTTTATGAAAGACGTATATATTTATATCGATGGTTGTGTGGTTTGTGGTTAAAGTTTAAGAAAATGATGCCTCACTAATAATAAAAATACTGCTTTTATTCATAATAATTACAAAAATGATTTCAATGCAGTCTAGATTTAATTTATCTATCCCTTCCAAAATCATGTTTACTCTAAATTTATAGGGTAAGTTTTCTATTAAATATCAAATTAAGTACATTATAAATTAGTAATCCTCGGTGACCAAATTCAATTTTTTTTTAAATATTTACCGTTGCGTTTAAACCTCACGTATTACGTATGCCTTAAGTTCAATGTTTCTATGAAATATGTTTCTGAAATGTCTATGTAAGAGGTGTGATATACTATCATGGGTGGAAACGGTGAACGTTACATTGTGTAAAGCGATCACTTAAGCCAGCCGTACGATAGGTCGTAAGCCCTATGAACACCCAACGACTTCAATACTTAATTTCCCATTTAAAAATTGAATGTCGTCTCTTTGAGACATCTAAAATATATCTTGATAAAATAAAAAGTTACAGCATTTTTTTTCTACTTGGGTTGTTGCGCGAAACCCTTGCAACTTGCAAGAGCGAGGCTCGCCACTAGGGAATGCAATCCCGATCCCGCGAAATCGGTATCCCGCGAGATCTCGAGATACGAGATCAATCCCGAACCGAAAAATCGGACGAGATTATCGGGATTGATCAGCATTTTTATGTTTTGTATATGTCTATAGAGCTTTTAGTAAGTACTTAAAAAAGTAACCCATAAAAACCAAGTTTTTATTATACTCCCTTTCTTTGTAAAATATAACAACAATTAAAGACGAATTAAAACATACAACATAACACTAAACTTACAGTAATTTAATATATTTCTAAAATGTCAGATGTTTTGAGCTTTGCTAAGACACTTCATGCTTTGAAGATTAAATTCTAAAAACATTTGTCAGTCAATTTAGATTTTCGACATTCGTAGTGAAGTACCTATTATGTATACCGACGGAGTAATTCAAATTTAGAAAATATTCCGCGACGTTATCGGGCCGCCGTTGCTAATCAAACTTTTCTAATGATTCCAATTTGAAAAAAACAATAAAATTTCTAAAAATCCGAAATTATACTATAATTATTAATTTTTTTTAATGAAATATTTGATAGATCTTTTTGATCGTCGCCACGAGTCTACTTGCCAAGTTTCAGCTCGATTGGATCACGGGAAAAGTTTTTTCACCCGGCAAGTCGGCAAGCAAGCAAGCAAGCCGACACCAGTAAAGGGAGTAATAACTTATGTTCATGTCACATTCAAATAACGAAAATAGCTTTGAATAATATGTGCTGTATTTTATCAACCCAACATAGTTAAAAAAACTACTACTAGTTAGAAGTTTTTACTCTACCACATTGACTGATTGATGCTTGGAAAAACGCCTACAAAAACTTTAATGCAATGATTAATAAAGAGCATTTTATTAAAATTGCTGATATAAAAATGCAAGGCATTGTCGTCAATTGCTATTCAGCTCTATAAACAAAAAAAAACACAAAAGTATTCGGTATCCCGATCCGTAGGGATCCCGCGGTATTGGAAATTCTAATCTCGAGGGATACCGAAAGGGCAATCCCGATTCGGGATTGCATTCCCTACTTGCAACATATATTATACAAAATCAGAAGCGTTGGCTGTTGGAAGTGTGCGTCTTCGCTGTGATGGCACTTGCTGGACATTGATTTGTTTATTAACTATAATTTTTTCCAACGCGCGCTCATTGGTCAAATGAAATTGCGCGCGCTTCCCTGGCGTCTTATTTTCTGTTACGCATTTCCGTCCTTTTTCACGAAATCACTGCCACAGATTGCAGGAAAGCGAGAGGAAGGATGTTGCACATCAAAATATAATTTCGTCTCTATAATATATCTTGATAACATAACATGTTGTAGGTCGACCTCAATCAAAAGACCATTCCCTTGCTTTGTCCGGTAAGAAGAAAGCAGGGGAAAGTTGCCTGGCAAGCCCGTATTACAAGCCTCAATATGATATTCCAATAAAAATATATTTTTTAGTTTAAAAAAGGTTACTTACTTACTAGAAAAACTTATTTTGTGTTCATTTTTGCATTGTAACAACACACATTTTTTGCGCACATTCTTTTGAATGAGGTCTAGCTATTGTTTGACCACAATAACTTGGCGTGCGGCGACTTTGGAACTAAAACCCGCCCCGCCCGCACCCCTCGCCCTGTCATTCAGTACAATTCTGTATTTGCTCGGGAGCTGCGACATCTTGATTACCAATATGACTCGAGTATTAGCGCGGTACTACAGGTAACAGGTAGCCGCAGCCGCGGAGAGCTGTTTAACACGACCGCAAACGAATGCAATATTTGTAATGAATCCCTCCGCGAAAGCTCATTTTCAAGAAGCGGCTACAAAACGACTAATTCGACAGGTCGTTAATTTTACGGCGCAAAGCAGCGACGGCCGACATCCGACACCAGCCCAGCCTTCCCGCCGCTGGGCTCGTCGCGGGCTTTTGACCATCAGGCGCGAAAGGTGCTGCCTGTTGTTCCACTTCTTCGATTTGACAGAGCTAGGCCGCAATGCTCTGCAGGTAGATTCCAGCCTAAAGTCGAAAATGTTCCAGCAACCAATGATATAATAAACGTTGCAAGCTGAAATCTTGGCAACTCAAAAGAAAGGTAAGCCTTACTTGCATTCGTTATCGAAAGGACCTTCTTTGTGATCGGGCGCGACGCTACGCGGATAAAAAGTCCCCGGGGAAAAAGGAACAGAGTATCGTTCACTATTGTAAGAATGAGTATGTTATTTTAGTCACCGTGACTTCAAATTACCTGATTTTTACGTGATTACTTGATTATGTGATTTTTTGTCTTTTTCAATGCAATATTTGCTACATATGAAAGCCGGCTAGTATGGGAATAACGTGTCTATATTTATAATACGTCAATGCCAGCAACGATGTCGTAATATGAAGATGTAACATAGCTAGTCCACATTACTTTACAATTATATTTTTATAATATTTCAGTTTAATGAAAATTATCACAAGTGCATGCATCACTGTATCGCTTACTTGGTCATCAATCAAAATGTATAATTCTATTTGTAACAGTGTGCATCACTAACGCTACCACGTGACACAAATAATGATGAGGTATATGTTATACATAATAATAATACGGCATAAGTACAAAAATAATATAATTCCTTATTTAATAATGTCCACCACTGATGTTATCAAGACGCTACGCTACTATAGATAGCGCTGTCCGCACAGCCTCAACTGGCGGCCGAAATATATATTAAAAGTACGTAAATTTTGACGGGTAATAAAAATAATATATCGTCTTCAAAGTTTGCATTTTTTTTTCAATATTTCAGACTTATTTTTTTATAGTAACTTATATCTAGTATGAAAAATTCATTCTCTTTAATACGAGCCAAATAAAACGATGAAAACCTTCTAATTCCAATTGGAAAACGTTCCAATTGGATATTTTCCAGGATTTTTATTATTTTATTTAACTTGTGTTGAAACGAATGAATTTTTGCAATCGCTATAAAATACTGTAACGATAGTTCAAAGTTTTTTAAAAAGTAAGTCAGAAATATTGAAAACAAAAATGCAAACTTTGATATTACAAACTCCATAACTATTGACATGAGATCATGGCTGCTTCAAGAATTTGGACTTATAATCAAGGCAGGAATATATTCCTACAATGTTACTAATATATAATAAATTATATTTATTTAATATGTAGTTTATATCTCTGTAAAGGAGTATTTTAGAGCAATTTTTTACATAATATTTTTTCTTCAGAATCTCGTATTTTACCTTTTTTTAAATTTATTTTTTTATTTATTTAATTTATGGTACAAATACAGTTCTTATATATAACATATCAGATTAAACATTTTTTTAAATACTTGGTAGTCATGTAGACCTCATCAGTGAAGAGAAGCTCTTGAGTCTGAAGACGGAGCACAGTTCTTATTCCTTGTTATAATATATAGGTACATAGTGTATACAAGTTATTTATTAATACAGTAAAAAAGGTAAATTGATAATGAAAGTATAGGAGTTATTTTGAAAAAAGCTACAGGTTTAAATGATTAATGAATTTAAGTTTGATTTTAGGAAAATTTTAATTTTTTTGATTTGCTCCGAGAGGTTACTGATGCATCGTATCTCGATAAGTAAGTTATTATAGTAATTAATGGGTTTATAAATATAGTGATGCTGCATTTGGGTTGTTTTACATTTAGGCATTATGAATTGGTTTTCATTTCTCATATGTTTGAAATATTCCTGGTTTTCTCTTTACATATTTTTAATAATTGCTTGAAAATATCATCTACGTTTGGTACTGTATTCTACCTACCTATATTCAGAGTTACACACGAATCTTTCAGAACACCCTGTACGATATATCGATTACAGGTATCACTGTCCGTGTAATTTGGTTCGGCGAGGAATGGATACGGTGTCACAATTAAAAGTGGAATCGATAAATCGCGCCCGTCTCTGTCCGCCGCCGCGGCGTGGCGCGCGCCAGACAAGGAAGCGGCTGTTTGCCGCACGTCACGTGAGCACGTACATAATAGTTTACAAACAATTCTCTTCCCACATTAAACTGGGGGTTTAAATTTCTTGGTGCCAACCTTTTAAGAGACCCATTATCTTGGTTTGATTTGAGTGACGTCACGGGCGGGCGGTTCAGAAGTATACTGTCTTATGTATAACAAATCGCCGGGGATTCACGCTAACCTTTCCCTTACGGCGCTGAAATAAAAGCTCTCGTTCCGGTTCTTTAAACACAGTGTACATGTAGACTTTTACGATTTTTATTTAAGGCATCAAAGTTCTCGCGGATATCCTCGATGCTGAAGCAGCTACATTGGCTTCGCCTGCCAGATTTCAAACTCTCTCTGATGGTGTACAAAAGTCTTCAAAGAAAAGCACCACAATATTTGATCGACCTCTGTATCCCAGGCAATATCACTGGAAGACGGCTCACACTGCGGTCAGCCAAATCGGAGGCACTTGCAGGCTGGTAGTACCAAGGAGACCTGGAGCCACCAAGTTTGTGGAACGTGCTTTCAGCTTTGCGGGCACAGGTATGTGGAATCAGCTGCCTCCAGTGTTGCGATCTTCGGAGAACCAGTAACTCTTCAAGAAGAGCCTATAAACTCATTTTTTCGGGACGTCGCGTCGCACCTGTAAAGCGCCCTTGAAGCGTCTCTTACGCAAAAACGGCGCTATATAAATTAACATAAACATAAACATATGAAAAGACTTATAAGTTTAAGTTTAAGTTTATTTATTTTTGTACATCGTAATTTATCATATATGTATAACAATATCAGAGATGGTATTATATATAGACACATATTATAAAGAATATAATAATAATGAAAGCAACCAAAGCAAAGAAATAATTCTAACCAAAAGTATAAAAAAACAAAATACATATTATAAAGAATATGACCTGTGAAGTTTCCTGGGATTAAACAAATAATGGAATAAAATTATGAAATTAAAACATAATAAAAATTAAAAATAGGGAGAGAAAATAACAAAATGAAAATAAATTAACAATACAAAGTATCAAAAAAGAAAATGAAAAGTTGTAATGAATAATGAATATAACAATTTGTATTAATTAACATAAAAATTAAATAGCATGTCCCCAAACAGCAATTCGGCCCGATTCTGAAAATAACAATGTCTGGATCATGACAAGTTTAGCCATGATATTTCATCTGGACGCTGTGGATGAAGAAATTAATACGTTTGTAAGGAACAATCTTTCTTATATCATCTTTTAATACAGTGTATTTGAGCCGTAGAATTACAAAATCCGCTCTGGACATTTTTAATTTTTATTATCGTCTATTAAGTGTTGGGATAAAGATCTTAAAGATCCAGACATTGTTATTTTCAGAATACGGATGATTGTATGCTGGTACAGTTGCCGGCAAACTTCTTGAAATTTTTTGGCGTAGTGGGGAAATGCGCAGAAGACAAAATTTGGGAATGGTACATGCGCAAACTTCCCCCCACTACGCCGAAAAATTTCAAGATGTTTGCCGGCTACTGTATAAGGGGACAGGAAATACAGTAAAATAAGTGGGTACACATATTAAATATAATCACATTGAATTGTCAAACAGTTATCTCCTCTCCAACAAGAATCCCTTCAGCCTATACAATTTTCTACAGTTCAATACTATTCAGAACAGTTCTATACTATTTAATTCCTTTATGGAATTGGGGATCTCATCATAGAAATCGATCGCAGTGTATAGGAAACCATATCTCTCTCATCAGTGGTTCTGGTGTTTCGATATAGGTTGAAGATTATTTTAAGGGCTCTGTTTAAAGTTCTTTATATCATTCCCTGCGCCTGTGAATTACACTGTGACCAAATAATATTGGACACACAAACCACAGCAGCACAAGACACACGACTCGCCGCCGCCCTACCGCGCCCGGCCGCCGCCTGCACCCGGCCGCCCTGCTGCGCCCGCCCTAATAAGCCGACAAACAGTACTAATGGATTGATCCGGCCCGCGGTGTCGGGTGGCCAGGCGTCTCGCGTGACCCGGCACACACTACACTCCGCTACACGGCGCTGCAGCGCGGCGGAGCGCTCAATCAATTGAACAAGTTTCCACAATAATTTATATACAACCTTTTGTTCCACTCATTTGAGTAATGTAAGCCTAATGGGCACAACCATCATCTTCAGCAATATTAGAACCCAATAATTTCGAGGTACCTAAAAGGAAAACGTCTTTTGGACAGAGACAATTTAAGTTCACTGCCCCGCTTGTTTTTACCTAATGAAACTAAAGAAATAAATCTACACAAACCTTTTAAACATCATATTACTAAGTTTATAAAAATATCAGGTAGAAGGTTTGCTGAAGAAGTGATTCGTCCTTGACCTCTGAATTGGCAAAAACTGATTTATATAATTTAAAATATACCTTAATATTTATTATTATAATATTTATTTTTGTAACTACTTAAATTCTTATGTTAATTTTGTATGTATATTTTCTTATCTTTTTCTTTTTAGTTATTATTATACTCCCTATTTTTGTAAAATATAACAACAATTAAAGACGAATTAAAACATGTAACATAACACTAAACTTACAGTAATTTTATACATTTCTAAAATGTCGGATGTCTTGAGCTTTGATAAGACTCTTCATGCTTTGAAGATTAAATTCTAAAAACATTTGTCAGTCAATTTAGATTTTCGACATTCGCAGTGAAGTACCTATTATGTATACCGACGGAGTAATTCAAATTTAGAAAATATTCCGCGACGTTATCGGGCCGCCGTTGCTAGAAATCAAACCTTGGTAATTTATTTATTTATTTATTTATTCATTCATTTACGCCTAAAAAGGCTTTTACATATGTAGGTACATAACAGTTATTTGCAAAAATAATATAAACAGAGAGAAAAACAAAAAAAAAGAAAGTGTATATAATTTACATTATGGCGGAATGAAGCGCTCTCAGTATCGCGCCCCTATACTGTGACAGGCCAGAACCAAACACGTCCGCTATGTTTGTATAATTGTTACCTAACCTGTGTATTCTAGGTACTAGCGAGTTGTAGTGAGCATTTGTTCTAGTATTGTCACAGTAAAAAGGCGTCGGCACTCGAGTAGTTCGACTGGGTACATGGAACATTATTAAGGACAAAATTTCAGGGCTGTGGTAATGCGAGTTTACAATTTTATATAATAAAATCAGATCGGATAAAACTCTCCTGTCCGATAGTGGCAATAAACCGGTAAAATATAATAAGTTTGTATAGTTAAGATTTTCTATTGGGATATGGAGACGGAAATTTATGTAGCGTAAAAATTTATGTTGAATTCTTTCTATTGTATGAACATGAGCATTGTAATAGGGACACCAGATAGATGAGTTGTATTCGATTTGACTTCTAACAAGAGAACAATAAAGGAGTTTGACCGTTTGAATATTTGTGAAGGAATTACAAGAGCGCAGAACAAAGCCAAGTGTTTTCATAGCCTTGTTTGCTATATTATTGATATGGTTTACGAATGATAATTCCTCGTCAAATAAAATGCCAAGATCATTAATTTCAGTAACGGTTTTCAAGGGAGTGGCATTAATCGAGTAGTTAAAAATGATAGGATTTTTAATTGTATGAAAGCTTTGTAATGATTCCAATTTGAAAAAACTATTAAAAATTTGAAAAATCCAAAATTATAAACTTGGCAAGTAGACTAGTGGCGACGATCAAGAAGATCTATCAAATTTTCGTTAAAAAAAATTAATAATTATAGTATAATTTCGGATTTTTAGAAATTTTATTGGTTTTTTCAAATTGGAATCATTACAAAAGTTTGATTAGCAACGGCGGCTCGATAACGTCGCGGAATATTTTTTAAATTTGAATTACTCCGTCGGTATACATAATAGGTACATCACTACGAATGTCGAAAATCTAAATTGACTAACAAATGTTTTTAGAATTTAATCTTCAAAGCATGAAGTGTCTTATCAAAGCTCAAAACATCTGATATTTTAGAAATATATTTAATTACGTTTTTATGGGTTACTTTTAAAAAAAAATTATTTTGAAGCAAGATGGCGCATCAGACTCAATTACGAAATTAGATGTGATGTTTACGAATTAATTTTTTTATAAAAGTTTTTAGAAGTATGATAAGACCAATGTATCCATTGTATCAATGATATCCCATGTAAATATGTACAAACGTATATATTTTAACAGACCGGAGTTTCTTGGTCGTGATCAAAGGAAGTTCATTGGCTGTTCTGCCCCACAAAGCTAAAAAGCAGTATCTCCATTAAACAAATTACTGAGTAAATGGAAATGTGAATGGAGCAATTTTTTATGGGAAAGTAGGTATAGAAGTCATTTGGGTGTACATTGGACTTATGACCTATCTTATGGTTGGCTTAAGTGATCACTTTACACAATGTAATATTCGCCATTTCACTTAAGCCAACCATAAGATAGGTCATAAGTCCTATGTACACCCAAATGACTTCTATACCTACTTTCCCATAAGAAATACAGTTTCGTCTCTGTGAGATATCTATAATATACGTTAATTGATTAATAATGTCTCTGTGACATAAATGCAGCACTGTTCTGAAAGATTTGAACAAACTCAAAATATTCTGGAGCAATTTCTATCATTCAAATTAATATTAATTTATTTTTTTCGCTCAGTCAATAGATGTTGAATTAATACAGATAAAAAGGTTATTTTATTATTATTTGAGGTGTTTTTATATAGTTTTAAACATAAAACTGCAAATGAAAAAAGCTACAAGTTATATACCCCAGACGGATATACTGCAAAATAAAAATGCTTATATTTTAATATTGTGATGAAAATACGGCAAACAAGCTTATTAGAAAGATAAAATATGACTATCCAAAACCACATAAAAAAACATTTTTCATAAAGTATGGATTTACTCCCTTTTAGCTCAGGCCCGGTTGTTTCAATTTGGATTAAAATAAAAGCATGCCACTAAAAAAACATGTGTATCTGTACCTTTACGCTATCGCGAGCCACGTGCATGCACCCAATAAAAATACGTCCTTCCCCATCCCCTATCACTTGACAATATTATTAATGTGAGGCATTTGCCAACCGGTGCGACACGACATGATCGAGTTAAATGTCAAAGTTCGCATGACAACTAAGACGAACAATAATATATATTACACTAAATGCAATAATTTGTTTTTAATATCGTTAACTCAGTGGGTGGGCATGATTATTAACGGATCCGTTATTATGCGTCCATCCTGATGTCGATAGACTTTTATCAAAAAGCGGTAGGTCTTGAAAACAATCATTGTTGTTTATACAAAGTTCGTTAATTACTCGCTTTATATAATGACTTCTGGTGGAATTTTTTTGACAGCAAGCCGGCAAGCAAGCAAGCAGACGCCACGAGTTAATATAAAGGGAGTAAATATATATATAACTTCTGGTGGATTTTTTTTTAAATGCGTTAACTGTAAAATGAGCTTTTTGATTTATGTTGGCTCTCAGGTACAACATTATATCTACGTGTTCCTTGTATGATGATACATCTCGGTGAAGAAACCGTCGCATTTTGCCACATGGCAACTATCTAATATTGCTGTGTACTAGTTTTTATTTTCCACTAGCAATTTCCGTTATGGCGAAATTTCTATAGACGTAACTTTATTAGTTTGGATCATCACCGTGGTTGTATCTGCCGGCAGTGGATCTCCGGACTGGCGAGTCCCTCAATGTTTGTGCTTGTTATTTTATTTTAATTTTTCCCTGAAGGGGTGAATTAATCTAATAACTGCCTCTAAGGTGTAATTCTGTATTAATTTTAATTAATCTAGCTCCTAAGTTGCATATCTACATGTTGTGTTATTATCTTTATACTTACTACTATCATAGAATACTAAGAACAGTAATACGTCTTCATACAAACCGGCCGCTACCCATTAGAATGTGTGCGTGCGTGCTCGGCGCCGTGTACGCACGCACTGTGACACATACATTGACATAGAATATGGGGGCACAAGGCGGCAGCAGTAAGGGCCGTGCCTTCGGTGCCATTCGCGCTCGCAGCCGCCGCTTTAGAAAAAAATTGCGCTTCCTGAAAAAAATGCCTATTTTTATGTTTGTGTTTATAGTGTTCATAGTAGCACAGTATACCCAGAACAGTAGTTTATCTCCGGCCTGTCGGCGAGTTATTAGCCTACTTTTGCGTTGACGCTAGGGTTGTCACTTTATTTTTACTCCCTTCACAGTGCGTGCGTCACAGTGCGTGCGTACACGGCGCCGAGCACGCACGCACACATTCTAATGGGTAGCGGCCAGTTTGTATGAAGACGTATTACTGTTCTTAGTATACTGTGCCTCCACTTATGGGCATTAGCGATATAGGAGTATTACATATATGGATGGGTCCCTCTTCTCTATCTAATATTGAATATGCTACGCGGCAAGTTTTGCCCGGTTTAATCTCCCCCGAGTGCTGGCCTGGAAACGTGTGACGTAAGCGGGCGATTAGTTTGGTACAGGAAAATCTTATAGAGTTTCAAACGCATATTAGCAAGCCCTACTGTGTGAAATACAGTATGTTCCAAAAGTGAATATCGTGTCCGGCGGCTAACGAGCGCCTCCCCGGGAGTGTCCGGTGACAAAGGGGAGGGACACCGTGTACTGGATATTATTAAAACGTCACTTCTTTGTGCGCTCATCTTCGGCGAACCCTTTCGGCGAGGGGGCGATTACGTTAAAATATAATATTATTTTATATTAACCGACAAAAATAAGATATTAATTAATTGTTAAAGATGTTAAAGTATATTAAAGATGTTAGAGTAATAAACATTGAGAGAGTAAAACAGTTTAAGTATTTGGGCAGTATTATTACTGACAATCTGGACCCTGAAACGGAGATGCAGAATAGAGACAGCCCGTGCATCTTTTAATAAGATGAAAAGTCTAGTCTGTAATGACGACTTAAACTTGAAGCTCAGACAGAGATTGGTCAAATGCTATGTATGATCGGTTCTACTTTACGGTGTTGAAGCATGGACGCTGAAATCGCCTAGAGGCGTTCGAAATGTGGATACATCGTAAAATGTTAAGGATATCTTGGACTTACATGACTAGTATGTTGAAGTTTTACGTAGAGCAAATACAAACAGACAGTTACTCAACATAGTAAAGCTCCGTAAAATTTCATATTTTGGTCATATAATAACAGGCGAAAAATACTCCATCCTTCAGCTCGTCATGAAGGGGAATATTGAGGGTCGCAGAGGGGTCGGAAGGAGGCGGCATTCCTGGCTTCAACAATCCAACATTCGATAGTGGACCGGGATAAGAAGCGTGGAAGAGCTGTTCCGCACTGCCCTGGACAAGGAAACTTTCTCCCAGATGATCGCCGACGTCGGGGGGACCCGACAAGGCACACGAAGAAGAAGAAGAATTAATTATTCATTAATTAAATTACTTTGTATTGACCACTTGGAGTAACTCTACGTCTACCGGTTTCGATGCCACTGAATCTTCGTCAGGACGGACGCATACGTATGCGGTATGTAATACAGTATGCGTCCGTCCGGTAGACTGACTGTGACCATTTATGACTCAAGCTCTGCTGGTCCACATTCCTTCGCAATCTCCATTTCTTGAGATCAGCAATATAATCTCTGACCTCTTCGCAAACCTCCCGAGGTTTATACATTTTATTTACTACCTGACCATAAATAGAGAATTTTCCTTGCGCACCCACAATATTGTGCATAAATATTAATGATCCAATAAACAATTTATAAATTACACGATAAATTGAGATTAATGGATGATAAAATATTGATAATTGATTTTCCTTGTACAAGGACGATATCGAATAATCGTAAAACATTATACAGATGTCGTTTTACCTTCCCAATTACGTTTTCGTGAAGCTGATAACATTACCCGAACGTACTTTATGCAGGCTGCGCGTCTAATAAGGCACAGAAGTGCGCGCGTTATGACACGTGTTGAGATTTCGATCAGGAGATAAACTGATGAGAGGTCAGTCTGAGATTGGTAGAAAGAGATAAAAAGTCAAAGCCGCGAGACGTATCAGAAGGTTGCGTATTCAAATCACGTCGGGGTCACCGATTTACCGTTTATGTTATGATTATTGCAGGTTATAACATGTACCACTTGCAGAATGTTAGTAAACTTAGTAAAAACCACTACCAGATTTACCGGTTTCGAGACGTACCCGTTTCTTCGTCAGGACCAACACTACACTGCTACACTATACATCCCAACCATAGTATTGTAAAACTATCACCACTATTGTTCACATGCGTGTTAATCTTGTCAGAGAAATTGAACTACTGAACAATTCAGGGATCTAACGAGAGAGAGTGAGAGTAGTGAGAGAGTGAGTGTACCACTTGCACTTACTGCAGACCAATGAAAAGGGAAAAGTGATGGCATGGATTTCTTTAAATAAGACATTCGTACCTACGATTCTGCTTAATTACACAAGATTATCTAACAGTTAGGATTTGTAACAAGTTAAGTTACACGGAGAGAACAGATAGGATGCGTGTACACTCGTCGAAGCGAGGGAGCGGAATTGGGCTTGCCGTCCGCGCCATTTTCCCTCGAGAGTTTTCCATAGATTTTACCGTAGAGGGCCGTTTGGAGTTGCCAGGACCGGCGTCCGGAACAAGATGTTTGCACAAACCTTTCCTAGGAACATACACACCTGCAACACAGGGTCCATTAAGGTCAGGAGGATTGTCAGATCTTTGCAATCTTTCTATACGGATCTGAGACATAGGAAAATAAACACATTAGAGATGTGTTCTCGGATGTTTTGAAGCCAGGAATGCCGCCTCCTTCCGACCCCTCTGCGACCCTCAATCTTCCCCTTCATGACGAGCTGAAGGATGGAGTACTTTTCGCCTCTCATTATATGACCAAAGTACGAAATTTTACGGAGCTTTATTATGTTGAGTAACTGTCTGTTTGTATTTGCTCTACGTAAAACTTAAACATTACTAATCATGTCAGTCCAAGATATCCTTAACATTTTACGATGTATCCACATTTCGAACGCCTGCCTCTAGGTGATTTAGAGTAGTCACCTTCAGCGTCCATGCTTCAACACCGTAAAGTAGAACTGACCATACATAGCGGGATAAGAAGCGTAGAAGAGCTGTTCCGCACTGCCCTGGACGGGGAAACTTTCTCCCAGATGATCGCCGACATCGGGGGGACCCGACAGGGCACATGAAGAAGAAGAGATGTGTTGTTGCGAACCCATGGACAGGTCATAGAACAAACAGTTTTATTTTACAATAAATAAATATTCAGCAACGTCCATGTTCTACAGGAGACTGAAACTCAACGAAAGCGAAGATTGGAGATGGTTCAGTGATGCGAAAGCGATTATTTAGTTTTATTAATTTCAGTCAACTAAGAATCGATTAAAAGTTTAAATATGACGAAGTCTTGATATTAAATATCCTTCCATTCATAGCAGTCGTTTATCACAATTGAATCATCCAATTCAAGACGTAAGATAATAAGTGTTTGTGGTGTTTAATTTTAAATGGAATTTTTTTAATAGTGTCCTGGGACGAGACCAATGAAACACAAAAAATGATTTGAATGTTTTATTTATTCACCAAATCACTGGACACAAATTTAGTCGGAGCGCTGTTTTTAAATTTACAGTCATTAATGTTTCTAAAATATTTCACACACTCATTATTGCACTGTTTTTCACTGTGTTTTCTTCAATCACTTTCGAGAAAATTCTGTTCAATCTAGAAAAACCTTTCGCTGGTCGGTAGATACTCGGCAGATTTTTATCACTCGATTAATCATGCGCTCGCTACGCTGCTAACATCGCACTGGTTAAACGTCAATCAAAGACGGATCGCGCAGTACTTGCTTCGCTTTTTGCATACAAAATATGTTGGATTCGCGATGGCTTGGGAATTTCTTTACATTTATAGTATTTACTTGACTTTTCCAGTGTTTTAGAGAACGTTCTAGTAATTTCAGAATGTTCCATAGTGTTGTGGAGTCTTCGAGAGATTTAGATAGTGCGCAGTTCTTTCTGGTTCACCATGTCATTATAATATGGACAAGATCTAGTTTATAAAAAAGCGACGCGACACAGAACAAAATTTAAATATTAGTTGGAGGGTAAACGTGTGATATATACAGGGTTATTTGGAAAACATTAATAACCTCACAGGACTATATTCCTATCATGATTATGAGTCGAAAATGTTCAAGCTATCATGACCTAATATTAATAGTTATGGAGATATGCGACATCAAAGTTTGCATTTTTTCTTAATATTTCTGACTTATTTTTTGTAAAACGTTGGCATTTCATTACAGCAGCTTATATCGATTACGAAAAATTTATTTGTTTTAATGCAAGTTAATAAAATCATAAAAATCTTGAAAAATTTCGAATTGGAATATTTTCCAATTGGAATTCCATGTGGAATTCGAATGTTTTTATTATTTTATTTGACTTGTATTAAAGGGAATGAATTTTTCATTTTCGATATAAGTTACTGTAATAATATTCCAACGTTGTACAAATATGTCAGAAATATTGAAAAAAAAATGCAAACTTTGATGTCGCATATCTCCATAACTATTGGTATTAGGTCATGATAGCTTGAACATGTTCGACTCATAATAGAATATATAGTCCTGCGAGGTTTTTAATGTTTTCTAAATAACCCTGTATTATTACAGAGTAGGTCTCTAAGGGTTAAAAAAATTAAAACCTACGCTCTCACGATCAAAGCTATGACACTCTGCTCTGACTTTTACGCTAACACCCCACCCTTTTCGCCACACCTAGTACCATTCTATTCTTTCTTTTCACTTTCGCCGGTACTTAAGATTTCACTTTCATTTTTATTTTTTCTTGCGTACCTATGAATACAGTATTCATACATTAATTATATGTCAAATCACTCACTTGATGTTAATGTTTAATCAAAACTATGATATTTCTTTAATAAAGTTGTGTTAAACTTTGTTTACAAGTTTACAATTTTTTTTAAATAGTTTATATTTAAATATTATATTGTCACGGGAGAAAAATATTATAATATTAAATATATAAATAAATAAAAAATATTTAAATATTATATTGGGAGAAAAATAAAACTCTTTTACTTAATTAATGTTTTTATTAATTCCACAAAAAGTCATTGGACGCGAACATAGCTAAAACACTGTTTTTAAATTCAGTCACTAAATGTATCTGGAATAATTCTATTTGTTCTAGAATCTTCGCTGCACTTTTATCACCTCTGCATAAATTGTCTCTCATTATATTTTACGCACGTTACTTAAATTGCTCAGGCCCACACTAGAAAACTTATCGCTTGTCGGTAGGTACTTGCGCCGAAAATCTGTCACTCGGTTAAACACGCGCTGGTCACACTGCTGGTTTTTATCGCTAGTATTGTCGCATTTGTCAAACGTCAAACAAAGACTATTGCTCAGTAGCCGGTCGATTCCTTTATATAGGTTATATCGCTATCTCAATGTTTCTAGGCTTACGATAATGTCCTAGTCGATTCCAGAGTATTGTGGATTGTTCCAGAGATTTCGTTAGTGTGCAATTGCTTTTAGTTATATCACCTCGTTACAATATGTTATTACTATTATTAATAAATAATTAAATAAAGTTATTTTTGTTTAGTTTAAACCTACCCGTGTTGAATCGATTTGAAATAAATTGTAACCTATGAAAACAAGGGCCCGTAAGTATGACGAGTAGTCCTTCTCATTGGAGCATCACAAAATTGGAATTGGAGAAATTTTTATGCTCAATCTTTTGTGTAGATTCTAGAAATTATTTTGCTTTATTTTAATTTAAATAAAACAGATTCAAGATACAGAAGAAGAGTATCCAACACATGGTTCTAAAGTAAAAGCACGTGCAAAATAAGCTCCGTCGCCGTTGCGCCACCAATCGGAGGTCTTACCAAAGAGAACAAAGTCAGCGCGACTCACTTGTAACATTTATATTATAATCGCATCGTAAATCTTAAATCATCTAAAATAAACTAAAGTGAATGTACCAACCGTGAGTATTCTTTTCTTACTACCTTGTGCTTTCTAACTTGCTTGCCATACGTTACACTATACCCATAGAACACCGGAAGATTCAGCGGGTAGACTCGGAATTCTTTTTCGCACTACAAATTATTGACCATTACCATTTACACCAACTCAAGTAATAAAATGGCAAAAAATTACTTTATCTTAACATATTTCAAATGCATAGACAAATAATTGCAGTTAAAAATTTAAAAAACTAACCCATAAAAACCAAGTTTTTATTATACTCTCTTTCTCTGTAAAATATAACAATTAAAGACGACTTAAAACATATAACATAACACTAAACTTACAGTAATTTAATACATTTCTAAAATGTCAGATGTTTTGAGCTTTGATAAGACACTTCATGCTTTGAAGATTAAATTCTAAAAACATTTGTCAATTTAGATTTTCGACATTCGTAGTGAAGTACCTATTATGTATACCGACGGAGTAATTTAAATTTATAAAATATTCCGCGACGTTATCGGGCCGCCGTTGCTAATAATCAAACTTTTCTAATGATTCCAATTTGAAAAAAAAAAAAAAAATTCTAAAAATCCGAAATTATACTATAATTATAATTCCTTTTTAACAAAAATTTGATAGATTTTCTTGATCGTCGCCACGAGTCTACTTGCCAAGTTTCAGCTTGATTGGATCACGGGAAAGGGGTCAAAAATCCATGCAAAGTTTTTGTTGACGGCAAGCCGGCAAGCAAGCAAGCAGACGCCACGGGTTAATATAAAGGGAGTAAAAAATATATTTAATATAGTAAAAGAATAGAAGCAGGGAAAATCATACATATACACTGTTTCTTAGAATATGGCAAACTTGCTTTCTCAGTATTGGTAATGAGACAAAATACATATCAATGATAGTGAATAAATCGTTATATGCTCAAAACATTTTCACTATCCGAGAGTGAAGTCCAGAATTAGTTCTACTTATTGAAATATTGAAGGGAAGGAGGGTGTTACAGCTAAAATCATATTTATAAACATGCCTAGCAGATGAAATATAATGCCTTACCTTATCTATAGATACTATAAGATAATGTATAATGTTATAAAATGAGGAAAATCAGTACATTTAAAATGTTCCATTTTTTAAACTTCGGATAGTTTGGAAGTGATAGAATATGGGTAGGTAGTAGGTACCTACTTTATTATTTTTAAAATATTTGAAGTTTGAAGACTGGAACATTTTAAAACAAGAGAAAGCTTGTGTTGATATCTGTAAAAGAGAAAAAAAAAGTTCAGTTTTTTTTTGAAAGCGTCTTGTATCTGTTGTGCTGTTCTATAATATTGATAAAAACGATATAATTTTTAATTTGAAACCAAATTACGATCACATAGATCACCCAGATTCCGAGTTTTTATTTATTTTGTGCTAAGTGTTGATTTCTAGAGAAATTTTCCGTACCAAAGATATCGAGTGCTGTTGAGGTATTTACAGTGATCAATCAGATTTAAATTCTACTTCTAATTTCTATGACCCCTCTGGCCCAGAAAGCCCGTAGAAACACGGACTAGACAGCACTTAAAAAACTCACACTAGAAGATTTTGAACGGCCGTGAAAACCTAGGATCATTGTAAGCTATCATGATGCCTGTCATTTTCATGCTTGTAGCAGCTCCAAATGGTTGGACCGTGAGTTTCCCTATTCAGATTCGTCTTCCAGGACCTCTTGAATGACGAGACGCAGGATCCGGTACATCTCTGGATGTCTCCAAGTTTTTTTTGTTTTACATTCACTCTGTCGCCGACCACCGTAGCCATCGCAAGCAATATTTTCAGTACTCAACGCCACCTCTGTAAATTTCTGACAATAAAATACCACGGATAATCGTGAGGTTAATACCTGTATCCATCTAATCATCCTGCCTCTGCTGAATCATTACACATACCACGCGCCACGTGCCGACGCAAGTAGATGTCTTTGGACGGGTGGGCATTTTCTTCTCAGATCACCTAACCCGCCAAAATTCTACTGCATATACAGGGAACATAGAATTGTATCATTCTCATTCTAAAATATATGTTAAGGTATGGCTGTATAATACCTTTCCGAACGAAATTAATTAATCTGTCGAAGGGTCCCAGTTTTCATTTAATCTGCTTCGCAGATAAAATATTTTATCTACTCTTTCTAGTTTAATTCCATCTACGTACAGGCCTCCATCATCCATTTCGTTTTGAACTTCTTATTATACTGCTGAAAAATATGGCCTACATCCCACATCCCCTTCACCTTATTTGGGCTCCACCCCGACCGAGATGCCGCACGGCACGGTTAATATTTGTGTAAAACGATGACCGGGCATTAAGGCAGGTATGCTGATTAATTAGTGATAGTTTTTATACTTTATTTGTCTCTCTGGGAAATGTGAGACCCTTACTTGACGGCTGCCGGGGGGTACCTACCTACCCCACGTGCGAACAGCTGCAGGGCCGGCCCAGGGCGGGCGGCACCCATTATTTAGGAAGTATTAAAAAAATATCAAGCTACTAGAAGGTACAAAGTATTGTGTACTTGGGCTGCAACTTAAATAAAAGATGGGATCCTTCGGTTGAAATCAAATGCCGCATAGAGCAAGCTCGTGCAACCTTTATCAAAAAGATGTTCTGCAGTCATGATCTCAACCCAGGATTACGAATTCGAATGGTCAGATGCTACGTGTTTTCAGTATTATTCTATGGAATGAAAGCATTGACGCTCACTGAAGAATTGATAAGGCGACTTGAGGCATTCGAGAGATGTGGATCTACAGAAGAATTCTCAAAATAAGCTGGATGGACAGAGTTACGAATGAAGATGTTATATGGCTCGGATAAATAAGGAAAAAGAAGTTATTAAAACATTAAAAATCCGAAAACTTCAGTATCTAGGACATGTGATGAGACATCCAGAGAAATACGAGATCTTGCATCTCATAATGCAGGGAAAGATTGCCGGAAGTCGGGGCCCTGGAAGAAGGAGGACTTCATGGCTGAAAAACTTGAGACAGTGGTTGGCCAGTCTACTGTGGAGCTGTTCCGGGCCGCAGTAAGCAAAATCCGCATAGCCAACATGATAGCCAACGTCCGTTAAACGGACAGGGCACGAGAAGAAGAAGAAAAAAATATCGTCAGTATAATCTTCAAGCCTCATTCGCATCTCACCAAAGTTTTGATAATACGCTTCAATCCCCCCTATTTCGCGCTAACTTAGTGATTAATCAAGGTCCAGTAATTCTTGTCACATCACTCTTGGATCTGCAATCCCCCGTGGAGCTTGGCTTCCTCAAGAGTCTTCCTCCACTCGGTTTAGTGCCAGCTCTCTCCAGTTCAGAAGCTCCAAGGAAGATATGTTTTTGAGGACGTTGTCGCTCCATCTTAATTTTGGCCTTCCTAAGCTACTTCGTCCTATCGGCCTTGAGTTCAGCAGGAACTTTGGTGCTTGATGCTCGGTCATTCCATCCACATGGCCCAGCCACCGAAGTCTAATCAAAGCCCAGTATGTCTTCACAGTGTCTTTGTAGCTGTTGCGTTAAGCAAAGTAAAAATTCTAATAGCGGATTTCTCGACACAAATTATTAATGTTGACTTATGTATTAAAAGTAGCTTATTGGTGTAGTTATCATGACGCTCACCTAGTGATCTGGTGATCGGTGGTTCGAGCTCCATTCCAGGACACCAGCAAGTTAGTTCTATTTTAATAGCACAGGCTTTTGGCTTAGTTTAAAAGTAGTAAAAATATTGAAAAAAATAATTAATTACGATACAAAATTTTATATAATACATTATGCGGTTTAATATAACGTAATTTTTCTTATGCAACATATTCGTATACTTATCATTTTTTAGAAAAGTGTTTTGGCTCGTGGAATTTTACAGAAGTTTATTTTCCACCAGAGGGAAGCTCCGGGAGCAAGTGTGAGTAAATAGAAAGTAACAAAATTAAAAATCTTTGGGCTCGCAGCGGAGGTCCGCCCGATCCGATTGGAAGTGGTGAAAGACCATGATTAGATAGAAAGTTGAATTTAGATTTCAGGTTCGTACATAGGTGAGTGAGGATTGAAAAGGGCATTATAAAATAGAGATAAAACACGGATATTATGGTGTTGTCGGATTTGTAGGTCAATGGAGAAGATTGCATAGAGATGAGATATGATGAAATTTTTTGAGGTTGAAGATGAATCTGATTCATATCAGATTCCAGTTTGTTGACATGCAATGAAATTGACATCCACATAACACACATCAGCATAACCAACAGAAGAAGAAGTAGGGATTGCGCAATTGTTATTTTTCTATGAATCAGGAGAAAGTTCTTAAGTCTGCTTAGGGAGTAATTATACAGGGCTATTTGGAAAACATTAATAACCTCACAGGACTATATTCCTGCCTTGATTATGAGTCGAATATGTTCAAGCTATCATGACGTAAAATCAATAGCTATGGAGACATGCGACATCAAAGTTTGCATTGTTTTCAATATTTCTGACTTATTTTTTTTAAACGTTGGACTATCATTACAGTAATTTATATCGATTACGAAAAATTCATTCGTTTCAATATAAGTTAAATAAAATGATAAAAACCCTGAAAAATAATTTCCAATTGGAATTAGAAGGATTTTATTATTTTATTCGACTTGTATTAAAAGGAATGAATTTTTCATATTTGATATAAGTTACTTTAATGATATTCCAACGTTTCACAAAAAATAAGTCAGTAATATTGAAAAAAAATGCAAATTTTGATGTCGCATATCCCCATAATTTTCGACTCATAATCAAGGCTGGAGTATAGTCTTGCGACATTATTAATGTTTTCCGTATAATTAGAAATTCCACTCGAGACAGACTGACTCACGAGGCAGTCGACGAAAAACTGGTCGAATATCAAAAGAGACGAATGTGTGAATACTTGTGGTTCATTGTATGAGTAGGTTATTGGTGTGGTGGTCATAACGCTCACCTAGTGATCACTGGTCGGTGGTTTGAGCCCCATTCCAGGACACCAGCAAGTCCCATTTTCATATCACAGGCGTTTAGCTTATTACGAGAATAGTAAGAATATTGATGCGACTAGGGAATGCAATCCCGAATCGGGATTGCCCTTTCGGGATTCCTCGAGATTAGAATTTCCAATCCCGCGGTTCCCGAATACTTTTGTGTTTTTTTTGTGTATGTAGCTGAATAGCAATTAACGACAATGCCTTACATTTTTATATCAGCAATTTTAATAAAATGTTCATTATTAATCATTGCATTAATGTTTTTGTAGGCGTTTTTCAAGCATCAATCAGTCGATAGTGAAAGAAAAAGAGATTATATTGTGCCAAGAATCTTTAATAAATTAGATAAAAAATTCTTTGAGATGATGCAAGACAAAATAAACTCCATTGGCTTCAAAAATGTACAAGCTAAAAGAAAATATATTTAAGCTATGTACCTAATCTTACATTAATTTATAATTACATATCGTCTATCACTTGTAAAAATCTTGCGATACTCAATAATCTACAATAATACACTATAATCTTCATTATAAAATAAAAATTATTGTCAAATATTGAAGGCAACTATGCCGTAAAACTGCTGTGCAGTTTGGCATAACTACAATGTAATAAATATCAAAAAATAAATAAATATGAAAAAAAATGTATTAGAATAAAAAATACTAACTAGTAGTAGTTTTTATTACTATATTACATTGATAAAATACAGCAAAAATTATTCAAAGCTATTTTCATTATTTGAATGTGACATGAACATAAGTCTTAAGTACTTACTAAAAGCTGTATAGACATACAATTAAACATACTAAACATAAAAAATGCTGGTCAATCCCGATAATCTTGTCCGATTTTTCGGTTCGGAATCGATCTCGTAAAATGCCTCGAGATCTCGCGGGATCGGGATTGCATTCCCTAGATGCGACACACATTCCGTATTCGCATCTCTATTGTCTCATAGTCTTTCTTTCTGTGGGTGATTATTGGCGTTTCAAAGTTTGCGCACATCTCAAACCATCTTCAAAACCTTCACTGGCTTAGATGTCCAGAGAGGATTGAATATAAGCTTTGCCTTACAATATTTAAGGCTATTCACAACATGGCCCCTCAATACATAACCGACTTTTGCATTCCATTCTCCGCAAATAATAGATAACTAACACTTCGCTCAGCATCAACATCTAATACGAATAGGTTAGCTGAAGTAAATCGCGTCCACAAAACTAATTTCGGTGATCGCGCTTTCGCGGTGGCTGGACCAAAGTTATGGAACAAACTACCTAATAAACTGAAACAAACAGACAGCTTACCACAGTTAAAAACAACTTAAGACTCATTTATTTAGACAATCCTATAAAAACCTATAGAATCTGACCACAATAACACTCCTTATTGTACACTCCGCGAAAATACCTAATTCTTTCAGGCACTCCCAACTATAATTGTATTAAATTTTAATTCCATTTCTTGCATGCCACCTAGTGAATAAGTAATAGTAAATAAGTTTTTTTCTTTTTTAGCAGTAGTTGTTTCGTAAGATAATTATTCTGTGTAAAGCGCCCTTGAGGTGAGTATTCGCGAAAACGGCGCTATATAAATTATCCAAATTTTATTATGATTATTGTGATGATTCTTCTTCTGCGTTCCTACCTAGAATAAAATATCGATTTTTTTAATATTAATTTGGCGCCGTGTGCCATCCCTGGCTCGAGATTCGTTTGATTTTGTATACGGGACGGTTCGGCGACACCCGAGCCGACTCCTTTTGATAACACGATACCGGTCCGCCCGCCCCTCACCCCTCACCCCCCCAACCAAGTCCACGCGACACCTACCCGGGCCGGGCTGCGAGCACGGAACGTTGTCGGAACCCTAGCACGGATGAAGGAATTAGTCTCAATGTATTTTTATTTATTACTTCCCTTTATATTAACTCGTGGCGTCAGCTTGGATCGATTTTTGACCCTTTTCCCGTGATTCGATCGAGCTGAAACTTTGCAAGCAGACTCGAGGCGACGATCAAGAAGATATATCAAATTTTCGTTAAAAAAAATAATAATTGTAATATAATTTCGGATTTTTAGAAATTTTATTGGTTTTTTCAAATTGGAATCATTACAAAAGTTTGATTATTAGCAACGGCGGCCCGATAACGTCGCGGAATATTTTCTAAATTTGAATTACTCCGTCGGTATGCATAATAGGTACTTCACTACGAATGTCGAAAATCTAAATTGACTGACAAATGTTTTTAGAATTTTATCTTCAAAGCATGAAATGTCTTACCAAAGCTCAAAACATCTGACATTTTAGAAATATATTAAATTACTGTAAGTTTAGTGTTATGTTACATGTTTTAATTCGTCTTTAATTGTTGTTATATTTTACAAAGAAAGGAAGTATAATAAAAACTTTTTTTAGGGGTTACTTTTTTTGCAAGTAATTTTTGCTAGGCAATGTGCTCTAGATATCAATAGATTCCATTTTTTTGTTAAATATACCATGCTGGGCCTGAATTGACACTCATACATTATTATTTTGTATGAAAATCTTTATGTTTTCACAAAATTTATCTTTCGTTATGTAATTGAACTAATTTTATTGCAAATTGCGTAATCTGGTCTAACCTTACTCTAATTATGTTAATTTTGATAAATCTGTAAGAAAGCAAATTTTTATTTTAATTATTTTAATAAACCTATAAATTTATGTTAACAGACATTTCGATTTTTTTACTTACAATTTTTTATTATTTTATTTTATTTTATTTTTGGGAAACATACAGTACAATTTAATTTTTTTTTGTATAATATCAAAAAAAAAAATTCGTTTAGTATGACCAGTGAAGTTTCCCCGAAGCTGGTAAAAAAAAACTAAATAAAAAACCATGATAAAGAATGTGTGATAAATAATAAAGATTTAAATTATTATAATGCATAAAATGGGAGGGGTTTTATTTCAATAATCATATATGAGTTTCATTTTAAATAAAAGCAAATTGTCAGTAAATATGTCTAGATTATTTGTAGAATTTAACAGGTTGTATTTTGAGGTGGAACGAGTTACGAAGCAGTTTTTTAAGTAGTTAGTCCTACCAAAGTTTGGGTAAAATAAATTATTTGAACGCTTTGAGTTGTAGGACAACTTAAACCTATTTGCTCAATCCCTCTTCCACAAAGCAATGTGTATTATGTCTAGAATTCTAGCTATATAAAGTACAATATTATTTTTTTATTAATCGAAAGAACCCCTTTTTCATAGTTTCACCTTCTAGCTAGCCGGTGAATGCAGTACACGCAAGTCCGAGGAGTATTTCTTAATTAACGAAATTGCTCGTCGGCAATGATACATCATATTGGCGGTTTGGTAGCCAATATAAAAAATATATAATTACAAATTTAACAAAAAATGCTGGCTGTAGTGTGGTAGATAGAATAAAGAAAGGAGTGCCGAGATTCTGAGGTCATGTAGAACGTACGAGTGAGGAAAGGGTGGTAAAGAAAACATATAGGGCAAGTGTTGAAGGTAACAGGAATAGAGGGCGTCCGCGAAGGACCTGGCATGATCACATTCTACAAGTATTGGAGGATGGCCAGGTTAAAAGCCTCGCCAACCGTAGAGCATGCGTGAGAAGATGTGCGATTGTAGCCGAAGCAAAAGTGGTGTGCCAAGATAGAGAAATTATAGATGAAACTTTATTCTAACCTCACGATTTTATGAAAAGGGGGGAAGGAACGCTGTTCTCATCCCTTTCATTGGGAATTATGGATCCCGTGATGCAAGCCAAGCCTGGGATAATGGGGAGAGGTGTGGGGAAAAGTTTACTCATTTATCCCTGTCTGGTGGATTCGGATTATTGTGAGTAGAAGGATTAGAAATGATTCAATGTCAGACACTGCCCAGCAACCAGCCATTAGTATATATATTTTGACTTATTACTCCCTTTATATTAACTCGTGGCGTCTGCTTGCTTGCTTGCCGGCTTGCCGTCAACAAAAACTTTGGATCGATTTTTGACCCTTTTCCCGTGATCCAATCGAGCTGAAACTTGGCAAGTAGACTCGTGGCGATGATCAAGAAAATCTATCAAATTTTCGATAAAAAAAAATAATTATAGCATAATTTCGGATTTTTAGAAATTTTATTGGTTTTTTCAAATTGGAATTATTATAAAAGTTTGATTAGCAACGGCGGCCCGATAACGTCGCGGAATATTTTCTAAATTTGAATTACTCCGTCGGTATACAAAATAGGTACTTAACTACGAATGTCGAAAATCTAAATTGACTGATAAATGTTTTTAGAATTTAATCTTCAAACCATGAAGTGTCTTATCAAAGCTCAAAACATCTGACATTTTAGAAATATATTAAATTACTGTAAGTTTAGTGTTATGTTATATGTTTTAATTCGTCTTTAATTGTTGTTATATTTTACAAAGAAAGGGAGTATAATAAAAACTTTATGGGTTACTTTTTTTACTCTTATTTATATGGGTTAGAGATTTTTTTCTTGAGTTTATCTCGGAGATCACTGCTTGATATTGCTTAACCGAGACAGAGCTCAAATCCGTGTACACGATACCTACTTCAAACATATTTACGACTTCTGAAATGTTTTGAAGAACAGAAGGCATTGAATTTCGAACTTGTGTCGCGTTTTACCGACAATAGTCACACTCGTGCGCAGATCACCAAAATATATAAACATGAACTGACGTAAACTTCTTGGTTCACAACCTTGTGCCGCGCCTGGTTTTAATACTTATTAAAACTTTGTTCGACTTATTTTCAAGAACACATTCTTATTGTGAAGTTGCGATTTTTTCAGAAAAAAGTTCTGTAAATTTCAAACCAAATTAATTAATCAATTGGAAGGAAAATGTGTATTGTTTCACATCATCATCGTTACTCTTGGCACTACAACCCTTGGTGGGTCTTGGCCTCCTCAATAATCTTCCTCCACTCATCTCGGACTAGTGCCAGCTCTCTCCAGTTCCGAAGCTCCAAGGCAGAGATGTCTTTGAAGACGTTGTCGCTCCATCTTAATTTTGGCCTTCCTAAGCTCCTTCGCCCTATCGGCCTTGAGTTAAGCAGGGACTTTTGTGCTTGATGCTCGTTTGTTTTTGTTTTTTGTTTCTTGTTCTTTGTTTCAAATGTGTCCAAAAATAACAATGAATTAACTGTTAATTCTGGCATCCCCTAGCGGCAGTTACACAAAGTGATTTGTGCCTACCGTACCAGAAAAAGTGGATTGCTCTAAAAATGGATAATATATGTTAATCAATTAATAAATGAGACTTACAGGTAAGGTCGATATATTCCCGGAAATGTAGGAGGCCGCTATAGGGTAATTGGCTAACGCGCCTGCCCCGGATATGAGGAGATCCATGGTTCGAATCCCGGTAGTAGCCAAATTTTCGTTGATTTGATTTTTCTGTACGTCTTTCTAATTGATTAATAAATTTGGTTTTGTTCGACTTGTTAAAAAAATAAATTTAAATTTTGAAACAATTATGTAAAGGTCAAACTAAATACCTGTCTCAAGGGATTGAAACTCTTGTTATTGAGATTGAAATTGGACATGAGCCATTACTATTTTTTCTCTTTTCTGACGTCTACCACTGGTCCCTGACTTGTATACCTCTCGTCTATACGAGACCAACATTTCTCTCCAGGTCTTCACCCCTCCACGGACCATGTCCATCCGGGCTCATCCGTCTTCCGTATACCTCGTTACACGTCCAGCATGGTCATATTGGTCATACTTCAGTCTGGCAATGTCGACAGCCTTTGTTTGTGTGTAGAATAATGATATCTAACAGGGTGAATCCGATGCAAATCGCCATACTCGAGAGGAAATGATTGGCAGTATAAAGGATAAGAGATGAAGGGGGTAAATAGGATGATTGTAAGTGGACTGTATAGCGAAAGAATTGGAAGGGAGAAAGGTTAGTTCAACTACCTTCTTTTTCCTTTAAGTAACTCAGAAACGACTATTATTCTCCTCATCGACGTGAAACGATGACACACTTTTCATAAAATACCTTTATTCGATGGTGTCTAGAGCCAACGATTATCAGATTTCACTCCATGGTGACTTATGACTTATGTCGAGCGCTAAATTTGGACTGACAAGTCAACAGAATATATGCATTCGCGACTATGGAACATGCTTTCACGCTACGAATTAATGAATACTTAATAAACAAATAATAAATAAACGTATGTGTTTGCGTGTTCCGTCTCACGTAACTAGAAGTCATGCAGGGCACGTGGAAAATGCAACAACGTCTTTAATTCCCCACTGCAAAGGCTTCTTAGACTAGCAAACAGATACGAGCAACTTGACGTATTTGCCAACAACTTTATAATATTCAAATATATTTTAAAAGGTGTATTGAAAGATTATTAGTATTTGTCAAATTGGACTTAAATAATTGATTTGTATTTGTTTTTTGGTTGAGTGAGATAACTAACTGTTATGTAACATTTTTATTATATTATGACTTTATAAGCTTGTGCAATTGCTTTTCACTATATATTATCACTTTTTAATTTTTATTATATTCTGCTTTATATACTTGCTTCTTACTTTATATTATATTTATCTTTATATATTTGTATTTGCGTTTTAAGTATTTGATTTCCAATTTTGTTAATTATTATTTTAATATGTTTTTTTTTTTTTTAAACTATCCATTATATAAATGTACACTTTACCTATTTGTTTGTAAAAGCCCTGCATGGTGTTAATAAATAAAATAAATTTAAAAAAAATACAGGGAAAGTAGAAGGCCTGCCTGCCTAGCCTCAGAAAGAATGTCCAAAATACAGGTAACTGTATACACCTAACATAGAATAAATCAGCACACTGCAACATGATGACGGCACACAAAGAAGAATACTGAAAGAGTCAGATCTTTGGAATCCCTCAAAGTTGTTTTATTTCTTTTTCGCCATCCTTCAAAATATCACGTTCAAGCGACGTCTGCAAGGAAATGATTGCGACAACAGATTGGAGGTCTCGCAGCAGGCTGGTTCGTGGCGCAGATATGGTCTCGAACAATGAGTTGTTGGGTTGTGTGAATTATGTGACACGACTGGCACATGCCATAGCTCTACATGGGGCAGATAACCTCTATCTAGAAATATTATTGCAAGTGATCACTAGCAGAGCACGCGATGGTCGTGTTTTGAATGGTGGGGCAGGGTCGGATTTAGACTTGATAAGGCCCTAAGCTATTTGAGATATGGAACCCCTTATTTATTTATTTATTTATTTATTTATTTGTTTGTTTACGCCCATTAGGTATAGGCTTTTGCATAAAGAATATAATATAAATTTCAAAAAGCACATACATTAAACAATATCTGTATAGCACCAAGACATGAGTATAAAAATTAAAATATAAAGTAAAGAGCATATACATTAAACAATACAGGTTATAAGTAGAAAAATATATAAGTATCACGAATTGCACCAAAACATGAGTATAAAAATTAAAGATAAAAAGTAAAGAGCAGCAATGCGTATGGGCTTTTACATAAAAAAAATAATAAAATAAAAAAAAATACATTTATTAGTCCAAATATTCTATGTCGGTGCCAAAACGTCATAATCGTAGAACAACGACGCATGTGATTTTTTTCAAGTTTGCAGGAGAGCACTTTGAAGTTTTATTTACATAAAGGCACTTTATGTCATAGCTCGATAACTACAAAAGATTTTCCTTTGAAACTTGGGTTAGTTATATAAAGTGGATACCTTTAAAACCTCAAATATAGTCAGCGCAGTACAACGGCGTTTTTACACACGCTGCATTGTTCTACGATCGCGAATCAGAACCGTCATTATAACAACTTCGTATAACGACGGTTAAATTAATGAGAAAAAAACTATCCCATAAAAACCAAGTTTTTACAATACTCCCTCTCTCATTTTCGGGTTTCGTGTCTACCATATGCGTCGGAATCTCCATACAACTTACTGATTTGTATGAAAAAAACATTAAAAATTTGAAAAATCCAAAATTATACTATAATTATTTTTTTTTAACGAAAATTTGATAGATCCTCTTGATCGTCGCCACAAGTCTGCTTGCAAAGCTTCAGCTCGATTGGATCACGGGAAAAGGGTTAAAAATCGATCCAAAGTTTTTTCGTCAAGCAAGCAAGCAATTTTTATATACCATGAGATGGCTTCTTTTTTTCACTTTTTAACGATCCAAAAAAGTCAATATGGATTTTTTTGCACATCCGTCATCGTTCTACGATCATGACAAAATATGATTTTCGGATACCTAGAGGGTTAAATTGAAGCACAATTAAGAAGTATACAGATAGTGAAACAATATATCTTTATCATAAAATCATTTTTATTCATAAAAAACTTTAAAATGCAAAAAGGTAAAATGAAACAAAAGTTATTTTAACCCTTATGTTACTGCCCGGGTACCTGGGAACCCATTTTCGATTTCAAGTTTAATAATTTCATTCATAAAGCCATCATCCGTTTGGATATCCCCTATATATTAAGTGACAGACCTAATATTTATTTATAGGATCATAAACAGCATGATTGATTGCCTCCAGATTGTTAGTCTGATCGACTTATATACCCCATTGAGATCATCAAGACACAGTGCATTATTCTATTATAGTGGAAATGTCAGAACTAATGCATAAGCAAACTCTGTAATTCCCAGATTACACTTATTAGGGAATGAACATGCAGAGGCGGCTGACATTTTTGCTGATTATATAACTGTGTTTAGGACAAAGCTGATACAATTCTTTACATCTCAACGAAATGGAAATTGATAATAAATTTAATACGGAAAAATTTATTTATTTTACCTTGAAACTATTATTATTTGTACCTTTAACTATATTATTATTTTATCTGTCTTATGTTTTTCTGTATTATTATTTTATGATATTTCTTTTTAAATTTATATTCTGTATTTTTGTAAAAGTCCATAAGGGCGTTAAATAAATAAATAAAATAAATAAATATAATATTATATAAATTATTTGAAAAGGAAGGAAATAAAGGGAAGACGGACATTGCTATGAGAAGCAGTGACCTTCTAAGAAGATCATTGTCTAAATATCAATTTGTGAGATACAAAACAAAAATAACGTGTGCAGGAACGTCCATCCAGGTTGAGTACCCGGGTACCTTGGATAGCAGCTAGTCTGAGAAGTTTCGGGTTAACGGTTAAAAGGCACAATTTACAAAGCCTTATTATTTCATCATCTGCCAGCTCACTTGAACTACAGACGGTTAGCGCATGCTTGAATTATATACACAATAATTTATACACAACGTTTTATTCCACTTATTTGAGTTATATAAGTCTAAGCACTTTCGATGGGCACAACCATCATCTTCAGAGCCAATATTAGAACTAATTGTAAATCAATATGGCGATAAATCGAAAGTAAAGGGAGGACGGAGGGGGAGGGGTAGTTATTTATTGAGATATACAACAGTAATTAATTTTTACATACACTAATAGTATTTTAATAATGGGGATGACGCAGGCATTTGAATGTTTATTTTTATTTTTAATTTCTTTATTAATTTACAGTATTTCAAGAGCATACAGTTTACTACCCTTCGCCTCTAGATGTAGGATCCTAATATTATTTTGGTCAAACAAGTGATCATGTTCAATACCTCCTTATACTTATACAATATAAATATCTCCTTAGTTATTTACAACTTTTAAACTTGTCTGTAAGACGTACTGTAACAGACCTAATATTTCTTTATAGGATCGTAAATAGTTTGATTGATTGCCCCCAGATTATTAGTCTGATCGACTTATATGATCCATCGAGGTCATCAAGACATAGTGGAAATGTCAGAACTAATGCATTAGCAAACTCTGTAATTCCCAGATTACACTCATTAGGGAATGAGCATGCAGAGGCGGCTGACATTTTTGCTGATAGTATAACTGTTTATAGGACAAAGCTGATACAATTGTTTACATCCCAACAAAATGGAAATGGACAATAAATCTTTCTATTTTACCTTTAACTATTATTATTTCTACCTTTAACTTTATTATTATTTTATCTTATGTTTTTCTGTATTATTATTATTATTAACTTTTAACTATTATTATTGTAACTTTTAACTGTATTTTAATTTTAACTGTCTTATGTAATTTTAAAAAAAATAAATTATTCTGTATATTGTTAAAGCCCATAAGGGCGTTAAATAAATAAATAAAAAATAATAAATAAATAAAAAATACAGTGGTCCACCATCTCAGAGTATCCGGATAGAGGCAAAGGAACGTAAAATGGATGCTCTATAAATACTAGAGATTAATAAAGCAATTAAATAAAAATAACCTAATAAACATTCAAATACCTGCGTTATCCCCATTATTGAAATAAGTATTAGTGCATGTTAAATTAATAACTGTAGTATATGTCAATAGATAACTATCCCGTCCCCTTTACTTTCTATTTGTCGGCCACATTGAGTTACGATTACCTTTAATATTGCCTCTGAAGATGATGGTTTTGCCAATCGAAAGCGCTTAGGCTTATATAACGCAAATCAGAAATAAAACGTTGTGTATAAATTATTGTGTTAATCATGAACTTCCACTCTGTAAACGAAACAACGCTTAATTTATGAAATTATACACTTTAAACGTTACATTTCTATTATAAAATAACAATGAAATAATTTTAAAAATGACATTTTAAAAAGAAATTTATCAGTAATTTCAGTAGTTATAATTACCGGTTAACCGGTTGTCGGTAACGCAAACCGTAGGCTTTTTTGTTCTTCGAAATGATTATCCCGCACATAGATTATTCTTCCAGTATATTATTTATAAGCAGCGAAGGAATGCTAAAGAAACTACAAATAGTACAAAACAGAGCGATGCGCACAATACTGAAGTTTAATAGGAGAACTAAAATAACAAAAATGTTGAATGCCCTAGGACTGGAAACTGTAAATCAAAGAATAATATAAAATGTAATTGTCCAAATATTTAAAATTAAACATGGATTAGTACCCAAATACTTTGATGACAGATGAAGATGAATAAGGATTTTCATTCCTACAATACAAGAGGAAGCGACAACATAAGACTACCAAAGAAAAAGAAAAACACCTCACAAAATTGTATGATGTATAAAGGTATAAAAATCTTCGACAGCCTGCCAAAGGAAATTCAAAACATGGATAACATAAGGAGGTTTAAACTGAAGTGCAAAAATTATATTATAAAAACTTTTAAATGATTAGATGGAATGTCCAAGTGAAATCATGTATTAGCCCACACAACATTATGTGTGGAACTAAATTATTAAGATAAATAAAATAAATAAATAAAAGACGCGCTAAAAATTGGATGAAGAGTATGGGACGTCTCGAACGTGCGGCTTTGGGACAAATAATGCTGCAGTATATTTAAGTATATATGACAATTGCTCACTCGGACAATTTTTTGGGGGACCCCTGCATGGCAGGGGTGATTAGGTTTGTTTCCTTGGTTTGAGATTGTAACATCCGTAGCAAGAATTGTGATCTGTCGTAATTAAAACTACTGTGACTTCATTTGCACTGTTAGAGACTTATAAATAGATAACTTTCTTTCATTTTTTCGATACAAACGGTATTCATTTTATAGAACTCCATTTCATAGAACAAAAAACATCGTTTTTTATTTAATTTTCCAAATAAATGGACGATCATTTCGGCTATCTATGCCATTGTCAACTGATAAAACAAAAAAAATTGCTTTTGATTTTTATTGTTATTGTTGAAATTTCTCTTCATTGTCATTACAGACAAAATCGATTTGTTTTGCGATCTTGCAGAAATTTGAATCAGAATTTATGTCAAGAATTTATTAATTTTAATATACGATATAAGCAAGTTAAATGATATTCCAACATCTTACAATAAATGCGTTAGAAATACTCGTATTGAAAACAATTGAAATTTTGAAATCGTTTATATCGGGATATTGTTGCTTGAACATTTTCGACTTATGGTTTAAGTGGGAATCTACCTGTAAATTATTGTGGACTAGCTATGTTAAGCCCTGTATTATATATAATATTATGTCAATTATGTAGGCAAGATCAATGTTATACATCGATAAATATTTAGTAACGCCGGAAATGCTTTACTATTAGGTATACCATGTTAAACATATACCTAATCTTACGTTTTTTTTTATATATATATTTATTAATTTTTTGATATTTATTACATTGTAGATATGCCAAATTGCACAGCAGTTTTACCGCATGTTATATGGCATAAGGCAACGTATACCATGTTAAACATATACCTAATCTTACGACTTCTAAGTCTTAGTGAATCATTTAATTTGTTTTGAATATCAATACATTGCGGAAATATAAGTAATATTATCAATGAAACTCAATATAATAATCTAATTATCGTCAAAATGTTAAAGAAAAATTGTTTGTACTCTAATATCACACCAGGACCATTTATCAAGATGTATTAATAATATTAGAAACAAATACAGCAAGAAGTAATTAAAAATTTTATGGTATATTTTTCAATTAGAAAAAATATTACCTACAACAAAAATATCAACATCTCAAAATCGACAGTCGAGCTTTCATGAAATACGAGTACCTATATCTACAAATTCATTTGATGTAAATTTGTTATACTTTATGTTAAGTAATGTTTTATTTTTCTTTATATATCACTTTATTAATTGTTTTTGATAGAATTATACCTTATCTCCTTTTTTATTATTACCTATCAATCTAAACATGTTTATATATATTGTTTCTTTAATGGTACGTTGTACCGTGTATTAAATAAATAAATAAATAAATAAATTGTCTGTATTTGTTGGCAAGTCTATGAAGCCTGGGCAATAGTGTCATCGATATAGTTTGATTGGTAAAAATATTAAAAATAATGCAAGTATCTACCCATTTCTCATATCAATTGACTATGTCATTTCGTCATGATCGTCACTACTTCTACAGTCATTTCGTCATGATCGTAGAACAATGACGGATATGCAAAAATTTCCGTATTGACTTTTTTGGATCGTTAAAAAGTAAAAAAAAGAAGCCATCTATTGGTATATAAAAAGTGTATTTTTACTTCCTTTCTTTTAACTCGTAGCGTCTGCTTGCGTGACGCAAAAACTTTGGATCGATTTTTAACCCTTTTGCCGTGATCCAATCGAGCTGAAACTTTGCAAGCAGACTCGTGGGGACGATCAAGAAGATCTATCAAATTTTCGTTAAAAAAAATTCAATAATTATAGTATAATTTTGGATTTTTCAAATTTTTAATGTTTTTTTCATACATCAATACTCCGACGCATCTGGTAGACACGAAACCCGAAAATGTGAAAGGGAGTATTGTAAAAACTTGGTTTTTATGGGTTAGTTTTTTCTGATTAAAAATATTATCTGTTGAATTAATGTTGCTTTCTCTATCGAACTTTTGAGTATGTCGCGTTGATTCATTGTGTCAACTCAGTCACCGACATGACGTTGAAAGAGACGGCCATGTCACGCTGGTAAGTACCGCCAATTCCGAAATACGATGTGATTGTTAGCCCAATCGACTAATAAAAATCCACCGCGTAGAAAAAATATCAAAAGGGTCTTCTTCTAGGGTCCAGGGCCCTGTCCTGTTTCAGATCAATGATGATCAGCCCTCAGGATCTATTGACGACATTACAGGGATGCATTTCTGGTTGCAGGATTTCGCAGAGACGGCGATGAACGAGCTGCTGGGCTGGTACGGGTACGACTCCCGGGGGGGGCGCTCCCTGCTGAGCAGGAGGGGGCCCAGTCCGCCCGTGACGTCACAGGCCCAGGCCAAGAGTCCCAAAACTCCCGATGAGAATGGTAAATATTTATTAGGGAACGAACACGCCGAAGATGCCTCACTGCGATACTTCGGTTTAGCTCGCTACCTCGATGTTACCTCCATTAATGTTTATTTTACAGTTTAAGCGCTTGTTCGGACACAGCGGGAACCGTGCGGTTTCAGAATCGCGTTTCAAAACACGCGATTTGTGTCATCTGTTCACACAGCCGCGGTTAATAAGCGATTTGTGCGCGCGAAAATAAACGTCAGTTTGACAGTTCCGGTGCCGTTCTCCATCTTTGAATATCAGAGATATATTCGCTCATTACTTTATTAACGATGGCCGTGTTACATGGCAAGACACAAAAATATTATTCTGTCAGTTCATTTTTGGTGAATAAATACCTACTTCCCAAAAATACTCTTTTTTCCACCATTTCCAAATATCTCCACCAACTCCTGCCAAGCTTGGTTCTTGGAATATTTGAGTAATCCTCACACTTAAGATCCCATATTACAGGTCTTTTCTCCACTTCATGAATAAAAAGTTCAGTGTCAGCGATCCATAACCATAGAAAAGAGAATATAATCCACGCGTGCTCCTGTTGTGACACGGGAACCGTGCGGTGCCCGCAACGCCACTGAACGCTCTCGTAAAGCTCCATAGTAATAGGATCGTGCGGACGCCGTGTGGGTCTATTTTCTAGCGGTTGGGTTGCGGGCACCGCGGCGGTTGACTAACCGCACGGTTGTGTCTGAACGATCCCATACAAACCTAGGTAAATAAGACCCGCACGGATCCCACGCGATTCTGAAACTGCACGGTTCCAGTTGTGTCTGAACAAGCGCTAAAAATGATAATGACGCCTCTTTTTATACTATTTTTCAAATAAAGAAAGTTAATTTTAATCCCGTATTGTTCATATCACGATCGCTATAGGTATCTTTTAAACTGTAAAATAAACATTAATGGAGATGACATCGAGGTAGCGAACTAAACCGCGACCGCGAGGTATCGCAGTGAGGCATCTTCGGCATGTTCGTACCCTAAATCGATTCTTTTTTCTCCACACTAATACAAGACATAGGGGCCTGTCAAAGTACACGCAATGTAATTCTTCTTCTAAATATTACTGCGAGGTTGATGCGATCGAGTCCCAATCCAGGACACCAACAAGTTAGTCCTATTTTCAAAGCACAAGCGTTAATCTTATTTTGAAAATAGTAAGAATATTAATGCTACTCGTCTTCCGGGTTCGCATCACTATTTATAAAAATATCCGCTGTTTTTTTTAAATATATTTATTCTATATTACCACCTTTCTAAATAAATTAAATTATTATAATTTTGTGACGGGACGTGGCTGTGTGGGAGGCAAACGAAACACTCAAAAATTAATAAACGTTTTATTTATTTTTACAAATTTACTGCACACGAATTTAATTGGAGTACTGTTCAATAATTTACACACTAATTCACTTTCGCTGCACTTTTATCACTTCTTAATAACTTGTCTCTCATTTACTGTTGCACATCAGTCAAACGTCCGCACTAGAAAACTTCTCTCCTGTCGATAGGTACTCGCGCCAAATATCTGTCACTTGGTTAAACACGCGCTAGTCACCGCTTCGCTGCAGTTTTAATCGCTGGTAATTTCGCACTCGTCAACCGTCAAACAATGACTGTTGTGCAGTATCCGGTAGATTCCTTTTTATATATAAATATCGCGTCGCCATGGTTCTAGAATCTATGAGAATTACCCAGCCGTTTCCAGATTCACGTGGACCATACGAGAGATTTCGATAGTGAGTAATTCTTTCCTGTTCTACCATCTCCTTACAATATCAAACATAATAATTTCGTCGTCTGTTCGTCCGGCCGTCCGTCTGTCTGTCCCCGTGTCGTTCAAACCCGAACCGGCCGCTCTACGCATGTTGCTATCGCCGCCTCTCCGTGGACCTCCAAAACTACACTATAAATATATACTAGGGCTTAGCAAAGACGCGAACCAATGTTCCGTAATTTTTGACAGGTTACAGGATTTACTTGCTATTTTTAAACTAAGCTAAGCTTGTGTATTGAAAATAGGTTTAAGTTGGTAGGCGAGAGTCTAAAACACTATACTAATCATTGACGTATTATAATATAGACAAGTTATTCCCGCACTAACCGGCTTTCATATGTAGCAAATTTTGCATTGAAAGAGACAAAAAATCACATAATCAAGTAATCACGTAAAAATGAGGTAATTTGTAGTCACGGTGACTAAAATAACATACTCATACTCTACGATACTCTGTACCTTTTGCCGGGGCCTTTTTTTTCGGCGTTGCGTCACGCCCGATTACAAAGAAAGTCCGTTCAACGTAACGTATCTACAGTTTATTATATCATTGATACTAATAAGCTACAAATAAATCAAAAAGGCGATAAAATATTGTATTCTTATTTCTAGTCTGAATTTACTATTACTCATGTTATTTGCAATTTGCAGAGCGCTAGTGCTAGTGATTTGTATTACCCGGGCGCTTTGCTAATACACACGTAGAAGGAAAATATTCTTATTAAAATTTGATGTTTTGAATTAGAGGTGTGTTTTCGCTTTCGTAGCGATATACCCCGCTCAAAACGAGACGTTGAAATAGACGGGTGTTGCCCGCGCACGAAAAGAGAACAATAAAAAATAATGCGGGACAAGCGATAATTAAATTTCTGAGAAGCGTGACAGCGCTAATAAAGGGAGTCGGGGTTAGATGTGTGCATTGTATGTTTTTATGGCTAAACGAGTCATGCAATCCTGTCAAAACTTTCAACACTTATATACATTTATAGACACAATCGAGCGTATTCTAAATATAACAATATTGTTTTTAGTTATTTTTTATTATATTTATTTATACAGTAGATACATAATAATGTTTTTTATAACAAATTAATTCTATGTTATAATATTTTAAAGACATTATAGTCACCATAATACGAGACAAAGCTCGAGCTTATGGGAGGAGTATTTACAAGCCAAATTAAAGTACAAAAGTAAAAACCATTTAGAAACAGTAATTTTTTTATACAGAAACCATTTGAGACATGTGGGCAATGTTGCAATACATCGTTGTCAAAATTAAGGATTTCACTTCTTTCTTAAACTGTTTGTTCGTATTTTGTAATGTTTCTTTCTTGAAACTTGTTTTGCGACTACAATGTATTGTACCATTTAAGTCCCAAGTATGTATAATGATGTTTTGCCATGGTGGTTCTTAAAGTTGGTCTTTCTTTCTTCTTTATCTTTCTCTCTTTGTTCTTTATTTATCCCTTTGTTCTATGTCTATTACTTATACAGTCTAAGGGGTGAGATTTATTTATAAAATAATCTTTGTAAATTCATATAGGGAGTTTGTTTTGTATATTTTTGTGAGTGATGGTACATTAAATTCATGAAATATATTTACAGTAGGATAGTCATAAGGTTTTTTGAGAATCGTTTAAATAATAATATTTTTTTGCATCATGATTAATGGCTGTACGGTGGACTTATAAGCCCCTCCCCACCCAATAATACCATACTGTAAGAGGAACTGCACCAACGCGTAATACACCATTTTAATAGTATTTTTGTTCAATATATTGCGTAGATTGTAAAAAACATAAATCAGTTTTCTCAATCGTTCTACGGTAAGATTGACATGGTCTTGTCATCCAACATGTTTGTCAATTTTTTATTAAATATTTAATATTAGACTTATGATTAAGTTTAGTACACTCAGTGTTGCATGTTACATTATTTTTACAGGTTTTACAATGAATCGTTATATTGAGATTTTTGGATACTTCTTCTTGGAGTGTGAAAGGAATAATAAATATTTTTTCGAATTACGTGACAGAAGATTCTTTTATGTCATGGTTAGCTGCAATACTAATTCCATTCCGTGTTTTATTTTCAAGAATTATCGCAGTATCATCAGCAAAGGCTATAACGTATACATTAATCACTTTATATTTTTCATTTGTACGCAGTCAACTGGAGTTTGGATCAGTAGTCTGGAACACTCATTATTCTACATACAGTGAGCGACTTGAAAATATCCGACACAAATTTTTCAATATTTTAAATTTCCGTTCCCGTTTAGAATTCAACTCATACACAGAAAGCGAGTGTTACCATAAAATCCCTCCTCTACCATATCGAAGATGCATACAAGATCTGTGTTATCTTTATAAAATCTTGAATAACTTGGTTGACTCGCCCTATTTATTAGAGCAAATAGGTTTAAGTTGTCCTACATACTCAACGCGTTCAAATAATTTATTTGACGCAAACTTTGGTAGGACTAACTACTTAAAAAACTGCTTTGTTACTCGTTCCACCTCAAAATACAATATGTTAAATTCTACAAATAATCTAGACATTAAATTCTACAAATAATAAAATGAAACTCCGTAATCTCATTTATGACTATTGATTTGATACTTCTTTAATTGAATCCCATTCCCTCCCTCTCCCCACCCCTCCCATTTTATGCATTATCATAATTTAAATCTTTGAAATATTTATTATTTATCACATATTCTTTATCATTGTTTTTTATTAATTTTTTTTACCAGCTTCGAGGAAACTTTACTGGTCATACTCACGAATATTTGTTTAGATATTATATATATAAAAAAAAAATTAAAATTGTACTGTATGTTTCCCAAATAAAATAAAATAAAATAAATACATTAATATTCAAAAATATAATAGGTAATGGTACAAGATGTAGATTTACGACAGTTCGCCTTATCCCGTGATTACTAACCCAACACTCAAAAATAGACGGGACGAACATATTTATTCAGGCCCGTGTAATTAAGTAACATATACGAGTTTTGCAATTTTAGATGAGACCATTAGAAAGTAGCTGTGAATCTACACGGTATAATTAGTGTGATATGTTGATTGAGGGGAATATGGAGTATAAGAAATTCATAAATAATTGTCATCATAAACCCAAGTCAGGAAGCAGAAATCGCATTCTGTGTTTTTATGTTTACATATACGATGTTTCAATATCACTTTTCAGCACCCAAAAGTTGTGCAGTAATGGCATATAAACTACTCTAAATTAAAATACGTACATTTGTTACACTTACATGTATTGTAATGCCGGAACTCCACGACGACTGGGTGTTTTTAAAAAAGACCTGTTTATTTAATGTCAAAGCGATATTTCTATCACCACGCATATCAGTCATTATTTTTGTCTATGATATGTGATTTTGCTGAAAAGTATATTTATTTATTTATTCACTTTAGGGAAAATTAACAGCAGATCTATATATTAAGAAATATAAAATAATGAATATTAAATTATGGCAATTACTAGTTTTCCACTGAATATAATACTTTATTAAAACAAGTGTGACGTAGTGTAAGAATTTTTTGAAATTATTTTAACAGCGAGTGGGGAGGGTGGAGGGGAATGTGGGACGGGAGTAGAAGAGAAGATAAGTTGTATGAATTAGTATGGATGCGGTTGTGTAAATATTGTTTGTTTTACGTCCCTTATCGCATTATTATGAGTACTAATATTATTTTAGAAGTTTGTTAAAATCATGTTCTTAGGTTCTCACGGCTGTTCAGAATCTTCTGGTTTGAGTTTTCTGTGATATTCTGCCGTGTTTCTACGACCTTTCTGGCCGAGGTTTCGGATTCCATTGCAGGGTCCATCCAGGGCTGCTGTGCCTCAGCAGCACATCATTCGTGATGATGGGCCTTGCAATGGAATCCGAAACGTTGCAATGGAATCCGTAAACGTATTTTTGAGCGTTCACCAAAATAATAACAGTCTTGTTATTTTTTAAATCACGTTTTCTGTGTAAGCATGTACCTGCGTGGTTCGATAAGAAAATACGCGGAATTTTCGTTTATATCAACAAAAAAATATGTATTCATCACTATTGCTCGTATTGCTCATATACGCAGCTGAGACATGTGTACTGAATAAGAGAAACGAACGAGCACTAGACTTTTTTGAAGGGAAAATATTAAGGTGCATCTTTGTACCGAAAAGATCTATACTTTGTTTAGCGCTACGAAATTTATAAAATTGGGAAGACTGCGGTGGCTGGGTCATGCGGGAGAGGATGACTCAACAAGTCCCTGCTGAATTAAAGACCAATAGGGGAAGACATGCCTGTCTACCTTGAAGATCCTGAACTGGAGAGAGCTGGCTAAAGACCGAGATCCATACAGGAAGATTCTCGAAGGGGCCAAGACCCACCAGGGGTTTACATAGCCAACAGTGGTGTCGAACAATTCATCTTGTGTGCCAAGAAATAATTAAATGACGATAGTTATGTATAATAATTAAATCATCTTCCTTGAACGGATAGTTTAACGGATATAACGGAATAGCACTACACTAGACTGCCCAAACCACTGTCTTAGGGTTTGCCTCTGTGTTAAGTACTACAATGTAGTACTACATTATAGTGAAGCGAACACTTAACACGTTTCTATGTGTACTGCACATTTAAAATTTCACACTTCGAATTGCACATTATACTTCAAAGTACGCACTTTACACAACTTCCATTTTGCGAAATTTTTTCGCTGATTTGTATGTTTTGGGAAGTTGATGTAGCTAAATGAGGAAAAGATTGTAAACTGAAATACCCCCCCCCCCACGGTTTACAATATTTTTTTGGACGGAATGTTGAAATCCCCGGAAACTGAAACAACCCCTCCCCCCAAAATTTTGCAGCACTACAATACTCTGCTCACTTCATGTAGTTCATTGAAGTAAATGAAGTGTGTAATGTTTCGGTAGTGTAGCACACACTTTGTGGTCTTCAAAATAGTGAATGTGGAGAACCACAAAGTTTTTGATTTTTCAAAAACAGTTTAAGGAATTTTTTTTCAGACTAATTTTTATTTGTGTTCATTACTGGACCCACACACATTGCAATTATAATAATTTCGTTGTCCGTCCGTCCATCCATCTATGCGTCTGTCCGTCCGTCGTAACTTCGTGTAACGTCCGTAACTTCTTTATAGTATTTTTTTTTTAATAAATACTTATTCCTTAGGAATCGACATGTAAAAGTATCGTCATTTTTACGGGTTATAGCTAGTTTTTAATAATATTTGTGTACGTAGCGCAAAAAACAGAACTAAACAGTATCAGAAATTATACCTGAAAATCTCCGATTCAATTTATTTGATTGTTGTGAAGTACATCCTGGATATATCGTCCATCATTGCAGTACCAGGAAGCCTGCGTCCCTTCTGGCTGAAGATTCCGAGAATAGTGACTCGAAATTAGAACCCCCCGCATTCACCATTATTACATCCGTGAAACGACTAACAATCTGTTTTATTAGACTCCCCCATTCTCTGTGATATTTTTTTTCACGAAAAACAATTTAAACTTGATATCCTACAAAATTCCGGTAATATTTAGTTAAAATTTAATTACTCCTTATTCGATACAAAATACAATATTAATAGCCGAAACGAGATTTTTCGTAGACCTCTCATTACGAAGAATAAATCGCCCCCGCGTAGAGTTCGACTCGTAAGTAAATGCCGTTTTTTTTGTACTGACAAACTTGTAGTGAGAAAATTGATAAAATTACTGTAGCGAGATGCTAAAAAGAATTAAGCACTCCTGTCGCTTGACACAACACTATATAAAATCGAGAAAGGCCTAGGGTCATCTACGGCCTTCGGGAGGCATCTGACAAAACTCGAGAAAAAACTAGAAAAGCCTAGAAGCCTAAACACTGGAAAGGCCTAGCGCGTTCGATACCAGCATTTTCAGATATAAATTGGAGCGCCGAACGCGGCGGGAGAGGGTGAGAGTGAGAAAATTGATAAAATTACTGTAGCGAGATGCTAAAAAGAATTAAGCACTCCTGTCGCTTGACACAACACTATATAAAATCGAGAACGGCCTAGGGTCTAGTAGTAAAACATTGCGAAGTCGACAGCAAGCCGCGACGGCCGGGGTGGCCATTCGATAAATGAGCGAATAATCGAAGTTCTTACCTGAAAAAGAGAAATAAACCTGGGCGATGTGACATGTGTGAATGTGACATTATTTATTGTGAGGTCTACCGCAGCCATGGTATCCTGAAGGATTATTTGCCAGTATATTAGTAATAATAAATCTCACTCCTTAGACTGTATAAGTAGTAGACATAGAACAAAGGGACAAGTAAAAATACTAACTTTAAGAATCACCTTAGCACAACATACTTGGGAGTTAAATGGTACATTACATTGTTGTCGCAAAACAAATTTCAAGAAAGGAACATTCCAAAATACGAACAGTTTAAGAAAGAAGTCTGATCCTTGATTTTGGACAACGATGAATTGTAACATTGCCCACATGTCTCAAATGGTTTCTGTATATGCATATGATTTTTTATATATATTACTTTACTTTCACTATTGCTTTTGTATTATACAATATATACTGTTCTTATTATCCACATTTTATATTTATATACTCAATTAATTAAATAATTAATCTTATAGTTATATAGTATTTTGTTGTACATCTTTATTATTTTTGGTTCTCACTTTCTTGTTCAGCTGCTCATCTCGGCACAGGTTCTTCCTAGTGAGATGAGCGGCTCCATCTCTATGTCATGTAACAAGATGAAGATAATTATATAAGTAAATAAATAAAATAATAAAAAAATTACTACTTCTAAATGGTTTTAAAACTAAAACTTTCTGCTTTTATTCTTTGATTTAGCTTATAAATACTCCTCCCATAAGCTCGAGCTTTGGCTCATATTATTGGGAGTATAATGCTTGTAAAAGTGTTATAACATAGAATCAATTTATGATAAAAAAACATTATGTATCTACTGTATAAATAAAAAAAGTATAATTGAATAGTATAATGTATCTATAATTGAATTTCATCCATTTTGAAGAGTAATTGATATAAAATATAAATTTTTACCGCCAAATTACCGTAAGTCTCGAGAGAGAAATTTGACAAGACATTTATTTTCAGGATGTACGTCCTCATTCTCCGTACACTTATACTAATATATTTGGAAATTAACATTTATCCTTGGAAAAATCTCTACATTGAACGAACATTGTTTTTTTTTGTTAGGTATTTGAAGAGGGTGTTGCCTTACCTAGGGGCTCCGATTACACCCTCTTCCTCTACTGCCTTAACATTTACCAGGTCCGGCACTGGGAGATGGGCCATCAAATTGATAAACCTTTTGCTCCAAAAATATTTTTATTTATTTTTAATACAACATTTATATTACAAACATATGTTTGATTCGTAAATACTATCAACAAGTGAGAAAATATACAAACAACAAAATATCAAACGTATATAAATTCATTCAATTTGGTCGATAGAGTGAGGAATGAACAAATTAGAAGTGAATGCAATGCTGGCTGTAATGTGGTAGACAGAATAAAGAAAAGAGTGCTGAGATGGTTTGGTCATGTGGAACGTATGGACGAGGAAAGGATGGTTAAGAAAATATATGAGGCGAGTGTTGAAGGCAACAGGAATAGAGGGCGTCCGCGAAAGACCTGGCAGATCAGTATTTGAGGATGGCCCTGTTAAAAGCCGCAACAACCGTAGAACTTGTATGAGAAGATGTATGAATGTGGCCGAAGCAAAAGTGATGTGCCAGGATAAAAGAGTGTGGCGTTCAATCCTCTATGCCTACCCCTGTGGGAAACGGCGTGATGGTTAGTTAGTTAGTTATATAAATTCATTTATATGAAAGGTGTACGAGAATCCTGCATCGGAAAACCCTCTCAGAGACATGGAACAGATCAACGTCCAGAGTAATATCGTTCAGTATAGCAGTAGCTCTTCCAACAGGCATAACCATTGGCAGGTTGGTATTGGAATGTGAAACAATCTATGCAGACGCTGTCTTAGGTAATTATTAGGAACATACAAACCAATGCTCTGCATAATTTCAGAATTATCGATCATACCGCGCAACAATAGATAAAAATGCCTATTTAGATACACATTCCTTCTAGTCTCTAAAATATTGTAGCCAAGCATACCCTGGAGGAACTCGGTAAAGCCAAGGATAATGCCCGCACTCTCTCATGTAGAGATATCTTAGAAACTTTTTTTGTACTTTCTCTACTTACTTGTGTACTTACTAAGTGAGTACTCAATCTCATGTGACTCCCTAATCATTGAGTCGCTCTCGAGTCTACTTCGCACCAAGGAGTTGTAAAGAGTTCTCAGTACAGTTACAGTATTTTCGAAAACCCTGGCTGTACGCAGAACAAATTCTAACATTTTTAATGCATTACCACTGACCGCCTCTATGTGATCGTGAAATGACTGGCTACTCACAAATCTAATGCCGAGATACTTAACGTATTTATCAAAACAAGTAGCATAAATGTCAAAAGCCAGAAGCATACACGTCATATTTTAATAAAATGTGCATATATATGTTATGCTTAATACTTTTTTCCGATTAGATTATCAAAAAAGGTAAAGATACTTATCATTTCAATAAGGCTCTACTATTATGCTAAACTGTGCGACATATAAAGAGGAAATTTTCATAAGCAATCAACTTCAATTCTTTCTTTCCTGGCAATGCTAGATTACCATCTTGGGACTAATTTTCAATAGTGGACATATCTATGTTTTTTTTTAAATATCGCCAAATTCATTTCCAGCATTTACGTCAACGCAAAGACAGACGTCATTTTGTTGAATCACACAGTTTATGAAGATAATCGGAAAAACCCCATGTTCGTTTGTCAAAAAGTGGATTCGACCATATTTGAAAATTACATCGTTTGTGGTGTGTTCGAGTCGGTCAAATCAATTTAAATGAGAAGACTACAGTGATTGAGATACCAGAATTACCAAGACCCTGAGGTGTAGTTTTTACATTGTGGTAGTTACTAATTTTTTGGGTGTTAATTCAATTTTTTTTTCAATTCAGTTTGTTTATTCAATATTACAAACTTAAATTTAATGCATACATATTATGAGAATATAATTATATATAACAATTAAAAATAACATATACAATCTAGTCAAAGGTGTTCCTGCTTCGGGAAACCCCTTCAGACACATGGAATATATCAATACCCAAAGCAATTTTGTTCAGCAAAGCTGTAGCTTTTCCAACAGGCATAACCATCGGTAGGTGGGTCCTGTATATTGGAATGTGAAACAATCTATGCTGACGATGTCTAATGTAATTATTAGGAACACACAAACCAATGCTCTGCATAATTTCAGAATTATCGATCATACCGCGCAACAATCGATAAAAATGTGTAATCAAATACACATTCCTTCTAGTCTCTAGACTATTGTAGCCAAGCATACCCTGGATAAATTCGGTTGGGTAAAGCCAAGGATGATGCCCGTACTCTCTCATGTAGAGATATCTCAGAAACTTCTTTTGGACTTTCTCCACCATAAGAGAGTACTTGCTCTCATGTGGCCCCCAGATCATCGAGCTACTCTCGAGTCTACTTCGCACCAAGGAGTTGTAAAGAGTTCTCAGTACGCGGGTATTCTCGAAAACCCTGGAATGGAAAATAAATGGAAAGCGCGATGCAAGAAATGTCATCACTGTCTCATACAGTAAAGGTAAAAGTAAAGTAAGGGAAAGAACCCCCTTTTCGCATTTGCATCGAAACCTCCACGTTAATTCGTCAAAACTGGGAGGGTGATGAATGAATATCCAAACGGCGATCTTTTAAGAGTTGTGAAAGACTAGTTTTATTACCTATCTTTTTCTTCTTCTCCCTGTCGTCGACGACTGCTGGGGTCAGTTCTCCTCGCCCTTAGGCTGTAGGTTCTTCTGTCCTGGATAACGTCACTCAATCCATACCTTCGCATCTGACCATCCCTTTGCACCACTCGAATTTTTTGCTCTTCCTCTTGATGTACCTAATTCGGGGAAGATTCATGGAGATGCCCGTTTAACAATGTGATTGGGGGCTCTGCGACTAACGTGACCATACTAGTGATGGTATTTTAACCGGTGACACACTAACCGTTACTTGAGATTTGTATCTGATTGTGTCGATGACTGGCAACTGATTTTGACAAATCGACGGGCAACCATCGGCACTAGACAACAATTATATCTTTATCAATCATCGATGCAATCAGATACAAATTCCAAATAACTATACCGAAAATAACCGGTTAAAATAACGGTTTAACCATCACTAGGCCATACTATCTCAATTGCCATCCCTTCATCTTGCTATTGATATCCATGACGCCCAGGCTTACACGGATGCGTGAACTTTTTATTTTGTTTCTTATGGACAATCCAAATGACCATAGATTTATTAACCGATATCGCCTGAGATTTGGATTTCATATAGGTAGGAACTTTTATATTTCATTGAAAAATATTGAAAAGACTAAAGCTTGCGAGAAAAAAGAATGAACAAAATTGCGTCTTTAGTTATTTTTTGACAGTTAAATAGAAATTTGAAAGCATTATAGCTAATAGAAATTATCTTGAGAGCTGAAAATAGTCGCTTTGACCTATAAATTCCGGATGAAATAAATTGAATAAATATCACGATTCAGAGCGCACTCTTCGAGATTTTTCGCTACTTCGCACAAATAAACATTTCGTTTAATAATTAAGATTACTTCCATATGCAGGGTTCACTTGGCAGGTAGATTCCTGACTATGTTATGAGTCTAAAGTGTTCAAGCAACCATGGCCTAATATCAATAGTTATGGAGATATGCAATATCAAAGTTTGCATTTTTTTTCAATATTTAATATTATGCAGCACGTGATCAGCATGATAACAGCCGTGACATTGAAAGGTCACTTTGTCGATTATAAACATTTTAATCGAAATAAAATTTAAAAAAATTACACTTATATACAGGTTTATTTGTAAAATATTAATAATCTCGCAGGACTATATTCCTGCCTTTATTATGAGTCGAAAATATTCAAGCTATTAAGACTTAATATCAATAGTTAAGGAGATATGCGACATCAAAGTTTACATTTTTTAAAAATATTTCTGACCTATTTTTTCCAAAAAGTTGAACTATCATTACAGCATCATATGTCGATTATGAAAAATTCATTCGCCTTAATACAAGTGGAGTAAAATTATAAAAATCTTGCAAAAATTTAAAAAAGTCATTTTTACAAGGTTTTTATCATTTTATTTAAGTTGTATTGAAGCAAATGAATTTTTCATAATCGATATAAGTTACTGTAATGATAGTTCAACTTTTTGCAAAAAATAAGTCAGAAATATTGAAAAAAAATGCAAACTTTGATGTCGCACATCTCCATAACTATTGGTATTAGGTCATAATAACTTGAACATTTTCGACTCATACTTAAGGCAGGAATATAGTCCTGCGAGGTTATTTGTTGAAATGAAACTATAGCACTGAATATTGCCTGATTTATTATAAAGGTAACGGATTACAATTAAACAGAATATCTTAGCACAGATGTCAAAAAGGCACAAGAAGGAAAATATGTAAAGCGCCACACGTTGACAATAGATGGAAGCTTTATTATTATTTTTAATTATGACTGACAAATGTCTACTTTATTTCAACATTATTAATGTTTTCCAAATTACCCTGTATAATAGTATCGACAATATAGTTCACATCTTGATGCAGAGTGCCCTTAAGTTCTAACGAAAAGGGCGCTATTTAAATCGTTCAAATATTATTTTTATTTGTTAAATTTCTCTAGGGCAAGCCCTCTCGCGAGCGAGGTTCCAAGTTCGGCCCCGCGTTCCAGTTTAAAGATTGCCTCTGTATCTTGTGTCTGGAACAGAATTCCAGCTTCACAACTCCAGACTGACATGTTACTGGATACAAGCACGAGCTAAATGATGAGAGCTATCGAATATCGCTTTAATTAATTAGGCGCTGTTACGACGTAAGCACCATGAGTCGTAGACCATCGTGCTACGGCCGTAGAGACTATCGCAGCTGTGATATCTGCAAAGCTCAAATATTTATAATTCATCTTAGATTTGAGTGAGATAAGATAATGACAAACACAAAACAAGATATTATTAAAATCAAATTAATTAATCAATTAGAAAGACATACAGAAAAATCTGATTCACGAAAAAATATTAGGTTACTACTGGGATTCGAACCCAGGCCCCAAAATAAGAACTACATATAAGGTCGATATATTCACGGAAACATGGAGGGTTGCTATAGCTTAGTGGTCAGAGCACCGGCCCCGGAAAGGAGGTGACCTGGGTTAGATTAGATTTTTCTGTATGTCTTTCTAATTGATTAATTAATTTGATTTTAAAAATTTCACAGAACTTTGTTCTGAAAAATTACTACTTCACAAATATGAATGTGTTCTTAAATATATACGATATTATTAATTGTTTTATAATATTATTCCCATTGTCTCACATTCTTCGATATTCGTGACGTCACGTTGGCACAGAAATCGATTTTTACAGAATATTGTTTCTTTTCTTATGTGGCAACACTGATTTGTCTCTATTCGAAAAAATAATCCCACCTCCCCTCAACAGTACCAGTTTATTTTTCCGTTTCGACAAGTCTCGCTATCTCGTTGTTAAAGCGACAGGAGAGTCTTTCTCGCCTCCTGCCCTGTAAATTTTCGTCTTGTGTTGAACTGTGCATCCTATAAACATTCTTCTCGTCTCGTCACTGGCCAACCGAGTGAAACAGTTGTTTGGTGAGGTGACATCTGGAAGGACGCCAAGAGACAAAAGGTGAGTCGAAACGTCCCTTCCTTTCTCCACCCAATACAGTCCATTTCTCGTCTCGTTATTTCTCTTAACCTTTCTATTCCTTATCCTATTTCCCGCCACTCCCCATGTACCCGGCGATTCGCATCGCGTACACACATGTTAAGAGATAGGTAGGGTGTGGAATCGCGGATTCGGAAAGCCAGGATGAGAAGGCAGACTGATGCCTTTTTACGTGCTTTTATAAAACTCTCTTTGTCTGCTGTTTGTTTGTTGTGGTGGAATCTTGTAATTGATTTTTTACCAACTTCTCGACTAACTAGAGCTCTGAAACTTTTAGCATACGTGTAAAGTGGATGACTATACATTATTAAATTATTTTCGAAATGATTTGGTCATTATTTCGATTAAAATTAATAATCACGTCACTCACATTAAATTAATAATCATGCCGCACACAAGCAAGAGCCGCAGAAACAGCTGAAAAACGTGTTTATATATATTTGGATACTGCTTGGGTGATGTTAAAAAATATATTACGAATGTATGCAAATAACGCATATAAAATAATGTTTTCAATTTTTTATTTTTATTTTCTTGTTTTTATTGAGACACTAACAGAGTAGTTAGGTACGAAACATATACAATACATTACTTATTTAAAATGCAACCCTATATCCCAATTACAAGTGTTTTCGGTCTGCTCTGGCAACATGCGTATACAGGGTTATTTGGAAAACATTAATAACCTCTCAGGACTATATTCCTGCCTTGATTATAAGTCGAAAATGTTCATGACCTAATATCAATAGTTATGGATATATGCGACATCAAAGTTTGCATTTTTTTTTCAATATTTCTGACTTATTTTTTTGCATAACGTTGGACTATCTTTACAGTAACTCATATCGATTACGAAAAATTCATTCGTTTCAATACAAGTTAAATAAAATGATAAAAACCCTGGAAAAATTCCAATAGGAATGTTTTCCAATTGGAATTCGAAGGTTTTTATTTTTTTATTTAACTTGTGTTAAAGGAAATGAATTTTTCACATTTGATATAAGTTACTGTAATGATAGTCCAACGTTTTACAAAAAATAAGTCAGAAATATTGAAAAAAAAATGCAAACTTTGATGTCGCATATCTCCTTAACTATTGATATTAGGTCATAATAGCTTGAACATTTTAGACTCATATTCAAGGCAGGAATATAGTCTTGCGAGGTTATTAATGTTTTTCAAATAACCCTGTATATCACAAATATCAATACAATGCAATCATTCACAGAATAGGCACATGACATGCGCAGCGATTAGGCGTGTATAGTGCAAGTGGTGAACAAGCAAACAAAGTAAAATTGATACAGAGCAACATGAACGTCGTAAATTTAAATGTTATTGATATTTTATTCTAGGGACTGGGATTATTTTTAAGAAAGTTGATGTTTTAAATAATGATGGGGTATTTGCAAGATCATTAGCACAGTGAAGTGGTGCCCACTACAGACCCAGGGCTGTTCCACGAGAAAAAGCTCCCGTATCAGCCCTACACTTTTTCCATCCAGATTAGCATTATTTTAATGCAAAAGCAGTTTTCTCGCTACGCTCTTTTCGGGGTGCATTATGAACATAGGAATTTATTTCAAAGAAATAAGCATAACATAAAAATAAAATTCCAATAAATAACAAAATAAAAAATAATATAATACAACCAAAATCAGAAAAATACAAAGAAAATAAAATTAAAAGCATAAATATTAGTAAAGCAAAATATAAAAAATACAAGAAATACAATTCACGAAAATTTTTAAATACATATAATTAAAAGATATATACGATATATAAAGGAATATTGCACCTTGGAGACTTTAGGACTTTGGAGCCTTAAGAAAATATTTAGAGTTAGCACAATCAAACATAATTATTTCGTTGTCTGTCTGTCCGTCTATCCGTCCGTCCGTCCGTCTGTCTGTTTGTCTGTGTGTCCCCGTAGCCTCGTGTAACGTACTTTATTTCGTTCGAATTCACTGCTAAAAAAACGAAATTAAACGGCCGGAGATGGACTTTTAGGTAATGATAAATTTTTATTAAAATAAATTTGCTTATCATCAGAAAAATTTTATGAAGATAAAAATTATCTTTTACACAACATTGTTTGGACGAGTAGTTTAGATTATATTGATTTTTCGCTGATACTTTTTTTGTTTCAAACTGAATTCCACGCGGGCGAAGTTGCGGGCACAGCTAGTTTGTAATAATAATAAAAACCAAGTTTTTATTATACTCCCTTTCTTTGTAAAATATAACAACAATTAAAGACGAATTAAAACATATAACATAACACTAAACTTACAGAAATTTAATATATTTCTAAAATGTCAGATGTTGTGAGATGTCAAGATTTTGATAGATTCAATTATCATCAATATCGTACCTTATGAATTTCCAGCGTCGAATGATTTAGTCAGAATCAGATTTGAGTAATGTAGAATTCTTCAAAACTAAGCAGAAATCTAAAAGAAATAAAGTATTATTTGATTTTTTCCCAAAAAACCCAATTTTGCTGTCATCTGTGAACCAATTGTTTTGTAAATTTTCGAAATTCGTAGTGATATACCTACCTATTATACCGACGGAGTAATTCAAATTTAGAAAATATTCCGCGACGTTACTAATCAAACTTTTCTAATGATTCCAATTTGAAAAAACCAATAAAATTTCTAAAAATCCGAAATTCTACTATAATTATTAATTTTTTTAACGAAAATTTAATAGATCTTCTTGATCGTCGCCACGAGTCTACTTGCCAAGTTTCAGCTCGATTGGATCACGGGAAAAGGGTCAAAAATCGATCCAAAGATTTTCCACCCGGCAAGCCGGCAAGCAAGCAGACACCACGAATTTATATAAAGGGAGTAATAAAGCGCGACTTATTTATTAAAACATTATACTTTTTAAGAGTTTTGATTCAAATTTTTTCATAATTATTTCAAACTTTACAAGCTTTACGTTTCTTAAGCAAGTCTAACGTATCGGAACCAGACCTCTCGTGTACCGAGAAACTTACGTTAGTTCATATTTGTATATTTTCTGTATATAGTATGTGTGTACGACACATTCTTGTGATGGAAGAAAAATAACCAAAACATTAATGATTTGTTATTTTTAATAATTAATAAAATATAATAAATACAATAATTGATAAAATATCAATATTACTAGGATGCTGGCTTATTCTAAAGAACTTCGGGTTTCTTAAACTGGCTTTGACTTGCAAATTTATGTCACGAAGAGAATCAATAGCTGCTCTTCTGAGTATCTTGTACAGAACTGCAAGATTAAATATTTTCCTCCACTGAGTATCTTGTATAGAACTGCAAGATCAAATATTTTCCTCCACTGAGTATCTTGTATAGAACTGCAAGATCAAATATTTTCCTCCACTGAGTATCGTGTATAGAACTGCAAGATCAAATATTTTCCTCCACTGAGTATCGTGTATAGAACTGCAAGATCAAATATTTTCCTCCACTGAGTATCTTGTACAGAACTGCAAGATCAAATATTTTCCTCCACTGAATATCTTGTACAGAACTGCAAGATCAAATATTTTCCTCCACTGAGTATCTTGTACAGAACTGCAAGATCAAATATTTTCCTCCACTGAGTATCTTGTACAGAACTGCAAGATCAAATATTTTCCTCCACTGAGTATCTTGTACAGAACTGCAAGATCAAATATTTTCCTCCACTGAGTATCTTGTATAGAACTGCAAGATCAAATATTTTCCTCCACTGAGTATCTTGTATAGAACTGCAAGATCAAATATTTTCCTCCACTGAGTATCTTGTATAGAACTGCAAGATCAAATATTTTCCTCCACTGAGTATCGTGTATAGAACTGCAAGATCAAATATTTTCCTCCACTGAGTATCTTGTACAGAACTGCAAGATCAAATATTTTCCTCCACTGAATATCTTGTACAGAACTGCAAGATCAAATATTTTCCTCCACTGAGTATCTTGTACAGAACTGCAAGATCAAATATTTTCCTCCACTGAGTATCTTGTACAGAACTGCAAGATCAAATATTTTCCTCCACTGAGTATCTTGTACAGAACTGCAAGATCAAATATTTACCTCCACTGAGTATCTTGTATAGAACTGCAAGATCAAATATTTTCCTGTGGGACTCCATTTTTTCATTTATAAAAAGGCAAGACGATCCTCTTGGTCATTGACGTGTTCGTATTATAATATAGACACGTTATTCCCATACTAACCGACTTTCAATAGCAAATATTGCATTGAAAGAGACAACAAATCACATAATCAAGTAATCACGTAAAAATCAGGTAATTTGAAGTCACGGTGACTAAAATAACATACTCATACTTACAATAGTACGGTACTCTGTTCCTTTTCCCCCGGGACTTTCTTTTTCGACGTAGGGTCGCGCCCGATCACAAAGAAGGTCCGTTCGATAACGAATGAAAATAACTTTTGAGTTGCCAAGATTTCACGCTTGTAACGTATCTACAGTTTAGTATATCATTGCTCGTGGCTATGAAGATTTCTGCGCTGACCGGCTCCGTAGCTGCGTAGGTCAAAGTCATAAAAGAAATTAAACAATTTTTATTAATCAATTAGAAAAGACATACAGAAAAAATCAAATTAACGAAAAAATATTTTAAATGCCACCGGGACTCGAACCACGGAATATTATTATTATTCTATCCGGGAATGGAGGTCCGTGGTTTGCTAATTGATTAATAAAAATTGTTTAATAATTCACAGAACTTTGTTTTGAAATTGCAACTTCACAATAAGAATGTGTTTCCTTTAATCATAAAATAAACTTTTTGCACATTCCAATTCTTGCAACGTGTGTTGTATAATTAGGTGTCCAAATAACTAATGAATATTCCAAAATACTCCGTACTAGTGATGTATAGAGAATTTTAAGACCGTACTTTGTGATATAATATTGGAGATGTGTGCTGCGCGCATGCGGACAGCGAGACCGATAAATTCTTTCATTCGTTCTAGATTTTGGTAGTTTCTTTGAATATTCATTATTTCTATGTAATCTTTACGCGTAGGTAGATAAATAAGTACGCCCTGTCTATTTATAAAACTTATCTTTATAAATATTATGTTATCTTGGGATAATTTTCGGGATAACCTAATAATTGTAATTATAATTTATAGAAATAAACTTTGTTTACAGACTTTTTTATTGAAAAAAATCGACATGTTTCAGAGCCCGTGGCCCCTTCGACAGGATAACAAATGTATACTAACAAAATTAAAATTAATGCTATTTGTAATGATTGTGATTATTTTTATATAGGAAAAACGTGTAGAAATTTTGAAGTTAGAGTTAAGGAACACTTAAGGTGTGTAAATAGCAATAATTATTCTGATTTTGCTAACCATCTTTTGGCTATGGATCATTCTTTTGATATTAATAAGGGTATACAATTTTTACATACAAATTATACAGAATCACAGTTTGATAAATTATAAATTTTGGAAATAAAAAAAAGTGTTAATAGTAAATTGAATATTTTAAATAACCAGGTCCTTTTTACAAACAGTTATTTTTAAAATTTATTTTCATGTTAAGTAGGTACTTTATTACTTTTCATTTTCCATATATAACTTTTTAATATTTTTTGATTATCTATACTTCGATTTTTAAATTTAATTTTGTTTGTATACATTTGTTATCCTGACGAAGGGGCCATGGGTTCTGATACATGTCGATTTTTTCCAACAGAAAAGTGGTGTAAACAAAGTTTATTTCCATAAATTATAATTATAATGTCACCACAAAATAATTTTGCTGTGTTTGAAGAAGAAGTTAATAATTTTAAATTTTCATAAATTTTATCGAAGGGATATAACTCTTTCATTCCACTATGGTGGTTCAGTTTATTTTTTTAAACGCGCGTATATTTTATACGTTTTCACTGAACTTAATGAAAGTTTTGTAGTATTCTGAACAAAGTTAACTTAAGGTATCGTTAATAAAATTACCGAGCAAGCCAATAGCTCCACGCTCGCAATATACAAAAGTATGAAAATGAAGGCGAGCCTAAGTATGGAGCTGAAACTCGATCTGGGAAGACAACTCCTGCACGTTATATTAAAATTAACTGAAATTGATTACGGGCTGAAGTTTCAGCGGGAGAATCCGTAGTCCTTCTATTAGTTACAGCCAAGTAGGTACTCGGCTAATATTGCCTTACACGGTAGGTACCTACCCGGCTCACACACACATACATTGCGAAACTTTGTCCTGTGGCAACACTGTCGGCATATCGATTTCGCCATTCACCATTCTGTACATGTTTTGGAGGGAAATTTGACATTGATTTTTAAATATTTTTCAATAATTTATATAAAATCGATGCGAGTAGTTTGACGTTAAATTCAAATATTTTTTTAAAAATATTTTGAAAGGTAGCTAAACTTCGTCCATTGAAACATAAATAAATACAGTTTAAATATCAATGAATCGTTTGTAGATAGTTTTTGATGTGTAACATCTTTCCTCTCGTCTTCCTGCAATCTGTGGCAGTGATTTCGTGAAAAAGGACGGAAATGCGTCACAGGAAATAAGACGCGCGCAATTTCATTTCACCAAAGAGCACGCGCGATGAAAAAATCATCATTTATAAGAGACAAATCAATGTCCAGCAAGTGCCATCACAGCGAAGACGCACACTACTAGCCAGTGCTTCTGATTTTGTACGTATTATGTTGCAGGTTGTAAGGCTGGTGTCAAGCGTGTGGATGTTGTAACTTTGATACATTTTGGCTTATATCTTCGAAACTATCCAGTAAATACTTAATTTTTTTTACATTGATGTAAATAATAGCTACTTTTAATGATTTACATTCTCAAATTTTACATAATTTATGTGATTATTTTTAAATATTTATCCAAAGTTTTCATACAATATGTATGCACTACCGCCATCTATGTAAATAAATAAAAACATACAATTGACCAAACACATTTCTAAATAAAAATGCGTATGAACGTATGATATGGTACCCACCTAATGCGGCAAAATTCAATAATAAATAAATGCACGTATATTTTCTTTACTTGTATTTACTAATTAATAAATATATGGGTATTAGTTTTTTTAAATTTTGATGTTAATTTCTGTCGCTGCTCAATTGATATTTTTAATTGTGAGATGTCAAACGCTTTACATAATATGCGACTACTGAAAGGCTCGCTCGTTTTTTTTTTTTAATTATTATTATGATTATTATTATCTAAGGTAAAGAGGAACCTCGACTTTCGAGTAATACTTAACCTTCGGGTATCGGAAGACCGAAAATAGTATCAGGGGCCGAGCGGGGTACAAAGTGACCCCAGTCAAATTTGCGTTTTAATGTAGTATAATGGTTTGAAAATGTTCGATAATATTGTTAATTACATTTCTTATACAGTGCGAACAAGATTCTATTAAATTTTTCGTCATTTCATAAGAAACCGTAGTATTTTGACATCTCGTGACTTACAAGCGTCTGACTGACAGAAACTGAGCAAACAGAATGAAGTAATTGTCTATAGAAAGGAAAAAAAATCTATTTTTGACTGTCTTATTATACATTATAATTTTAACTTCTTTGGGATATTAATGAGGATTAAAAAGAATACCAGCTCAATACCATTAATAATTATTAAATGGTTTTAGAAATAAGATTTTTGGGGTCGAGCTGTAACCGCGTGCCGGAACGGAAGTGTTAATCAAACATAATAATTTCGTCGTCTGTCCGTCTGCCCCCGTAACTTCGTGTAACGTATGTAATTTCGTTAAAAAAACAAATTAAACGCCGGAGGTGGGTCTTGAACCCGGGCCACCGAACCCGAACCGGTCATTTAACGCATATTGCTACGGCTGCCTCTCCGTGGAGCGCCATAAAGATGCTTTAAATATATACTAGGGCTTATCAAAGACATTTTTTAAGGGTTGCAGCTATGTAGTAATACTATAATACTCTTACTATAATTGTAACATTTATTTAAACATTAATTCGGCTTACTTTCATTCTTCATTTTTTCGGAAACTCATCGTATATTTTTAATCCTACGTTTTTTAAAAATGTAGTTATAAACTTTTTTTAATATGGTAATCTTGTTCTATTCGAACTTCCAGTTTTAGACTTATGTATATCACTAATTAAAACTGTTTTTTGTCGGTTATTCGTGGCGTCTTTCCATTCTATACAAGGCTAATAATATGTAAGAAACTAATCGCGTATATTTTGGAACACAAAAACTCACCGCCGTCTTCCAATCTATACATCAGCAGTACGCAATAATCGTCTATGTTTTGTACTGATCTACGCAAATAGGGTGGTTCCATAATATACTGCGCCCGAACGCAATGCGGAATGATCGTGTATACAGTTAGGTTAGGTTAGATTAGGTTAAAGGTACAAATACACATGCTTATTTAGCGGCATGCTAATGAGCATGCCACTCATAAGCATGCCCTAACAACTGTACACACTTGCTAATTACTAGCATGCTTATTAGTGGCATGCTCTTGTCATAGACTAGAGACGCTCTTGTTCAAAATGGAAACTTTGCAAACTGAAATAGAAAATTCAATGGACCAATAAATCAAAACAGTTCCCGAGTTTCCATCCGCACATTTTTGATTTTAGTTTTTATAATTTTTATTGTAAGATTTGAATCATTCATGCCTTTTAATAAAGTTTCATAAACATTATTTCTCGCTATATTATTTTTACACAACGGTGACCGAGTATTCCACAGACATTCGTGATTCCTATAACAAGTCACGAAAAGTAATGTTTTATCATCTCCCCAACGCGCCATATTTGTTTCATCTGTCGCGGACTGAGAAGATCGCATTGATAATACTAGCCGCGAAGCCCGCGAATGACATAAGCATGCTCATAATAAGCAAGCCTGTTCACACATGCTCCAAGGATACTCCTTCTCATGGTGAATGACATTGGCATGCTCAAAAAGCATGTGTATCAGTAGCTTTACGCATAAATTCATCAACTATCTTATGTAGGTACTATCTTTGTAAGTACTAGATGTATGTGGCACTGTATACTTTGGAACCTGAAGTTCTGCTCGCATTCATTAATCACAGATGTGAATAATAAATAGCATTCCAAAATATATATTACATTCCAAAATATATATATATATAATGATAATAATGGAAAGACGCTTCTTCATGTAAAACGAGCAGTCCATACATTTTTCTGACTCTTGGTAAAGGAAAGAAAGTAAATTATCGCTTGCTGTTTAGTTATGTTTTATTATACACAATCTGATGTTTTGTGAAACGGTTTGCGAACAAAAGCAAATGGCCGTCTCCCGCGAATTCCCTATCACTTTTCCGATAAATAAAACCGACCATTTTAATAGGACTTTTGAGCTCCGATCGCAGGAACGATCCGGTTACTGAAAATTAATAACGTGCCTTTTTAACGATATAATTTCCCTCGTAAAATAATAACGACCGAATAATAATAATTCGTGTGTACAATTAAGCGAAATGAATTATTCGGGAGTGGGCCGTCTTCTGCGCGGGAAAACATTCAATGGGAAAAAACGGAAAAATCTCTTTGTAATTATTTACGGTATAAAGTTGCGTTACTAATGGAGCGCCGGATCAGGGATGTGCCAAGCAGGCTTCGGCGCTCCGAGGTTGTGAAATGTGAAAATTGGTCGCTTACCGTACTTTTTAGGGCCGGTCTTATAAACGAAAAACCAAATTTCCGTTAGTAAATCGACAATTTAACGAATGGCCGTTCGTTTATAAGTGTTACCGACGCTCGTCTTATAAAACTTTTTTTACCGTCCGTAAGTATCGCAATATCGTACTGCTCTTGTCTATGATTTCAGAGCTGTCAGAGGCGAATTATATCTCTTTTCTAAACATAACTTAAGAAAATAAACATAAGAAACGAAACATAACTTCTGTAAACATAGCCTAAAATTTCTCGCTCGCACCGGCTTTTTGAGATACTTTCCTCAACATTACACACACTGGCAGTCCTTTGAAACCCCAACAAAGTCTGCAGCAGCTAATAATATTGATCCAAAGCATAGAATCTCAAGGCAACATGCAATTTTGTGGTTGATGATAATGTCAGATTCCTACGCGTGCGCCTTTTTACATTTGGCCCAATATCTTCTAGAAGATATCTAGCAGACCTTTTCGACAAACGAAAATGGTTGATAAAATCTGCATCATCTAAAATATTAAAATAATCCACTCGTATATTGAACATTCTTTGTCGTCGAGTTTGTTCTTCATCCGACGAATTTGAATATAATAATAGCTGGACATCGCTATCTGAAAACGTTTTCCTTGAAAATGTAACAGCAGTCAATATAGTATATGTGTACATGTTAAACAAACAGCATAAAATGCAAATTGACAACGGACCTAACCTTAAAAAATAATACGTCAATATATCATACTTCTGTCAATTTCAACTAACGGACGGTAACTGGTGGTTCGACTGTCGGTATCGGCCGTCGGTAAAATTTTACTAAATTTTGATTAACGGATTGTTATAAGACGAAAATAATGACGTTTGTATCAAATTTTGGTTTATTAGACTTTTGATTTACCGATTTTTGACCCTTTTCCCGTGATCCAACCGAGCTGAAACTTGGCAAGCAGACTCGTGGCGACGATCAAGAAGATCTATCAAATTTTCGTTAAAAAAAATTAATAATTATAGTGTAATTTCGGATTTTTAGAAATTTTATTGGTTTTTTCAAATTGAAATCGTTAGAAAAGTTTGATTAGCAACGGCGGCCCGATAACGTCGCAGAATATTTTCTAAATTTGAATTACTCCGTCGGTATTATGGGTACATCACTACGAATTTCGAAAATTTACAAAACAATTGGTTCACAGATGACAGCAAAATTGGGTTTTTTGGGAAAAAATCAAATAATAATTTATTTCTTTTAGATTTCTGCTTAGTTTTGAAGAATTCTACATTACTCAAATCTGATTCTGACTAAATCATTTGACGCTGGAAATTCATAAGGTACGGTATTGATAATAATTGAATCTATCAAAATCTTGACATCTCAAAACATCTGACATTTTAGAAATATATTAAATTTCTGTAAGTTTAGTGTTATGTTATATGTTTTAATTCGTCTTTAATTATTGTTATATTTTACAAAGAAAGGGAATATAGTAAAACCTTGGTTTTTATGGGTTAGTTTTTTTAACCCTAGAAGGCTTTTGTTATATTTTATACGTTGCGGCTTTTTTATTAGTCGATTTGACTAACAAGTAATTCGTATATCGAAATTTACGACACTTACCAGCGTGACGCAACCGCCTCTCGAGCGTCCTGTCGGTGACTGAGTTGACGCGGAGAATCAACGCGATATACTGAATAGTTCGAAAGAGAAAGCAATAAATGATCTCAATTAGTAAAGTGATCTCAATTAGGCGCCCAGAGCGCGCTTCATCTTTAATAGGTATCCGGCCATACTTAAACTTTTCGATCCAGAAAAAACATTCTTCGACGCTGGTCGAAGAGTCCTCAAAGACATCCGAGGCCAATACCGTCATAATACCTATCCCATGTTTCTATGAGAAATGTCAGGACATTTGTCAAATATCAATATTTTTTCTCGGAAATATTGGCATTAAATTAATAATTTTAATGAAAAAGTGTGGAACATAGGGGAGAGGCGTACAAAATGACATACTAGTTATAAAATCAGTCGTCAAATCTTTATTTATTATTAATATTGAATATTTTAATTAACAATGTATTCTCTGGTTCATTACCTATTTAGAATTATAGAGATCAATCAACTAAATACAAAAACAATAGAATTACAAAACATTTTTAAAAACTTGAACAAAAAAAAACGTTTTACCGCCCTAGGTGGGTAAAATGACACACCAAATTTGTAACAAAAATTAATCGATTACATGCATAGTTCACACGTAAAACGTTTTGTCTTTTTCGGAACATCTGCACATGATGCATGGGCCCATTTCTTACAGGTCAAACACATTAGCCAGACTTATTTTGGCTTGGACCTGGAGTAAAAAGGTCATTGCAATAAATACAAGGACAATCTTTATCATCATCCTCGACTTCAATATGAGTTTGTAAGGAAGAGAAATCATTTTCACTGTCGGAACTAAAATCCAAATATTTTGAGACACAAATATTTATGGGTGTCATAAGAAGTAGTTTCAGTAGCTGTACCTGTAGATTGGGCTGGAGAAAGTGGACGTGCATTGTCAGCGCTTGATGTGCTTGCAATTACAAGCGATACCGAATTTGTTGCTTTCACCTGAGCTGGACTTGCTGGACTTCTTTAGTCTCTAAATAAAAAAATGGTGGGTCAAATGACATAGTATGCCATTTTACCCGAACAAGATGTATGCCATTTTGTCCGCCTAATAGCCTTCAAATTTAGAAAACAATAACTGAAAGTGTACTTAGAATTTTGAGTTATCAAAAGTTTATCGAAGTAATTTTATCTATTTGTAATCAAATTACGACAATCACAAACAAATGAACGTTAAAAAATACTTACTTTTACGAGAAAAGAAATCTATCTGCTTGAAACTCGTCACTGCAAAAATCAAACAAGCGCACGTCCGCACCAAACGGCCCAACGGACTCGACTGGCGCCACCACAGGTTACGACCTGTTAGTAAGCGGTTCTTTAGAGGAATGCATGACAAAGTTTACGTTAGCGGTTTCCGAGAAAAGTAGGTGTGCCATTTGACCTGCCTATGTCATTTTGTACGCCTCTCCCCTACTGGTTACTTTTAACTTTTAAAGTAGTTAGTATTTATTTTACATAATATCAATCACGTCAAAATTGAGGAAGTTTACAATATTATACGATAAAGTTCAAGACATGAGTGTTATGATATCTCCACGGACATTATCCTTGGCTTTATCCAACCGAGTTTCTTCAGGGTATGTATATTTGAATACGCATGGAATATGTATTTGAATGCGCATTTGAATCGATTGTTGGGCGGTATGATCAATAATCCTGAAATGATATGTTCCTGATAATTAGGTACCTACCTATGAAAGCATCAAGATAGATTGTATCACATTCCAATATACAGGGCCAACTTGCCGTTGGTTATGCCTGTTGGAAGAACTACCACTATGCCGAACAATATCACTTCGGATGTTGATATGTTCCATATCTCTGGAGGGATTTTCTGAAGCACGATTCTCCTACAAGAGTTCCTATACACCTACGTTATTTTGTATTTTTTAGCGTTTGAGATTTTCTCAATCCCGCCACAATCGAAAAGAACGCGAAACAAAATGTCGGCCGTGGACGCGAACCCCGAGCGTTCCGCCATTTTGTTAAAATTGCCGTCAGACTGCGGCCGCCGCTGGGTCGGGAATTTTTACGATTGGAAAAAATAATTAGATTGTTTTTAATGAGACCTCGTGTAATGGAAACCGACCGTTCGCGGGGCAGCCAGAGTTGCCACACTCGGCTGTTATTGTTCCGGTACTTACCGACTCGGTTTACCCCGTATCCGAAGCGCATCTTAATGAATAATGGGAAAAATGCGCATTTTCTCGTTTCGTTTCTAGCGGCTGAAAAAAAGTGGGTCGGTGAAAAAATATATTTCGACAACAGGGGCGAATCTTTAGCAAGATTTGTACGAGTGACAGTTTTTGAGGCAAAACTTCTTAAAGTTACAGATACACATGCTTATTTAGTGGCATGCTAATGCAACAACTGTACACACTTGCTAATTACTAGCATGCTTATTAGTGGCATGCTCATAAATAAGCATGCCCAAAGCTAACAATCAAACACACGTGCTTATTAGTGGCATGCTCTTGTCATAGAATAGAGACGCTCTTGTTCAAAATGGAAACTTTGCAAACTGAAATAGAAAATTCAAGTGAACCAATAAATCAAAACAGCTCCCGAGTTTCCGTCCGCACGTTTTTGATTTTAGTTTTTATAATTTTTATTGTAAGATTTGAATCATTCATGCCTTTTAATAAAGTTTCATAAAAAATATTATTATTTTTACACAACGGTGACCGAGTATTCCACAGACATTCGTGATTCCTATAATAAGTCACGAAAAGTAATGTTTTATCATCTCCCCAACGCGCCATATTTGTTTCATCTGTCGCGGACTGAGAAGATCGCATTGATAATACTAGCCGCGAAGCCCGCGAATGACATAAGCATGCTCATAATAAGCAACCCTGTTCACACATGCTCCAAAGATACCCCTTCTTATGGTGAATGACAGTGGCATGGTCATTACTTAGCAATGTGCGTGCACACATGCCACTAATAAGCAAGGTCTAAAGAAGGTCGATACTGCGCATGCTCACGTGCCACTAATAAGCATGTGTATCAATAGCTTTACGCGTGTTTAGAGTGAAATTTTAGGACGCAACGAAACTCGTGCGTTTCGCGCGACTGAACTATCACACCATGAGGTCACAAAGGCCAAGATGGCAGTTTTCCGAGTGATGATTTAACCAATAGCAATTTTTATAAGTGACGACATCATGCTTGTTAATTTGTTTGCTGCTTGATAATGCTGTTATGAAAATTGCACATTCTCCATATGCTGCTATTGTTATTTATTTTCTGTGTGCTGTGTAGTTTTCACAGTATAATTGTGAACAAATTCATAATATACTATTATGTGCTTACTGTTTCATTTTATCTTTTTTATACAAACAAAATGCATTTCGGTACGTATCTTGTTATCCGTTGAAAACGAATATCTGACGATTAGGTCATTTTTGCAATAAATAATTCCTCGAATATCACTTTTAGTCGTGTTTTTCGCATGGTGACAAACAAAAACTTTCTTAAAAATTGATGAAACATTCGTAACCTCGCACGTAAACAGGATCTGACAGTTGACAAGTATTCAATGTGGCGTCATGCTCATTTCCGCTACACGCTGCGTGCACAACTTCCGTTACATTATAAAAAAATTACCCTGAATGCGCTAAAAGAAGTATAACTTCAAAAAACATTGCTACACTGCACATTTCATTAGTAATTTGACGGAACATTAATTAATACGAAGTACATAGGTATGAAATATTACTGATGCGCGCGCTTTAGAAAGAAGAAATACCTATAGTGATAAATATGCAGAATCCTTAGCTTGAATGACTTTATAACTTCGGCTTTGTGACTATCCAATGAACACGACATTGGTTTCTCTTCTGACTTCGGGAATCGAAGCCCAAACCCGAGTGTGTGAGAATTCCATGTTCGATTTTCGGTGAAGTTGGAATAAATGGAATAAAAAAAAATTATGTATAATATCGTATGTTACATTCTTGAAAAATCTCATGTCACTCCTCGGTACAGTTATACAGGGTTATTTGTAAAACATTAATAACCTCGCAGGACTATATTTCTGTCTTGATTATGAATCGAAAGTGTTCAAGGAATCATGGCCTATATCAATAGTTATGGAGATATGCGACAATAAAGTTTGCATTTTTTTCAATATTTCTGACTTATTTTTTGTAAGACGTTGGACTATCATTACAGTAACTTATATCGATTACGAAAAACTCATTCGTTTCAATACAAGTTAAATAAAATGATAAAAACCCTGCAGAAATTCCAATTGGAATGTTTTCCAATTGGAATTTAAATGTTTTTATTATTTTATTTGACTTGTATTAAAGGCAATAAATTTTTCATATTCGATATAACTCTACTGATATGTTCTACTCGATATACTCTAATGATAGTTCAACGTTTTACAAAAAATAAGTCAGAAATATTGGAACAAAATGCAAACTTTAATGTCGCATATCTCCATAACTATTGATATTAGGTCATGTTGCTGGAACATTTTCGACTCATAATCAAGGCAGGAATATAGTCCTGCAAGGTTATTAATATTTTACCAATAACCCTGTATAAAGCCCACACAGTGGCGCAATTCTCTTCATTTCTAAAACATCGCTGGTTTGATAATTTATTAATTGATTAAATAATTTGGTAGATGTCGTTTTAGAAAAGAATACGTATTTAAAATATATGCAACCTAGTGAATAAATTTTATTTTGAAACCTTTGCGTACAAAAATGTGATACAGAACGCAAGGGAAGCTCTGAGAAAAAGATCGCCTTCACAAAGTTCTCGATATGTTTTTCTGACCATCTTAGGGCCGGTTGTTTCAAGTTGGATTAAAGTAAGCGTTCTTTTAAAGCATAGATTTTTACGTTCTCCACCAATCAGACGATCCGTTTTCGTAAAAATCTATGCTTTTATCGACCGCTTACTTTGATCGAACTTGAAACAACCGGGCTTTAATCCTACAAGGCCCGGTTGTTTCAAGTTGGATTAGAATAAAAGATCGTTTTAAGCATAGATTTTTACAGAAACGGATCGTTTGATTGGTGGAGAACGCAAAAATCTATGCTTTAAACGAACTTTGATCCAACTTGAGGTTGCGATAGGCAGTTCAGAGCCTATGGGCGGTAAAATAATAAGTTCGCCACTGTATTGCAGGGTCAAAACATAGACGAGCTGGTGAATTTACGTTTCGCTGCTGCAGAAGGAGTACTTCGTGGAATAATGAGCTTTCGTTGGGCTCTTATTGTGTTTTTTAAGAGTACCTACTGGCCTCCTCCTGCTTCCAACTGATGCACGAATTATTTACATTTTTCGGAGACTTCAAGGGTAAAATTTCTCAAGAAAAAATATGTAATATTTTATGGAATTATGTACACCTACAATAAATAAAAAAACGCATGCACCGCCAAAAATAATCGATGAAATGGGTATTGCTTTAAACAAGTTAAATTGTTTTACCCAATAGCGACTAGTTATTTCAGTTAATTCTTAAAAATAAAATAAGGTTATAAATATATTCATTCACAGCATTATTATTAAACTTACGTGATGAACTATATTTTTTTTAATTAGTTTAAAAACTTTGAAGATGATAGCTATCGTTTAGAATTTTACTTCTCTTAAGGGTCGGTCAGAGTTTAAAACCAGAACAAATAAACCGAAATTTGATACAAACGTCATTTTTTTCGTCTTTTAACAATCCGTTAGTCAAATTTTAGTAAAATTTTACCGACGGCCGATACAGACAGTTTTTTTAAAAGAGAGAGTTTTTACTTACTTAATATAACTTAAATGTTTCTTACTTATTATTGTTTATTTATAAAAGGTACTTTTACATTTTTTTTTATTGTTTTTTTAACGTGTTTTTGCTGAATATTGTTTATTTTTTTTAATAACGTCCTATTACTTCATACGCAACAAGGGCGATGATAATAATAAATTAATTAAATAACTTAACGTGTGTGTATTAAAAAGTTCGATTTAGTACAAATAAAAAAAAAAAAACATTTTTGACTGAAAGAAGAAAAATGACTGAAAGAAAAAATATATTTTATCTAAGGTATTTAAGTAAGTAAACAACATTTGAATTAAAAATAACGTAATGCTAAATTAGCAAATAACAATTTAAATTTGATTTATTATTATTATTATTATGGTTAAAATCAATATGGTCAAAAGCGTAACAGCCAGGTGTAGGTCCTGGTCTTCTCCAGAAATTTTATTGACAGACGCATATACAGTCATCGCTCTTATTAAACCTGTTTCCATTTAAGAAGACTATCGAATTTGTATGTGTAAACCGTGAGTACGAGGCACATTGTTTTGTCGCGTTGGTATTTATACCCGCAAACACCAACACAACGAAAAATGTGCGCCGTTCGCGCGGCTAATACGTAAGAAATGGAAGAAGGTGTTAGTACTATGGTTGCTTAAAAATATTTTTTATGTCTATATAAAAGTCTTTTCTAATTAATACATTTTAAAGGTATCCATGTTGCATAATATAAACTCCAGGCGCGTGCAGTGAGAACATGAAGCTTGACTTTTTCCTAAGCATATATTTTGAAAAGAAACTTGATATATCTCGTAATATTCCAATCAAAATCCAACCAATTAACATATTATTCAGATTTTAATATTTCATAATATTCTGCCAGATAAATATCTAATTTCGATTTTTTTCCCAAATATACGGTAAAATAATAGTCACGCTTCTTGTTCCCACTGCGCGCTCCTGTCATGTTGTATAATATTAACTCTTATTATATTTTTCTTATAAGCTTAAATAAATACGTAACAGGCCTAGCGGTGTATTGACTAATTAAAAAAACTAACCCATAAAAAACAAGTTTTTATTTTACTCCATTTCTTTGTAAATTAAGTTTACCATCGTGTAATTAAATAATTGATTGACTGAAAATGAAACATGTCTATGTCAGAAATCTCTAAAAATATCTCTTTATTATTTGATTTCTTCCCAAAAAACCAAAGTGTGCTGTCATCTGTGAACCAATTGTCATAAATTTTCGAAATTCTTAGTGAAGTACCTATTATACCTACCGACGGAGTAATTCAAATTTTAAATATTCCGTGACGTTATCGGGTCGCCGTTGGTAGCTTTTGTAATGATTCCAATCTGAAAAAACCATTAAAATTTCTAAAAATCCAAAATTATACTATATTTTTTTTTAACGAATGATAGATCTTCTTGATCGTCGCCACGAGTCTGCTTGCAAAGTTTCAGCTCGATTGGGAAAAGGGTTAAAAATCGATCCAAAGTTTTTTCGTCAAGCAAGCAAGCAAGCAGACGCCACGAGTTAAAAGAAAGGAAATAAAAATAATGTAATATCTACATATGTACCGAACAAGCTACATAGTACAGCGCGGTGTATCGTACACATTGATCTCCCCTGCGTTAGGCCATATTAATTTCCCCAGAATGGCCGGCGGGACGATGCAGATTATAAATTCCAGATAAGCTAAACCCGGGTCCGCAGCCAATGCGGCCGGGGGGCGTGGCCGTCTCCGCCAATGCCGTGTCTCCTGTTGACCATTTATCAAATCTCTTTTCAATACTCATTTCCGGCTGGCTCCGGAACTGGCCGCTGTCAGGCTCGGGCCGCTGATTAATCGCCTGGATCCTGGAAACAGGGCGGCCGACCGAGTAGCGAAGGGAAAAACTACATTTCAAAATGAAGACTTCAACACACACACGTTCACCAGTTTGAAGACTACAAAGTGTACACTACATTTGTAGTAAAAACTATACGAAGTGAACTAATTGTAGTACTAATGAAGTGAAGTTATGAAGTTATTGTAGTATTAATGAAGTGAGGTAACGAAGTAATTGTAGTGTTAATGAAGTGAAGTAATTGTACTACAAAACTGTAGTACTAATGAAGTAATTAAAAAAAGGTCGCCAACCAGATTTCTTCATTCAGTCCCAAAAATTTTTCAAACCATGGGGGAGGGGGGGCTGTTTCGATTTCCAAAAATTTCTTCATTTATCTACATCGAATTCCCAAAAATTTCACATAAAATATGTACTATTTGTGTCTGTAGTGTCTGCTCGTACTTTCGATAACTATGAAGTGTGTATTCTGTGTAGTGTTCGCTTTGAAATGAAGTGTACTATTTGAAGTATATACTTTCAATAACTTTAAAGTGTGTGTAGTTTGTATTGTGCACTACACTTCAAAACTGAGCCAAACTGACAGGTTATCTAGCGATATAAAAGGAATCTGGCTTCTGGCGCATTTAAGAGAATTACTAAGAGTCGCACCAGAAGTCAGATATACAATACCTCCCTCACCGGCCAGTCAGCGAGTCATGAGATTCAGGGTTTTACGCGTGGTGACACAATAAGCTAGAAGCTTGTGTGTAGTTTGTAGTGTGCTCCTTCTTCTTCTTCCTTAGCCTTTTTCCCTCCACTGCTGGATGTAGGCCTCTTCCATTTTCTTCCACTCATCTCTATTTCTAGTCCAGCCCACTGCAATTTTAGTTTTGCAATACGGTCCATAATATCGGCAACTTTTGTTCGGCGTCTTATTTCTTCATTTCTGATTTTATCTCGAAGACTTACGCCGAGCATCTGCATTTCCATGGCCCGCTGTGTACATTTTAATTTTTGTATTCTTTTTTCTGTTAGCGTTGCTGTTTCTAGACCATATGTCAACATCGGTAGGATACATGTATCGAACATTTTTTCTTTTCAGGCATATTGGGATTTCTTTATTTTCAAACAAGTGTTTCAATTTACCAAATGCTGCCCAGCCCAGACCTCTTCTTCTTGGTAGCTCTGCTGTTTGGTTTTCTTTCCCCAGCTTTGTCTTATGACCTTTTTTTTGGTTTTCTTTCCCCAGCTTTATCTTATGACTTGTAGTGTGCACTACACTTCAAAAGGTGTGAAGTGTACACTTCAATGTAATGTGGTACTACGTTGTAGTAGTGAGTACAGAGCGGACCCATCACTATGAGCGAGTGGATTGGATTTCGCCATTACGCGGATACATTATTAGTCCGCGGCTCGTGGCCATCCTCGCGCGGGAGAATCTCTCCAGAGAGAGGGCGCGATGACTCGAGAATCCGGAAAAATTAGAGGCGTGCATCGGTTTGCTGTGCGCTTATCTGATTCGGATAGAGGCAACGCGGTGGCCTAAATTTCTGGAATTTTCCATTAGGATTAATCAACGTATATTTGAGGTTTCGGAGGGAGATCTCGCAAAATGGTTTTCTGGGTACACTTAGGTAATGAACATTTATTATGGGCCGAGCATCGATTAAATGGGATACACCAACCTGGGAGGGAGAAATTTAGTTAGAAATTGAGTGATCGTTTATTTTTATTGGCGCGTATTGAGGTACATATTAAACTACTATCTGTAACCAGTCGAAAATGACGGTACTTTTACATGTCGGTTCCTAAGGAATAAATGTTTATTTATTTATATAAAAAAGAAAAGTCTCAACTCACCTGAGGAAGGAAACAGAGGTTTACGAAACATGTAGTGTTATAAAAATAACAAACAAGAAAAAACAAATTTTATGTTTTATTCATTGAAAGTAGACTGAATGCGATGGAAACGCGGTCACCAAGACGCTTGTGTAGAAAATCTTTGGTCGATAGACTGAGGAATGAACAAATTAGACGTGAATGCAATGTGTGGTAGATAGAATAAAGAAAGGAGTGCTGAGATGGTTTGGTCATGTGGAACTTATGAACGAGGAAAGGATGGTTAAGAAAATATATTAGGCGAGTGCTGAAGGCAACAGGAGTAGAGGGCGTCCGCGAAAGACCTGGCATGATTAGCTACTACAAGTACTTGAGGATGGCCCTGTTAAAAGCCGCGACAACCGTAGAAATAGAGAAGATGTATGAATGTGGCCGAAGCAAAAGTGGTGTGCCAGGATAGAAGAGTGTGGCGTTCAATCCTCTCTACCTACCCCTGCGGGGAAACCTCTCTACCTACCCCTGCTAGTTAGTTAGTTAGTAATGTTTTATTCATAATTCTTAAAAATGGACTTCCACAACGTAAACGTCAACTCATTAAATTACTTATTGGAAGTTTTCTAATGCCCTATTTCTAGGGCAGATTTCATTTTTCTGAAAAAATTTAGGTACTCTGTATCGGAAAACTTTCAGATTCTGATATAACGTTTTGTGATGATTTAACAAAAAAATAATCAAAATGTAATAATTATATTATTATTTCCTCATTGCAGATGACTGCGCCTGGTGCAACAACCCCGTGACTCCGGACTCCAATCCGCTCAACCAGTCCATCGGAGACAAATTCTGCTCGGAACTCTGCTTCAGCCAGTCCAGGAGGGCCACCTTCAAGAGAGCCAAGACCTGCGACTGGTGTCGGCACATCCGGCACACGGTGTCCTACGTGGACTTCCAGGACGGCGCCACGCAGCTGCAGTTCTGCTCGGACAAATGTCTCAACCAATACAAGATGCACATATTCTGCCGGGAGACCCAGGCGCATCTAGATTTAAACCCACACCTGGTCAACGCCACCACTTCCAATACCAATCTTATTACCCCGGATCTGTGGCTGAAGAACTGCCGGAGTCGATCGGTTTCCCCCGCTTCGGAGCATTCCGCGTCGCCCAACGCGGACAAAGCTTCGACGGAAAACGTTTCCCCTCCTGCGAAGAACAACATTAACGTCTCCCCAGATGTAACGACGACGACGCAGAACGTCCTCAAGCCCCCGTCGAGCCATCCCGTGATAACGGTCGCCCCGACATCGAAGTTGATGCGACCCAAGACGGCGAGCGCGGATGAAAGAATCAATATTCAAGTTACGCCAGAAATGCGACGAGAACACAGAATAATGAAGACGAATTCAAAAAGGCGCAGAAACTCCAGATGCTCCTCCACGGTTACCTCTCAAAACGCACCCAAACACAATTCTTCTTCGACGGCGATCAAACCGCAGGACTTGACAATCAGAAGTCCGTCGTTGAGTCAGGAAAGCTCTCCCAATTCGGCGTCACTTTTACACACCCCTCAAAACATGCTACCCTCACCCCCGATCACGTTAAATCCTAGGATACCAAATATGCACCCTGGAAATTTTCCCAACCCTCTGCTAAACTTTCAAAACAGCCCCCGCACGCCAGCTCGGGGCCGAATTCTTTTCCGAATCCCGGAATGATGAGGCCGCCATTCTTTCCGCAGCACAATTACTTCCCGCGCCCCTTTTACCAAAACGATCAACACCGCCATCCCATCCCCCCGTCCTTGCAGCAGCTGGGACTCGGGCCTCCTCCGCCCCTGACCGTCCTGGTTCCGTATCCCATCATCCTGCCCATTCCTCTGCCGATCCCCATTCCCATACCGATAATGAACTTTGTAAAAGCTTACGAGACAAAAAAATGGCCCAACGAAACGCAAACTCATCCGAAGCAAGACGCGAACCAGAGCGCAGCATCCGAAGAGCCGCTGGATTTCACGATGCGCAAGTCGCGAAAGGACCCGGAAAACACCAACAGCGATACGACACCCGAAGCGGCAGAGAACGAAACTACCGAAACATCCGAAAAGATACAGCAAGACGAAAATGAAAACATTTCTGTCGCAGAAAACATCGTCAGTAGCGAATTTTCCGGCCACTTGGAAAGCGTGGACACCTCGAACCCCGAACAGACGTTGCCGCGTTTTAAAATAACCAGACTCGGCGCCAAAATGGCCAAGATCGTGATGCCCAAAACAAAAGAGCCTCTGGAGTCTACGAGACCCTTGAGAAAGAGAAGAAGATTGGTGGAGGTGGCGTCGGAAGATGAATGCAACACGGTAGTGAGTAAAACAAGAAAACAAGTTCACGCATAGATATGTTATGGCAACACTAGGAAACTAAAGAGGGAAGATTTAATGTAATACTGTATCGTAGTTGTCGGTAGCAGATTAATGTTTCTATACTTAGTCATTACTGTTAAGTTGGCATTATGTGCTTGTGTATTATTAGTAAATTAATCTACCAAATATTAGTAAATAAACTTTTAAAGTTCTTTACTGCATTTTAATTAAATCGATAATACTTGTAAAACATTCAAATACCTACAACTATTTCTGCTGCCTTGTGATAGTTTCGTGTGGTACTAGGATTGATGACTAAAATAAATTTCGACAATGGGGTGAGTCTGTGTAATTTTATGGGTCTTCTTCGCTGATCCCGATAATGAAGTTTGTGATTGGAACGAAGATATCAGCCGGAGACACGGCAGCACAGCGCAGAAAAAGATTCCCAACAACCGAATCAATCTAAGAACATTTATAATGAATAGTATTTAATACATTTGTATAGTAGAACCCCGTTAATTCGAAATTTGAAGGACCCAAAAAACAACAAAAAAAAGAATTATGCGTAGGTACCTATCCCTTGATTCGAAATTCAATGTATCAAAACATCGTAAAACTAAAAAAAAACGTTAATTTATATTAATAATAAGGGCCGGTTGCATTAACTTGGTTTATAGAAATCTTTCATTTAAAGCATAGATTTTTGCGTTTTCCACCAGACCATTTGTTTTTGTAAAAATAAAGGTATGCTTTAAGTGTAAGATTAGTATAAACCAAATTGATGCAATCGTCCCTAAAGAATATAGGTATATGCAGTTCTCACTTACAAAAAAAAACTTTTTTTCCAATTCTTCGTGTTTGGATAGTCGTAAGTCGTAATCGAATATGTTCACAGTGATCTTTGAATTTATGAAATTATTCAATCTTCACTCTATTTTATCTTTTAATTTTTCTACTCAAGCCCGAGTAATTTTTCTACTCAAGTCAATACTTAGATGATTTCAAGGTTAAGGTACGCCTTAAAAGTGTAATTTTCAGTTTGTTTTACAGTAAATAACACTTTTAAGGCGTAACTTAACCTTTAAATCATCAAGTATTGACTCTGAATTCGAGTCTCAGACCAACATAACCAAAGTCATTAGAATAACAATCGTTCATAAATACGTATAATGATAAGATAAGTCAGTAATGACTTCATCCAAAGAAAATTCAACATTTTAGCATCACAAACAGTTAAAAAAATAATCGAACTAAAGGGGATTTTCATAAACCGAAAAACAATTTTATACCCGTCCACGTAATTAGCGCAAACTAAATTATCCATACCACAACAGCCAACTGAAGAAAGCATACACAGGATTCCCCAATTTTAGGGATCGCGGCATAATGTATTCAAAGATAAGGGGGATTCCACAAGTTATCGCGAAATAAATAAAGTCCATCTCACACGATGCGTGTGGGATGTAGGGACATGGTATCGAATGAAATGTATCGATACTTTACTTACGAGTAGAATCGGTGGAAAAATATCGTATTCACGAAAGTATCGATACTCCAAGTATCGATACTTTCGATACTTGGAGTATCGATACTTTCGTGAATTAGGTAACTATGATTTTTTTTGTAAGCCTGTATTATTAGTACAGTAGCCGGCAAACATCTTGAAATTTTACGGCGTAGTGGGGGGAAGTTTGCGCATGTACCATTCCACCAAAGAGACCCAAATTTTGCCTTCTGCGCATTCCCCCCCTACGCTAAAGAATTTCAAGAAGTTTGCCGGTAACTGTACTCCACAGTACCGAAACTTTTTTGATTTTTTTATGAAGTTTCTGTGTGTAATTTTCTGGGATATTCTGGCATGTATATCTAACCTTTCTGGCCGATGTTTCGGATCCCATTGCAGAGTCCATCATAAGGGCTGATGATGTAACTTGATAGCACGTACCCATTTCACGGCAGGCGATCAAAAGTCCACGCGCATTGATAGTTTTTTATTACTTGTTAAAAAAATCGGATTAGGTACGTGACTTAAAATGAGTACATTTATGGGGCAAGTCTAAAAATTATTTAGAACTAGCTGCAACCCACCAAAACCGACGGAACATTGGTTATTGGTTCGCGTCTTTGCTTAGCCCTAGTATATATTTATAGAATCATTTTGGCGCTCCACGGAGAGGCGGCCGTAGTAACATGCGTTGAACGGCCGGTTCGGGTTTGGTGGCCCAGGGTTCAAGCCCCATCTCCGACTGTTTAATTTTTACGGTAATGCTGCGAAAGTGGCAAGAGAGATGGGACGCGGCCACCCAGGGGAGATGGACACACTCCTTTCTCCCTAGAGTTGCCGCATGCGACATGGGCAAGGAAGATCCTCCTGAGCTGGACCACTATGCTATGCAGCTTATCATGACATGGCGAGTTTAGGAGTTGATCTTGGACTCGCTGAGGACCCGTGGTGTGCTTGCGGGCGTGTGAGACAGACTCCGAGGCACGTTCTTTGGGAGTGCTCGATGCTGGATGATGCGAGAGAGGAGATGTTAGGAGAGTCGGAAGGAGTGGCGTATCGTCCACCTAGGAACGATGACCTCATTAAAAAAGGACTCTTTCGAGCCTATGCCCGAACGTGGATGTCGCGCTGGGATTTCCTTCGAGGGTGAGTTATCTGCTGGAGGCTGTGGATCCTGTGGGCGTCTAGAGCTGAACCAGCCTATCTTCTTGTATATGTCCTTCCCTTTTAGTGAGTGTTAGTTAAATCCAAAGACCCATATATCCACTGTCCCTTTCGCCAGATCCTCCTCCCCAGCTTCTTGTATGGGGGCTCTACTATCCCATTTTCTGTATATCACTATTTTTGCTTCTGTATTTAACCTGTTTTATTTTTTCTTTCTCTTGCTACTGTTTTCTGATATTTTATGCTGCTGTACTAATTTGCTTTGTTATTCCTTAAATATATATATATATATACTAATATATATATTAATATATATATATGTATATGCTATTGTATTTTGTGATATGATTGAGAGTTTTGGTGGAGGGGACAATGAAGGGGTTTTTTGCAGCCAGAACCTTGCGGCGTCCGCCCTTTACACGGGCATGGCTTTAAATAAGATAAAAATGTCAACCTGGCGAAGCAAGAGTAGGGCCGATATGGGAGCCGTCGGCTCATAGAACGGCCCTGGGAAAGTGGTGGGTCCCCGTTCGTTGTTTAATTTCGTTTTTTTAGCCGTGAATTCGATCGAAATTGCGGACGTTACACGAAATTACGGGAGCAGACGGACAGACAGCAAAATTATTATGTTTGATGATGATTACGAATTACCGAAGTTTTACTGTACCTATATATCATAATTTATAAAGTTAATCAAAATAATTCATGACGTAATACTTTTCATTCATAATTGTGAATTTTAAAGACATATCAAACCTCAGAATCAAAAAGTCCAGAGAGCAATATGGCCTTGTATGTAAAACAATAATAACTTTAATTTCAGAATTTTTAGCTAAACCACGGAATGACATATTAGATCATTATAGTAGATATTAGCAACCAAAATAGCCAAACTCAGATTGTTTACTTCCATAGGCTCACTCTGGAAACTGTATTCCAGATTAACAATGTTCATAAAAACAATCTGGAAGACCACGTCATCCGACATGAACATTACAGTCACGTCACATCAAAAAACTGCCATCGATATCTGGCAAAAATTGTTCCGTTATGGAACCAAATAAACAGGATAAAAATAATATTTTAAATTTTACCATGCTTATATTGATTTCACTTGTTTGTCTGGACAGAATCTTATAATCGATATTTCGCTTACTTCCCAATGTCCTATCGAGCTAAAATTTTGCACACAGAAGTATGATGTCTGATGTCAATACATGAATTAATCCATTATGATCAATTAATCAATTTTGAAATGGAAATTAGTTAATGAGCTCACCAAAAAGTGGCGCTAGTTTCCTACCAAAGTATTTTGTACACCGAGTAATATTAAGACTAAACAATAGACAATTATATTACACGAAAAATTTTTTTAAAAATAAAACCGTATATTTAATTCAGATAAACAAAAAAATTTAAAAAAAATTTTCTCCATAAAATTTTTTGCCTTACTCTTCAAATAAAAGTGTGGATGTTTTCCCACCATTAACAGAAATCTATAATCTTTATCAGTAAGCGCCCACCTATTTATTATTTAGAGGCAAAAATTTATTTTTTACTTTTTAGTACATTTAAATATGAGTTTAAAAAATAGTTTAAAAAATAATTATTTATGTAATTTGCTACCATGACAAAGCTTACTTTATATCATGATAGCAAAAATTATTAAATGAGGTGGTAGGCTAATTTAAATGAAGACCTGTCCATTCTCTTGTCGAGTGCAATTGGCAGGACGCAGCCCAGAGAAGAGACTGGTGTAGGTGAATTCTCAGAGGGCAGAACCCGTGCCGGGTTGCAGAACCAAGGATGATGGGGATAAAATAAAAATGACAATCAAATTTCATAACATTTATTATTAAAATACATAATATTTTGCTAAACATACAGAAGTAACAATATTATTGCTCAAACTGAATGAATTATGAAAGTAATCTAACATATAGGTACCCCTTTTAATGGACCGCAACTCGGTTGAGGAAAACATCAAAATTGAAGAGGTCTGTTAAAAAAATTGATCTATACTCATAAAAATTAGCATGGTGATGATGATGATAATAATTATCCTAATATGTAGAGCGTAGTGTAGTAGATTGTGTGAAATTATCAATAATATATTATAACTCTTGAAGGTTTAAATAAATTCACTTACATTGTTCATTAAATATAACAGCGAGCTGCCAATCTCGTAATAAATAATAAAATATTTCTTCCCTAACTCTCGAGAGAATAAAACTACAAACTGAGCAAGGATTAGTTTGCATCCTTTACCTTAGCGCGGATGCGCTGACAGACCTCTGCGATAATCTGTGCCCGCGATCACTATCTCACGAGAATCGGAGCGTGGTGATGAATATTTCAATTAATTAATGAAGAATAACGTAGACAACCATATTTTGCGCAACGTTTTATATAAAATCTGTGCACAATAAAACATGTAAGATTTTACTAAAAACCTGGAACAACGCCAGGTATAAATATATTCAAATAAAGACATATTTTATATGGCATTAGAATATTTTTGTTCGGTTCAATTCGAAATATAAAAATATCAATTGAATGTTAAATTTAAACATGGGAATTTGTAAAATTTTAGAAAAACAACATTAAAAAGTATATTTATACTAAAGTTTTCAGTCAAAATTTTAAAGTATAAATTTTGCTATTTTTACGATTACCATAATTAGCCGATATCAATAAAAAAAATCACAGAACAATTTTGTGACCAAGTAAGTACAAAATTTTAAATAAATAATATCCAGCACATTACTTTGAAATCAAAAATATTAAAAAAGGCTTCGGTGAGCACATTTTCAATATTTCAATAACGTTAATTTTGCAATTCAATGATTGTAAACAACGAACAAGAAATTGACTTGGCACATAGCAATAACTTTGAGGAGGCAAGCACTATTATATTGAAACCTAATAACTTGTGAATAGCAATTGTAATGTCAAAAACAAATATGTACTATACATTATAATAAATGTAAATAGCAAGTGTAATGTCAAAAACAAACACATTATAACAAAAATAGATTGCAGGTACATAAAAATGTACACAGTGGAGCAAATTAAATCCCAGAATGCACATTTGAAAAATATATATGTCTCCCTGCTAATCTGTAAATTGATTTAGACGGTGTTCCCATTTCTGGAAGCAGGCCAGGGACCCATTTTTTGGAATATTTTACGAGTACCTGTCTTACAGTTTGCTAGATATGAGTGATATTAAAAAATCTTTATCCCTTCAGTGCAGCTTTCCATTTTGAAAATAATGAGACATTGCATTGTTTTTTTTATTATTTATGTTAATACATTTTTTCACCATAAAATGTTTGGTGACGAACGGATTGTGTCACCAAACTCGGGTTAAGGATTGCAAAAAAAATATATTTTTCTCAACCTCGTGGCCTGACACTTGAAACATACACCACAATAACCAGCTATTCACACAGTTGAAAGGACTAATCCTCATTTTAGTTTTGCAGAGCTCTGTAAAAGTTTTGTGGTGTAACGAGTACCATGTACATCTTAGTTTTTGCCGTCGACGTCACTTACGCAAACAATTCGATTTTAGCGGCCTTGTCGAATTTTGGACTAGTTTAAAGTAGCAGTTTGAAAGAAAAGAGGACTCGATTTGTTTCTACAACTCGATATTTGAAAGGGCTCAGTAATTTGAATATTTAATTAATTAATTTTTAAAAATTTGGGACACGCTAGGATGATATGAATTTAAAAAAAGTAGAATTTATTTAATTTTAAAGAATTTATTTATTTAATTAGCAACCTGAATGATCTGGAAGTGTGATTTAATTCGCGGAATGCTTCATGGGATGTAGTACCTATAGAAGAATAAGTTATGATTAATGCAACTTAAAATTGTATGAATATTTAAAGGTTCCCTGGTTTCAGCACCATAAAATGTTCAGTGACGCATGGAATCGTATCACCGAACTGGGTCAGGGATTGTAAAAAAGAAATATTCCTCTTCTCTATTTTTGGCCAGTCTCTGGCAATGAGAGCACTGCTCAAAATTTCAACTAAATTTTTTCGCCAAAGTGCACAACGCAGATGTCTGTTATCTTCCCAATAGCTAAATGGCTTTCAGCTTGATAATCAAACACAAATACTCATGTAATTTCCGTACAATTAAATCTGGGAAATAATTTGTTAGACTTCATTTAACATACATTTTACAAATAAATTAAAAATACATTTTACATAACTTCCTGTTGATTCGTTTTTAAAATCAAAAATTTTCAAAATGATTTCACCGTCATGTGTTTTTATCTATGCTTTGTAACTTACAGACTTATGTAAGATATTTGTTCTTTTTATGTTTATATGTATAATATCTGTATTCCTGTTATAGATAGCAAAATTCTATATAAAAGGAAACAGATATCAATCATCAATAATTTAAGTAGAATTTAGAAATGACATTGAGATTATGGGTTCAGTTTTGTAGACTTTGTCACAACTGAACTGTTAAGGGTCACGACAGAGTAGAAGTACAAACAAAATAAACTTAGGTACTCGTCACACCGCGAGTATAAAAAAAATCCCAACTTAAAAATTATAATAACAATTTTATTCATTTATTTATAATATGAAAATAAATTTTTAAAATGCCGAAATCACATGTTTACTTCACTCGTAGTGTATTAGTTTATTATAAAAAATACAGGAACATTTCAATAGCAGATCGTTAATTTTTCATTATATGTTATCAATTAACATTTTGTTTTCTAAATTCTCCGAATAATTTCCAAATCACAGTGGTAAACTTATTCAATAATGTGGAAATGGTTCCACAGTAAATATAAATTTTTTCCACACAAGTAATTTAGTTTTTTTGTAATCGCTTGGCAATCACATATCATTTCATGTAGTTGTACCATGTAACAAAGTAGATAAAATCTATAATCTATCCATTTTGTAGAAACTACAATTCTTTATCATCATTATAAGAATTTAATAAATTCATTTAGAGATACTCAATTTAAATTGAAATATTTCAATTACAGTGGTCAAATACAATATTTATCTACTTGAGGAATTATTAAATAATATTAATTTAACAACTGAACAAAGCCAATGACGGCCGTCAGCTACTTATTGCTACCCAAAAAAAAACATTTTTATAAAAGTTCAATATTAAATGCATTAAATATAATAGTATCATGATTACAGACATTTAGTGCTTATAATAAGATATAATAGGTTGTAAATATGAGGTAAATTCCTCCAAAAAATGTTAAGTGAAATTATTTATTACATTATAAAATCAGTTCAAGAGTAAGGTCATGTTGACGCATATTACATAAAATGAACACACATTTGGCAGCCAAACATGATAAAAAATAAATATTTTTTTAATAATATAGTCATACATCACTATTCTTAAATAGGATAAAATCATAAGATCATTTGGTTAACGGATATTCACTAACGCCATCAATTATATATATCCCACAATGTTATACTGCAATCCAGGCCGCCGGCAGCCATGATGGGCGAGTTCCACAGGGAGACGGGCTTCCCCGAGTGGCAAACGTCCTGCAGGGACGCCTTGTGCTCGGTGAGGACGGCCAGCGGACGCAGACTCTTCCAGGAGAACACGCGAAGCCTGCCATCCCACCCGGCACTCATGAACACCTTCCTGTCTTGCCGTATCCTCAAAACGTTAACTCCCGCATTCTTTATCACGATTTCACACTTGAGCGACAAGCTTAGGTCAGTCCGTGACATACTGAACACCTGGATATTTTCCGATGCATTACCGTAGATACCGCGACCAGTGGATAGATCGTAGTCTAAAGTGATCGGACAGTCCCTTAGCTTTAATTTGCTCACAGGCTTCTGTGTTTTCAAGTCCCACAAGAAGAGATCGCCACTCTCGTATGCAGCGAGAATATATTGACTGTGAACTAATTCTAAAAACTTAAAACACATCACTTCACCGAGTTTTACATCGGAATCTGGAATCAAAGTCATTATTTCAACGCCATTAAGAGTTAATACTTCTATTTTAGAGTCCCTCTGCGGCCTGATAAGAACATTATTTGATTCGGAAATCTCGCATCTGCAGAAACCGCAGTAATCTGACACAAGAGTGTCCTGAAGAATGTAGTCGCTTTCTGTCATGACCCAGATTTTGATGATTCCTTCCTTCTCTTGGGTGTACAAGCGGTCGCTGGTGTGGTGGATGCTGAGAACGGGAGTGTGTCCGACAGACAGTTTCTTGTTGTGTCTATTGGACTGGAACAAATGTTCAAATAATGCGTAAGTAAATATGAAAGTAAAGTGGTTCATATATGTTTTGTAGAGTTTTAAAACAGCATCAACAAGGCTATTTCAAATTTCCGCACCGATGATTCAATTTTAGCATTTCTAAATTACACACATGCAACATTTACTAGGCTAAACAATCGAGTTGTTCCAAAAATACTGGCTAATTTTAAGCTTCAAATTCACTTGAAAAAAACAAACATGAACTATTATACAACCTTTATTAAACATGCTTCTTCAAAAAGACCTACATAATTGATTTTGTGGTGATATAACCCTGCATGTACAATATTAACAAATAAAAAATTGAAGTATAGACGAAAATTAAAAATCAAATATATTATTTTTATACATAAAATGAACATGTCTTATGGGGTATTATGCCGTGTTTTTACGACCTTTCTGACCGACGTTTCATCAGTCTTGATGATGGACCCTGCAACGGGATCCGAAACATCGGCCAGAAATGTCGTAAAAACACGGCATAATACCCCAGAAGACGCAAACCAGAAGATTCTGAGTGGCCGTGAAAACCTAAGAACATTCTCAACAAAAATATGTACTTTTCTAGAGAACTTGTGTTATGTGTGAAATTAACATAATATTTCTAGCAAGGCGGTGATAAACTAATTTTAATATTTGAGCAACATTTATCTAAACAAACTAACATTAAATGGAGCTAATATACACATCACTATGTTCTGGTGGTTGACCTAAAATAATTTCTCCTCTGAAATAGTATTTTCACATTTATGTATACTGATAATATTCATTGTAAATTGATTTGATTTTTAAAATTATCACTTATCATAGTATTATTATGACAATTTTGTTTTAATGGATAGGATATTTGACCTTTCACCCAGAGAAAGTGCTGTTACCATTTTAGGACTATAATAATTATTTTACAAACCTATAGTATAAAATTCCTACGTAGACTATCGATTATTAAAAATGCCACGATGATCCAATTAACAGTTAATGTTAGTAAAAAAAAAACACAGCTTTCCAATTTTATTTTATAAAGAAAGTATCGATTTATAGGACATCTCATTCTAATTTACGAAAAACCAAAGTGACAGATCGAGTTGCACTAATGATCCGATTATCAGAAATGGAAAAGAATTTTTATTTATATTTACCTTTAAATCCCACGAAAAAACGAAACCGTCCTGCGTACCCGCGAGCAATCTTTCGGATTCAGTGCTGGGGCAGTGAAAACACAAACTGTGCACTGGGCCCATAGTAATATGCCTCAAACTAAAAACCGGATCAGGAGGTAATACTGCCATTATTGGAGTATTCTTCTCACATATATCCTATAAATATAACACGGTAAAAAACTTTATTATGCACGACTGACACGACAAAAACAATTGCCCGTCTGACAGCAAAATACTCTTGCAATATCAATTGCAAATGCAGGCTGGCAAACTGATACGATTTTTTCGATAAGTCAGTATTACATGCACTTTGCTGCATGTTTGTTGAAAGTATTAGGTAGAAAACTTATGGCAACACTAAAAGTTGCAGCTTCATGTTTTTATCTATGGCAGAAAATGTACTTTGTCTGTGCACAAAATTTATGCAAACGTCAAAGTCAAAATGGGCGGTATTTATTGACAAATATCGTCAGTGTTCAATTTTGATGTCGTTGAGATAAATTTATCGAAATTATCCAGTGTACGAAAATCAAAATGACGTTTTTTTTTAAAAGTAACGTCCAAAAATGTGTTCCAATTTGGAATGCCGCCTCGTACAGACATTTTTTTATTACCCTATTTCTTGTTTTGATAGTATCAATATTTTGTTTAGTTGCTTTTCATTTAATACCGATTAATACAAATATAAAAGACAACTATAAACATTTAACTCTTAGTAATGTAAAAGACTTGCCAGAGGTAGTTTTGCCCAGTGATGCTCCAAAATCTGCGGCCAGAAATCCTAAGTGTACCTTTTGGGACTGTTTTAATGTGTATCGTTGTGGCCAGAAAGGCCACAACAGAATCTCGGTGTACGTGTATCCTCCTCAAAAGTTTGTGGATTTTCAAGGAAACACGGCGACATCTATTATGTCAAAAGAATTTTATTTTATTTTGAAAACTATAGTCGACAGTAAATACTATACAACAAATCCTTCTGAAGCGTGTTTATTTGTTCCCAGCATTGATACTCTTAATCAAAATAGATTGAATTTAAAATTGGTTCAGCAAGCATTGCAGAGTCTGCCATTGTAAGTATACTGTCATTAATTATTTCCTTTCAACAATGCATTTAAGTGTTAAAAATCATATATAAATACTTTCCACGGAATATTACAAAACATTATTAGGTCAGAATAAAAAATCAATTTTCTGTGTATCATTTGTCTTCTTTTTCACATGAGGTTCATCATTTTTATATCTGTCAAGAGTATATTGTTAATTGAATTTCGCACTCAGCACAATAAAGGACTCCGTCAAAAATAAGTTCTGAAAGATATCGAAACTACTCTCTAGCCCGATCTGACTCCAAACGTGATTGAGTCATTTTTGGGTCAATTATTTAAATTACTTTTTATCTAATTTTTGCACCAGTAGTTTTGTTTTTTTGCACAAGAACGTTGAACCTAGTCGACTAATGTCGTTATTTCTTGCCAAATTTTTCTATTAATTTATCATATCATTTGTCTTTTTTCAAAAAAAAAAATATATACATTTTATTTTATTTTCTGACTCATCTAATTTTTCCTTACAAGATGTTTATCTAAAGAACAACTCTGCAACTCAAAAATCGATTTTGTAATTCATTCGGTTGTTCCTTTCGCCCACAGATGTATTTGGATAATTTTGACGATTCTCAAGACATACATCTGCAAAATTGAATAATTTTTGTGAAACAAATGCAATTATGTAATCTTTAAATTATATTGAAACTTAGGTAACTATTCATCTATGTCAGTCCCTCAGATTGAGGATCGTGATCCTCATGACTATTCTCCTCTATCTTTCCTGGCATCCTGCAGATCATGTAGCTTTTCTGCTTGGTCAGTCCAACGGGTGGGGGTCTTCTTCTTCGACCCTCGGCGTGGCCCATCGCAACAAGCTTCTCCAGGCTGTCTTCTCTTCTGGAAAAATGTCCAGAGAATTGGACAATTCCCCTCAGACTAGTAGCTGAGAGTCTCCTTTATTTTGAGTTCTTGTAAATGGAGACATTTATGATCTCGCTGTCCACACTACACGCAACATGCATCTCCAATACCACATCTTAAAGGCACCGATCTGCCATCTCTCTTTTGCATCTAGAGTTCAAGTAGCTATTAGTGCTAGCTTAAAAGTTTACGATAGATGCGCTAGTATGAAAAATATTCGAAATTAGAAATATTTGCCACAACGTGGCACTGGAAATTGCAGTTTGACCACTAGGATTCCGGACAGTAGTTATAACAGATAAATATTTTTTTTTCTAGAATTATTGTTTGTAGTTACGTGATAAGGCGGCTATTTGGGTCGCAATAGATTGTCATTCTAGAATTTGGGTCATGGTGGAAAAAAATTTGAAATGCTTTTAGAAAAATGAAATGTGTAGTTTTTTATGATGCTTTTTGCAGTTGGGAGGAAGGTGAGAATCATTTATTGTTCAACATGTTGCCCGGAGCAGCTCCTGACTTCCACACCGTGATGGATGTAAACACTGGAAAAAGTTTGATCGCCGGGGCAGGCTTCGACTCGTGGACTTATCGCACCAGCTTGGATGTGTCTCTCCCGCTCGTTTCACCGTATGCAGTATCGAGCAACAGTAAATCTCCAGCAGACAAAACCCACCTCGTAGTATCTTCTCAAATGAACCTTTTCAACGATCTTGTGAGCGATCTACAAGATTTGACAGAGGAAAATGACGAACTGCTTCTATTGCAGTCCTGCCACGGAGAAGATGAGCCAACAAACCATTCCATGAGATGTCAGTACAGAACCGGTAACCTGTATAGATATCCAGAAGTTTTGAAACACGCTCATTTCTGTCTTGTTGGACGAGGTGTTCGGCTAGCGCAACCGTCTTTGCTCGAAGCTATGTCGGTCGGGTGCATTCCTGTTATCGTTATCGACTCGATTGTCATGCCTTTTCAGTCTGTCATAGACTGGCACAGATCTGTCCTTTTTATCCCAGAAGACAGCCTGAGCACTCTTATTACGACGTTGAAAGCGGTGTCGAAGGAACGGAGAGCAGAAATGACCGCACAAGCTAAATGGCTATTTGATAATTATTTCTCTTCCATCAAACAAATAACCATGACCACACTCGATATAATAAATGACAGGGTATTCCCATTGATGGCGAGAAGTTACGAACAGTGGAATATGCCTCCAAATCCTGTAAGTTTCTATATTCTTATGTTTCTCTGAATATCTTAATATTCCCAAAATGATAAGCAGCAAACCTCAGTATACGTATCCCACCTAGCGGTGTCATGGAAAACCTAAGACAAATATATATTTAATTATCTTACTCCCATAACTCAGTAATTTAATATAAATCAGTCTATTTTGCCCATAATTTTTTTTATGAAATATAAAACATAATTTCATTATTTTTCAGAACGCTGCATCCAATCCTCTGTTCCTTCCTGTGACGGCTCCAAAGGCTCCTGGTTTCACAGCTGTCATTTTGACATACGATAGAGTCGAGAGTCTCTTTACCCTTATTAATAAACTAGTCAAGACACCAAGTCTTCAAAAAGTTCTCGTTGTTTGGAATAATCAAAAGAAGCCGCCACCACCCGGTAATTTTTTTTTTTTTTTTTTTAAATTACCTCTTGCAAAACTGTAATTACAGTTTAAACGCAAGGATTTAATTATAATAAGTGTATGTACATTTCTTTACTTAATTGTATTTAATTTATGATATATTATATAATAAGCTACTATATTAAACTAATTTTGCTTTTCCTATCCACTTCACAATTCACTGTAGTATTTCTTTAATGTCTTTTTTATATTTTTTTGTCCCGTTACATTTTTTATTTTATCCGGTAGCTTGTTGAATAATTTTGGATTTACGCACTTTGGTTCTGTTTGGTTCTGTCTCCATAACAATTATTTGTTTTTTTTATTTCTAGTTTTTTATTCGTTATTTATCTTGTCGTATATTCATGATGTATTGGTTAGCTATCCGTGTCTCGACAACTCCTGGTAGCTTGCGTTTATAATTTAATATTGTCTTTACATTTCTCTCGCAGCTTCCCAATGGCCCGCCATAACAAAACCGCTGAAGGTTATCCAAACAAAGGAAAATAAACTGTCAAACCGATTCTACCCTTATGAAGAGATTGAAACTGAATGTCTTTTGACCATCGATGATGACATAATCATGTTGACACCGGATGAACTTGAGTTTGGGTAATATTCAAATTGAATACTCTCTTTACCATAATAATTATAATTTTTCAAAACATATATACACTCAAAACCGAGTTATTCTAGTATATAGTAGTTTGAGATAATTTATGCAGCCTTGAGCCATAAATCAATGCATTTTTGCACCACAAAATTAAATTTTTTATAATACTGACGGTTTTTGTCTGTGCCGATCATGGTGGAGCCTCCTTTATGCGTGCTCCTAAACCTGCTACTAGCTGCTGCTGCCCGCCGGTAATTGTCAAATAGATAAATATCAAGAATTATCACACGCCGGTAATTGTTAAGCAAATCGATTTTCTGTGTATAGTTTTCTGGGATATTCTGCCATGTACATGTGACCTCTCTGGCCAGAGAGGTCACATGAAAACCTAAGAACATTTTTAAGTAAATCTATAATAGAAATTCTCTCCTTGATCTGTGTTTGCCTTAATTATTCGTACTAATATGGCGTTTTCAGAATATTACACGTTTTTTGGTTCACATTTCTTATTAATATCGAGATATTTTTGAGAATTCTCTATCTATTAACCCAATTGACTAGATTGTGAAATAAGTTCTTTTGGTCCATTGAATTTCAAATTAACGAGGTTTTGCATAAATGAGATTTTTCTGTATTCGGATTTTTTTAGATGTATTTCATTTATAAAATTATTATTACAATTCTTTTCCAGTTTTGAAGTGTGGCGAGAGTTTCCCGATAGAATTGTGGGCTTCCCCTCCAGGGTTCACCTGTGGGATAATGAGACAGAGACGTGGAAATATCACAGTGAATGGACCAATCAAATATCAATGGTTTGTTCAGCGATATCTTAATGTTAAAGAAAAAATAATAATACAACACTGAATGTCTGCGACTCTTGAAATTTTCGAATTTGCTTTAGTAGTATTCCGAGAATTCAGTGATGGATCATTTCATCCAATGTTTATATGGCCATGTTCGTTTCATAGACATGTACAAAGTGTCGGTGAAATTATTACCCATGTCCTAATGTAATACATTTATTATAATATTGCTACATTTTGTATAGATCTATTTAATAATACATAATTCACCCAAGGGCACTTCTTAACTCTTAAAAGACTGTGCTTAAAAATATCTTCGGGAACGGTGGTGTAACACAGCGTTACCTGATTAAAAATCGGCATATTTTTTAATATGTGATAAAATATATATATACGATACAGATAAGACTTTTTGAAGGACCCTTTTTATAATTATGTAAGGTAAACGTACATATTTGAATTATTTTAGTTAATTATCATAAAATCATGGCATATCAAATTAGAGTGCGCTCACGCTGACGTATCTTTACGAACTGAATTCAACGACGCGGTCGCCAGGTCGCCTCAGTCCGTCTTTGTCTAACACGTGTTATGGTACTCTACCATACTCTTTCGATATTGTTTTCGCTTTCACCGAAACCCAAGCAACCGCCATCTCTGTCCTACCTAATGTGTGGTATTGTCGTGCTATTTCTTGCTTGATTTAACTGCGATGTGCAATATTCTGCTCTCTTTTACACTCTGGCCTACAGTACGAGAGTAATGAATAAATATTTTTTAATTAAAAAATCCGTACATTCGTAACAGTTTAATTTAGTCATTTTGGTGTGAAAATGTCTATTCGATGATTACAAAAAATGTGACATTTTAGTTTTCGTAAATAAGGTAGATATTTCATATTTTCTATGACATTTAGACCTACGTTACATCACCGACACACAGGAGTTAATACAAACTTTTCAAACAACCTGGTATCTGTAGAGTAGGTTTTATAGATTCGAGGGAGAGGTTTTTTGTATTTATCTCAGAAAGACTTCAATGCTATTTTCCTGCCGTTGCTTTTATACCCCTTGTTTATTTTACACTTGCGCGCCTCTTTTTGTAAAGGTGTTGACTGGAGCAGCCTTCCATCACAAACTGTGGTCCTGGTATTACACAGTCGGCATGCCGGGAGACATTCGACAGTGGGTTGACGATAACATGAATTGTGAAGATATTGCCATGAACTTCCTGGTCGCCAACCTTACCAACAAACCTCCAATTAAGGTATGTGTTAATCCTTATTCCAATTATTTGCCATCTGCTCTGAACATTTTCATTTAATAACTAATATAAAATAAAATAAAATAAAATGCAACAAAGTTTAAAAATATGTTTTACTTTACTTTGTAATACACACACACAATATGAGTTATTAAATTACAACTATAGTTTCGAGACGAGCAGTCCCTGTAATTTAATAACTCATATTGTGTGTGTGTATTACAAAGTAAAGTAAAACATATTTTTACTCCCTTTCTTTTGACTCGTGGTGTCTGATTGCTTGTCTGACGAAAAAACTTTGGATCAATTTTTAACCCTTTTCCCGCGATCCAATCTAACTGAAACTTTGCAAGCAGACTCGTGGTGACAATCGAGAAGATCTATCAAATTTTCATTTAAAAAAATTAATAATTATACTATAATTTAGGATTTTTCAAATTTTTAATGGTTTTTTCATACAACTTAGTAATGTATAAAAATACTCCGACGTATCTGGTAGACACGAAACCCGAAAATAAGAAAGGGAGTATTGTAAAAACTTGGTTTTTATGGGTTAGATTTTTAAATTATAATGCTGCACCACAAAGTATCTGCCAAATCTTTGAATGATGCAACAAAGTTGTTCACTTTTCACACTTCAATCTAATGTAGTGCATTAATTTTGTTTCAAATTTCAAAAAAATCGATATTTCTAGGATATTAAACACATTGTTCATAGATGGTATTAAATGAAAAGCAATGAAATTTTGAAATTTGGTTATCTGCGGCCAGAATTACTGGGATGCACATTAACCAGAATACATAACATTTTTTAATGTTAATGTTATGCTTATTTCCTCTGAAAATCATTTAAGGGTACTGTGTTCAAGTATTCGGTAGTCATTTTTAAACTGATTATGAATATTTTTATTAACTGTAGAATAGAGATTTTGATTATTGATCTGAGATTTATTTGTGTCTTCCGTAGCTAACCAAGAATTCTGTATTATTTTATATATCCATCAGCCTTTCTTATAGCAGTATAATTATTCGTAATTATATAGTTTATCTTATTTATCACAGTATCTATGACTATGAGAAGCTCCGTTCATTTTATCTTTTTTGATGATATCATTTGCTTATTCACGCATTGACATTTTTAAAGGTTGTATAGATGGTACAATCAAATGTGTATGCAATGATGCTTCCATATATCAGACCATTATTTGTGTTCAGATATTTTGATATTAACCTTGGTTTCCGTGAGGAATGATAGTAATCAAGACAATTAGCACGGCATGAGCAAAATAAGTACATTCTTACACAAGGCGTAAGTGTTGGGATTGATTGAGTCAATCAATACGGGTTAAATTTACAAATAAGGTGAAGAAACTATTGCTTGGCTGGGGATTAGTAGAGAAATCCTCTATTTTCAGTGCGATGTGTGTTACACTCTGGCATGCGTGCCTAATGCTTGGTTTAAATGTGCTAATTTGGACCAACAGGTGCCTCACTGTTCAACTCACCTTGGCTACATTAAAAATCATACAAGTACAAAGGTCCTATCCCTTAAGATTGAAGGGCTGCCTGATTGAACTCATTTCAGAATTGTACCAACTCACTAAAATTTTATCAAGAACACAATACCGGCTATTGAATAACAATCGACCTTCACAGGAAACCAGTGAGCATGTTAAAAATTTTTACAAACAATCTCCACCATTTGTTTTTCAGGTCGCTCCACGTAAGAAATTCAAATGTCCCGAGTGCACAAACACAGAGATGCTCTCAGCCGACATAGGCCACATGACGGAGAGGTCGGCGTGTGTCGACCGGCTGGCCAAGATCTACGGCCGAATGGCTCTGAAGACCGTGGAGTTCCGGGCGGACCCAGTTCTGTTCCGGGACAACTTCCCGCAGAAGCTGAAGTGGTTCAATGACATTGGAAGCTTATAGACGGATAGATGATAGAATTGGATCATTCCCAAACCAGTGCACTCTTAAATAAGACGTTACTGCACAGATGTAGTGAGTTAGTTTTATAATTTTTAGGTATAGATACATAGTGACGGGTGTTGTACCATAACAAACCAAGCAATTGGGAGTAGAAACTTGAATGAAAATATGTGTGTTCTAGTCAACTCGCAGTACTAAGAAAAGATTGTTGTATATTTTGGCGTACAGTTGTTATCAATATAACTGTGCCGTAAGAGCTTCTTGTGAACGAAGTTCAGCTGCGTTGCTAAGAGATCCATGGGATAGTGAGTTGAACTGTGGTTACCGAAGAAGCTACACAGAGGATTCTGTGTAACCGTAATCATCGAAGAATATTTAAGCAAAAAATTTAAATTATTTCGTAACAAATAGCGAATTGAATAGTTAGTCTCAAAATTGAACAATATGGCATTTGCACTTGTGATGGATATCATTGTTCAGGCATGTTTCTTGCCGTTTCTAGAATAAATAAGACTTAGAAAATTACTGTGTATGAAATTTGATCTATCAAAGATTGTTTGTTATTTGATTTCTGTTTAAATTATTTATCTGAACTAGTTAAAATTGTTAACATATACATTTTTAAAACACATGAGATGAATCACCTAGAAAGATACACGGAAAAATGTACCAATCAAAAATGTGTACATACATAGTTACCGACAGAAGAAACCAGATGTTTCTCTAAAAAAATACATATCGAGGGTAGAAAGCCAAATGGGCATAATTATTTCGAATTTTACAGGAGAGCAAAAGAATATTTTGTCAATATCTATTTTATTATTTAAACGATTAACAAATATGTAAATTGTTTAATAATGAAAGAAATATTGACAAAATCAGATTGACAGAACTTTTTTGCTCTCCTTTAAAGTTTCTACCCTCGATTCATACACTGTATAACAGAGCTAGTCCACAATACTTTACAGGTGGATTTCCTATCTTGATTATGAGTCGAATATTTAAGTAACCATGGCCTAATATCAATAGTTATGGAGATATGCAATATCAAAATTTGCATTTTTTTACAATATTTCTAATTTTGTTGTAAATTTTTGAAAAACTTTGAGCTACCATTATAGTAACTTGTGCTGATTATTAAAAACTCATTTACCTTAATACAAGTCAAATAAAATGAAGTAGAAAATCAGAAGAAATATTTCTGAACAAAAAAAACCTTGCAGAAATTATTATCAAAATCAAATAGCAAATTAAAAATCATCATAACGTAATCGGTAAACTAGTCTACTGGCAAGTTCGGGATTCATGTTACGATTTTCTCTTTTTTAATAGATAGATTTTTCTGTGTATCTTTCCAAATTTATTAAATTTGTTTTTATTGTCGAGGAATTATTATCTGAAAAATTACTACTTCACAAAAAGTTATTTATTTTAAAATGAATATGTAATTTTATTATCTTTACTCTTATCAGTTAAAATCATGGAATCAATTTATAAAAATATGCGCCGTATGCGTGTGCCATATTATCTATGCATTAATACGGGTTTCAGAAACATAATCGCCACTATCCAATTGATGAAAATAGATTGTGATATGCATAATCGTCTTACAACAGAGACAGTTTAACAATTGATAGTGACGATTTATTTTTCTACCCATCTGTACTAAATAAATTATTCTTTTTTTTTGCTTATAAGGTGCATTTGTAGTCCAAAGAAAATTATAATACTATCTATTGTTGTATAATTATTTATTATAAAATGTTTTTGTTTTAATGTTTATTTAGCTATATAAGGGTAGGAAGACCTAAAGGAAGAATGCATTTTTATTATTAAATACAAATGTTTGAATTTGTAAAACATACATACATTTAGTAAATTGTGATTTACGACAAAATAAAAGACGTTATTATATAAAAATCTTTTATTCCTATAAAGTAAAAATGCCACATTAATGAGAAACGATAAAATATATTATATTACACCTTAAATAGCTTAGTGATTATATAATTCACAGCGATTTGAAATCTCGAGATTAACTGACAGGTAGGGCCACCTTGTCTTGTATGGTGAACTCCGCCTGGTAAACCTTCCACGTCACCAGGTAGTCCCGGACCAGCTTGAAGAGGGTATAGTAGTTGGAGAACAGCAGGAGAGCGAGCGACAGGACGTGGTGCCACTCCGTCGTGTTGAACAGCAGAAACAGCTGCAGAAGGACCAGCGATATTTGCAGGCATAGGAGCACGCACAGGATTGTGGAAGGATTGTGAAATAGTGACTGAAAGAAAGGAATGAGTTATACATATCGTCGCTGTATATATAATAAAGCCAATGTGCCATTTAGTACATTGTGAGATGAACAAATCGATTTGTCAATTTTTCATATAAATAATGGAGATGTATTAAAAAAAACATTGCCTTTCATCTGAAAAGGCTGCCTAGTAATTATTTAAAATATTTTTTATAAATCTAGTCTGTTTTTTAAAACAGTTTCATTCATTTATCTTCGTTTCAGTTTCATTCGTTTATCTCAGAATGTACTAAAACGGCACGTAGGCTTAATTATGTATACTGCGATGATATTTCAATGCAATAAAAAAAAGCCATTCATTTTCCAAAGCTCGCTAGGAAAGAATCTATTCTTTGGTAACATATTTAAAGATATTCACTAGCCATACACCAAATCACGGGACATAATAATTGCAGGATTTTGAAGCTGAGATTTCATGATCATTTGTTTTTTTAAAATTGACTTTATTTGCTCAAACCTGAAACTAAATATAATACTAGAAAGATGTCAAGACCGTCCAATTTTGTAAGGTGATTCTCACGCGTTTACCCACGCGCTGATTGCATGGAACAGTCTAATTATCTAAAGTTGTAATTCCAACGTTACAGACTGTTACGGATGTTGCAGACAATGAAATTATTATATTTAGATGGTTTTGAGAAAAATTACAGAATCGGAAACTGTAATTCGGTGGAAGTATTTCTGCACAATAATTATGATCAAAGTTGATAGCGAGTGTATAAAAAAAGTGTGTAAAAGTCCGCCAATTTCAAAACAATCCATTACAATATAAAACTAAAGATTCAAAATGTTAGGAAAGTTAGAGTTTGGTAGTAAAAGTCGGCATGCATCAGTTGGTCACTTAACTCTGCTTACAGTAGTGAACGGATGGCCGTTCATTACGTGTTCAACACTGGCGTGCAGTGGGTATAAACTTAGGTTATGCTGTGACCGACTATATACCTATATTGAAAATATATATGTACGCATAAAACTATAAGGGTATATACATTTAAAAAAAAAATTTAACTGTCTATAATGAACTATTTTGAGTAGCTTCAATCCACAAAAATAACTCCACTATAAAAAAAGTATTGTAAACAATATTTCCTAAATAAATAAATATCTTATATAGGTATAACTAATATGGCAAAAAATTTCAATATATTTCGAAGACGATTTATATATAATCAAATCGGGAACAATACTAATTTCAGATATACGTATCATTTCACAAAAATAAATCAAACATTTTATGATATCGTGATATGACAGATGACGGATGGTATTTATTATTATTATGTATTTATTAAAGAGAGATTATTACAACTATGTATTACTATTCCATGTAATACGTTTACTATACAGCAGTGGCGTGCAGTTGTATTTACATTCACCATAGAAAAGACAAATAGAATTTACACCGAAAGTTTTGGGTGGAATTTGTAAAAAATAAAATTTCTGCGATGACGTGCGCATAGTTTTCACCTGGCGTAGGACTTTTCGAAGAAGCGCGCTAAATTTACTTGGCTATTGCACAAAATCGCAGCCTTAAAAATACACTTTTTTTTCTCGACTTGAGTATGTCAATGGAGCAAATTTCTTGAGCGAGATAAATGAAGAATTGACATGAAGTTAAGCACAGAAAAGAAGGAAATAAAACTTCTAGCCGTAGGACGAATTACGGCTAGAATTTCAAATCAACTTTTTCTTAAGATAAGGATTATTTAATTAATATTTGTTTCCTAGAATCTTTACCAAGGCACAGCTTTTTTGCTTGTATGCGCTGCACGCCACTGGTATTCAACTCTGAACATTATCATTTACATGAGTTGAGATGAGACTTATCCACATGTGGTGTCCGATGTCTGCAATGCCTTTAGAAAAGGGACCTTATTCAGGAGGTCTAGCCTGACGGAGCTTCAAACGGATTACTAAAGCACATATCGCAAACGTAACCTTACAATTCTCCTATTTGACTAAAATTACATGTAATAAGTACTAATGCTGTATTAAAGCTTATAGAAAAAGATTGCACTTATTAATTTCTTCTCCCACAGCGTCCTGATGTAAAATTATGGCAAAATTGTCATTGTCGCGTAGGACTCGTATTTATATGTTGATAACCATTATGTATTTCTTTCTCACTCTCTCTGTCAAGTACAAAGAAACAAACACCGACGCATACCTATGCCTCGTTTATTTTTGTTTTTAAACTCATCCATTATTAAGTATTGAGATAACAATCTTAAGATCCTAATTAAGATCATTTTCCATATTTAAATTTGATTTATATATTTGGTTTTATGTAACTTTTGTCATAGGGCACACTAATTTATATTGTTAACTCTGTCGCTTGATACAATATATTTCTCATCCAGTCTACGACTAGTAGCATTAAAGGCATACAGAAAATGAAATGTACAAATGCTAATATGGCATCCACATAATAAAATTACATCGAAGATTTAGTAATCAAATTGGCTCTCACATAAAACCTGGCGTGCATCTCATTCCCTGGTTCTGCAGCCGTCATGCAGCCTTTGGCCGTATACAGTGAGCGGCCGTGCCGGACGGAGGCGCCCGCCGCCCACAAAGTCCGATGGCACCACTGGCCACCATTTGTTCCCTTGTCTGCCGCACCGTTGGCCGCAGCCGGCGGCTGGGGCGTGTTCTGCAGGGCCGCTGGGGGAGCAGGGCCGCCCCTAACCCATCTGCAAAGGTTTAATTACGTTATACAACTGTCCTGTTTATATTGAATAGTACATATAGCATTTTTTTTAAGGTGTAGAACATTGAACAGGTGAAGAAAAAATCATGGTATTGGCTTTATTGGAAAGATAAAGTGTGTTCATATATGATATTACGATTTTCTAAATAAATTTGCAAGCTTCTTTTGGAATAAGTCTATTCATGGTGAAATGGCAAACCAAACTGAGCACAAATCAGCTGTTAGCTACAAAGTTGGCTGTCATTGTAAAAAGTGTTGCCAATTTGAAAAACAAACATCTAAATACAAACACTAATATTTAAACATAACATATTAAGGCATAAAGTTATCTTTCCAAATAAAGCCAATATCATGACCATTACTACGATTTTTATGTGTTGTATCTCACCTCTAAAAAAAACACCCTATATAAGTTAATTCTTGTTTCAGTCTCAGAAAACCTTTAAAAAAATGAAATAGGAATGGACATAGATGGAATGCATTTTACATGTGTTATTACAGTTTTTCAGAACACTTTGCGAGATTTATCTCGGTGGTCTCGTGGGTTGAGACACGAATCCTCCATCACTGAGTTGTGTCCTTAGCGTACGAGCATGTCCTAATGACATTTATATTTTCAAGTAAACCATAAATAACTTTGTAAAATTTAAAAGATTACTGAAAAATTTGATTATTTAAAAAAGATTGCTATTATTAGGGTAATAATAACTGTTGACTACAAAGTGCTTAAAACTTACCTACGTTATTTCTGACAATTGACTTCTACAAAATATTAATATTTGGAATGACAAATGTTTTAGGCATTTCCGTGCAACCAGAGTGAATATATACCTTCCGAGATGAAGTGCGGCCCTGTGAAGGTGATCGCAGTACCGTGCCGAGAGGCAGTGCGTGGCGTGCTGAGTGAAGAGCCCCAGCCAGACCAGCGCCAGGTGGCGAATCACCCGGTACACATCAAAATACAGGAACGGCTGTAACAAAATAATCAGAAAAGAAACTGTAGTAACAAGCTCTAGTCTCAATCACTAATGGCGATTGATAATCTGAAAATCTTTTAATTAATTGAGTGTGTCGAATTCAACATTTATGAAGTACTTATCAACATAGATGAAGAACGGGAGGATAATTTAAACATCGAGGTCTGTGCTGCACGAAAAATTATCAGCTGAACCATAAAAAATTATTGGAATGGTTGAAACCCTGCCAGAGATTATTGTGGAACTTCGTCCCAATATTGAATTTAGCCTTACAATTCACGGAACGATAAACAAACAATTTGTTGTTACAAACGTGTGAAGAGAAGAGGTCCAAGAAGAAAATTGTGCAATCGATATTGCAAATTTTAACCGGTCGGGTGCCGGAGCACAGATTTGCGTGAAAACTTTTGTAACCTCTATGTGTCGAAGGGCAGATCTGCGCTCCCTAGACACGTATGCGAATTCGGCCTATTTTACCTGCATTGATGGGTTTTTAAAGCTTATTATTGGTTGTATCTCAAGTTTTTGAATGAATGAACAAGTTCTATTTGTCGATTATCAAACACAGTCTAACTGAAAATTTCACAATCTTAATTATTAACGTATTAGAACAGTAACCTGGGCAAAACACCAAGGCACGTAGCTGGAATAATAGGCCCCGACAACTGAGCTGAAGATGACCTGCTTCAGTCTATTGTTGAAGTCAGCCTTGAGCTCGTCCACCTCGTGGCGGACGGCCGGAGCAGCTGCGGCGCAGCAGTGCGGCGAGCTCACTGCCCCGGCTCCCACCTGCAGTAGCGGTGAGAGACGGCAGCCAAACAGCAAAAGGTATACGCTCGCACTGCAAACACAATACAGCATCAAATACGTATTCTAGAGCAATCACTTTGTTATACAGAAGCGGGGCAATATGGTACAATACATTGTTCTAAACAAAAGCCAAGAACTAATGTTTTCGAAGACTTCAAAGTGGTTCTACCTACCTAGAATCACTCGTCTCAAGAAAAGGAGGGCGCGTGGCGAGATGTGAGAGAGAAGTCGTAAGGGCAAGTTTATTTATTTATTCGCTTTTTGTATACATACATATTATTACAATGGTGGGTATATTGCCAGTTGGCAATTTCTTACAACCAGCACACAAGTTGATTGAACAATTGAAATATACTTACGTTATACAATGTTACAGTCACAAAACTAGCTCCGTGATAACGAGACCGGCAGGCGATGGATGGGGACAAGGAAGGAACTAGGTTTAGGAAAGATACATTGCTTTAACCTTCCAGCGGGCACGCGGCCGTAAAATTTACGACAATTGCACCTTATCGCTTCCCCCACTTTTACCACTTAGTCGCAAGCATCGAGCTCCGAGCTATTCGAGGGTCAGTGTCTCTCTAAACTACAGACGAACCGGGTGTGCTTAGAAGTTTTTGTAATTCATTGATATTTGGAAATTTCCGTTGAGAGTAAATTTTACAACACGCGCCTTAAAGTGTAAGTATATTAAATAAACTACTTTTTTCTATTTATTTTTCATTTATATTGTTTCTTTTATAGCGAAATGTATTTTTTTATTATTTAAGACGTGTTTCATTATGGAGATGATGAGACAAGATGATGAAACCTAGTTTTCCTCGAGTGACAGTGAGTTTTTGGAAGAAGAAATCCTTTACATGCAAAAAACATTCTGCAGTTGAGGTGGTTTGCAACAATTGTAAGGATGAGAATTAATATATAATAAATGTTGATTCTAAGAATGTACTTAGGTTTTCACGGCCACTCAGAATCTTCTGGGATATTATGCCATGTTATTACAACCTTTCTTGCTGACGTTTCGGATCCCATTGCGGGGTCCATCATCAGGGCTGATGGACATAAGTAATAACACGGTGTAATATCCCAGAAGACACAAACCAGAAGATATTGATTCTGATTAATAGGTCGTTAATATATTTTGTTTTGAAATATAAACATATTTAGAGTGCTGTTTCGTTTTTTGTTTAATTAATTCAAATATATATTTTAAAGTACTGTCATTTATCATTTTTCATAACCTTACAGCAATTCCCTATCATTTATATAAAGAAAACAACATTTACACGGAGAAAACTTGATGACGTAAAATTTACAGCACGCGCCCGCTGGAAGGTTGATCTGCTTTTGAAGATAGTCATGGGCTGTGATGATGCTATGTCTGTGCATAGTTGATTCCACAGCCTAGCCAACTGTACTTCGAATGAGGAGTTGAATACTTCAGCATAATGAATGGGGATGGAAGTAAAGTATTTTCAGCTGAACAGAGTGGAAGGTCAGGATTAGATAAAAAGTTGAATTACATTTTAGGTACTGAGGATTGAAAAGGACATTATAAAGTTGAGATAAAACATGGCTGTTATAGCATTTTTGGATTGTATTCCAATCAGGGTTCAAGGATATATATCCGCGGATACGGCTTGATTTTTATTTTTGATATATATCCAAAAAACTTTCTGCGGTCGTTACTAGATGGCGATAATTCTATTTTAAAAATTGCTGTGGTTGTTTTTTAGTTTAATTTGTTTCATCATATAATCCGTTTTTTTATTTCGAAGAAACAAACATCCATAACACTACATTAGCAAAAACAACTTTTATAACTTATATTAGGTATTGCATATATTAGGTTTTTACAGTATGCAATTCATTTTTTAACAAATAATATTTCATGTACAAAATAAAAAAATAAATTTCCTAATTATTCCGAGTATGTGTCAATCGACGTGTGCAAAAAAGAAGATAAAAAGTTTGGATGTACATCCAATTTTTTATATATATCTCCCTGATGCCAATGGAGAAGATTCCAGAAGGATGAGATGTGATTGAATATTTTGAGGTTAAGAAGAAGAAACGGATACTTGTTTTGACGGCGTTCCCAGTTTGTAGAAATTTAGAAGAACTACTAAAAGTCTGGATGATCAAAACCCTGGTTTTCTCCACAGCTCTGTATGGAGTGGAAACTCGGACTTTAGACGGAGAAAAAAAATCATGATCAAAGCCTTCGAGACGTGGCATTGGCGATGTGTATTGCGAATGCTATGCACTGCGAGATGAACAAATGCGCCTATTCTTCTGGAACTCCATACTAAATTTAAACAACGTCAGAAAAAATAGTCAACCTGGATACACTGTTCATCACTGGAAATCTATAAGGATGGGGAGCGAGAGATCGAAGCAGAAGAAACGGCCATAGTGCTCAATTCACGAGCCCGTCAACTAAGAGAAAGTTTGTGACTGACTAATGCTTTTATATGTTTATGACAGATTCAATATACAGACAGGTAGGTATTGCAGATCAAGATGGATTCCAGTGAGCTATCATTCGCCCTCAAGTGCGACCAACAGATACATATCGACCTTTACCGGATAACAGTAATCGCAATACAATCACAACACTGATAATTAAAATAATTTATCTTAAGTAAAATCTTGTTATTTTGTGTGGTTGTCATTTGATAACGTGTTATTATTAGCGTGGTTAGATTAAATATCAGAGCAATATTATTATTATTTTTTTTTTTTTTATTTAACGCCCTTATTGGCTTTTACAAATATACAGAATAAAATTTTTAAAAAATAACATAAGACAGATAAAATAATAACACAGTAAAAAAGTACAATAATAATAGTTAAAAGGTAAAATAATAATACAGAAAAACATAAGACAGATAAAATAGTAATACAGTTAAAGGTACAAATAATAATAGTTAAAGGTAAAATAATAATACAGAAAAATTTATTGTCCATTTCCATTTCGTTGAGATGTAAAGAATTGTATCAGCTTTGTCCTATACACAGTTATACTATCAGCAAAAATGTCAGCCGCCTCTGCATGTTCATTCCTCAATGAGTGTAATCTGGGAATTACAGAGTTTTCTAATGCATTAGTTCTGACATTTCCACTGTAATAGAATAATGCACTGTGTCTTGATGACCTCGATGGGGCATATAAGTCGATCAGACTATATTATAATAAATAGCAGGAATATATGTATGTATTACTTACGGGTAGCACAGATAGAAGATGCTCAAGATGGGATGGGTTTGTATTAAGTGATAGGTGCACCATCCCAAGGCACCCACAACTATTCCAAACACCAAGAATCTGTAAAAAAAAAAAGTATTTTTTTTACAAAAATAACATTTTAAGAGGATGTAGAAAGGATATTCTTAATTAAGGGTGATATCATTCTAACTATTTTTAAAATAGAAAGTATTTATTCAGCATGTAGATATCCTGGTAAAATTTAAAATTGAAAAAAGTGTATTGTCACGTGGCGTGACTGCGGGAGGCAAATGAAAACACTGAAAATTAATTACCGATTTATTAATTGTTTTAGGTACAAAGTCACTAAACACAAATTAAACGTAAGGTTATTTTTTAATCTTTCTATTTTGAATTTTTTTATGAACACTTTTTTATCGCTCATAGAATATTCAATTCTCGCACTGGTTTATATTGCCACTTGGGTACAACGCGTTATTTATCGCTTCGATTATCTCACGACTGGCTACCCTGGCCGTCGTCTCGCGGCTGACCTCGCACTGAACGAACTGTCAAAGCATGACTCAACTCCACCGCGGCGTAGTTCCGCAGTTTATACATGCAAAAGCTGGCTTCATCGAGCTTACTAGATTATTCTAGTGTTTAGGAGAAGATTTCCATCGCTTCTCGGTTGTTCCAGGCATTTCCCGAATGTTGTAGATCACCCTAGATTGCTCTAGACCATTCTCGATCCTTCGATAGTGTTCACAATTCAAGTGCGTTATATTGCGCACTCTTGTCTTGCTTTACCAACTTTAATCTCTCTCATCTCACTCACCCACCCTAACCTGTCAATAAACATTCTCGCAGACTATGAGGCAGATACCCCCTTCAAATATAAAAGACCGAAATCGGTCCTCTGCACTGAGTAATCCCTGCCCATTCAAAGCAGTATTATATTTTTAATGTTGATTTAACAAGTTTAAGTAACAAAATACATTTTGTTGCTACATGATTATGAAGGAGAAAGGGATTCATTAGACCTGGTACACCGCTAATCAGTATATTAATGGCAATTGACTTTAATCTATGGTATCAAATTTTCATATCCCTTTCAACCCGGATTGATACGATTGTGCATTCACATTAAAACAATATTTCTCGCTAACTAAACAGTTTTTCGGGTTCAAGCCAGCCTGCAATGATCGTGTGTACACTGCGTGTGGAGCTCAATACTACTTCACTGCGTCGCTTTTTAATTAGTCTTACAGAAACCTGAATATAAACCGCAAGTGAAGGTAAGTTATGCATACTAAGAATTCAATTGAGGGCTGAGAGGGATATAAATAAGGCCGATTTTATATTTTGATATTCTTTTTTATTTACACATTATTAATATAATTTTTAATACTGATATTGAATATTATTTAGGTAATGTCGGTAGGTATGTATAAAGATCGCGGGAATTCGCATAATTGGACCGTGAGATAATTTTTCTGTCTTCTGATTGGCGGATATAAAAATTCATTATTCAGTTGGTAACTGTTTCGTTGTTGATGGCGTCATCCATAGCCAATGGATGGGGCTATCGGAGTTGTCATCGTTGGTTCAGTTAAGCGTTAAAAAATGTTTTACAAAAGTGAGAAATATTGAAAAAAAAAAAGGAAACTTTGATGGCATTTATCTCCTTAACTGTTTACATTTCATCCACAGTAAAGAATTTTTCTATTCAAAATTGAATGAAAAAGACACCCTGAAGGTTTTGCAACAAGCTACAAAACACCGTGTATGAAACATCATGCAAATGTCGCTCTAAGTGGGGAGAGAGGGGATGAAATAAATGTTGAACGTCGCCATGTCGTAAAATATCCCGTCAACGATGGGTAGTAACCTGTACCGTCCATCTCTTACTTGCTCTGCATGGTGGGCTCGGATCCGAGGACTGTTTGGTCCATTCTGATGAGACCGAAATTGCTAATTTTTTCATGAATACATTGTCAATTTTTTCATGAAAACACAAAACGACATCAGGGTCTGGCGAAAGGTCAAATTATGAACAAATAAAAACAATTTACAATGGCATAAGTACAATATATGCATTATTTACTGACAATACGGGGTTCCTACCCAAAATTGGCTTTTTAATTGTCTGCTCGAAGAATATTTTTTCTTCTTCTGTATGAAGGCTTGAACTTTGTGGTGACATTATTATTAAAATAAAACACAAATTACTTTGTTTTCACAACTATATTAGATTAAAAAATCTACATGTTTCGAGAACAATGTTCTCTTCATCAGGATTATTGTGTACTAATCTTAAAAGTTGAAACAAGCAAATATGTTACGGTGAAGGGGCGGTTGAAGGGGTTGGTGAGGGGAGGGGGGGGTTCGAGGTGTTGATTATTATGGGTCATTTGGAATGTTAAGTGGAAAAATATTCAAAATAGGATTATGCAAAAATTTCATCTGTGTATTTATTATATTAGATTTAATATTAACATTTTTCCTAATTTTGAGTATTTCTAAATTATTTATTTGAGGTATCTTATAGTTGAAATGTAAAAATTTTAAGCCTGTGTTAATATCAAATGTATGGTCAAATTCTATTAGATGTTTTGCGAAATCAGAATCAATATTGCTAGTTAATGCTTTGATATGTTCTTTAACCCTAGTTTCAAAATTTCTTTTTGTTTTGCCAATATAAAAATTATCGCAATCGTTACAATTAAGTCTATAAACTCCTGATTTCATGATAGGATTATCACTATCCTTGTTATTTAGTATGTATTTTCTTAATTTGTTACTCGTATAAAAGGCCGGCTGAATTTTTAGTTATTATTTTTATTATTATTAGTTAATATTTTTAGTTATTATTTTTGACAAATTGTTATCGACAAATAAAATTCTACGCCATTGTTTATTTCTATCTGTTGACTTAGGATAGATATATTGTTTAAAAAATTTTTGTTTTATCTTTTTATGTAATAAATTATCTTTAATAATAATAATCTAGTTGAAATATGTAAACAAACCGTGCAAATCGGCTCGGCAGGCATTTTAACACATCAATTGGAATTATAATAATATGCACAAAATATATCATTATACAATTAAGAAATAAGTACTGGGTTTTCTCATACACACCTTGTCTCTGGCCATACATTCTTCAACCCCTTTCATGGCTCACATCCAGCCCTGGGTGAAATTGTATTTATTATTCACGGGGAATGAATGTGGAGGTGGCCATACCTCAGTATCTGTACGACGAGCGGTAGGAACTTGACTGGAGTGATGGCCTCCGCCCCCGCTGTGATGAGACAGAAGAGCAAGCGTCTGCTCAGCACCACTAGGATGAATAGCACCAGGTGGCGGTCTATTAAGTAGAAGTTCTGGAATGAAATTAGCAAAATTAATAACGAAAAAAGCTAGAGTGAGACCAGTAATGGCCGCCGCTCTGTCTAGAGGCCTGTCAAAGGGTGATATCGGTTCACTATTTGCTTTTTCAACTTCGCAAAACTGGCAATTGTTCTTGCACCACCACAGACTGTTTAGGACATGATAATTTAGTGTATATTTGAAATTAAGATGTCAGAGCTGGTAATGTTTCACGCGTACATATAAGATTGAACTGAATGACAGGGCGAGGGGTGAACGCCGGGTGCGGGTGGCGCAGATTTTAGTTCCAAAATCACCGCACCTTAATTTATGTTGGTCAACCTTCAGCAATCCCTTTCAATAGTTTTCATATAACTAAAAGTTGTTAAATGTAAAATATTTAGATTGATAATGCCCTCATAAGGCGAAATGCATTACACAAAAATTAAATAAGAACTATAAATGAGTATATTTTTACTTTCATATGTAATTATTAGTGATGCAACGGATACTACTTTCACGAATACGAATATCGAGCCTAATATTCGGCGAATACGAATAATTCAACAAGGTAAAAAATAATACACCACTGTTCTTTTTTTACCAAGAGATTAAATAATTAAAAGTTACCACTGGCAAATTTTTGTTCAAAAAGCACAACAACTTTTATACATTTGTACATTCCCAGCAGCCGTAAATAAATACCACTATTTTCACACTTATGAGAGGTCATGTTATTAGATTTAATTTGAAATTATTTTATAAGAGTTAACACATTTACACAAAACGGAAATAAAATGAAACGAACAATAAGTATTACATAACAAAAACTACATGAAATGAGCACCTAACCTTATTAATAACCCAAAGAAACTAGATGAAAGAACTCATGTTATGCTGAGAAACAAGTAACAATTGACATCTTGAGAGCTCAACAAATCCATTCATTCAATGTTAGGGGAATCCCCGATAGTGCGTAGGATACACAATGTAAACCGTAATTTGCATTGCGTTCAGTTGTTATAAATAGTTTGTTTTTAATATTCGTGATGATATTCGGCGAATACGAATATTCGGTAAATATCTACTATTCGGCAAATACGAATATTCGTATTCGTTGCATCACTAGTGATTATGGAGTTCTATAAACTTGCCTCCGAAACAATAAAAATATATTTTAAAAAAAATGAAGAATGTAACTGAATAAATATATAACTCACCATTGTCTGACTAGTGTAAGAATGTGGTAACCACCACACAGTTCTGTATAGATTAAGGAACTGGCTCCCGGCGGCCAGCGAGGTGAACACAAACATCATCACCTCAAAGAGAAGGTCCCCGTCGTATGGAATGTTCGGAAACGGTATATGACGAGGGGCAAACGGCATTTCGTAACCCAGCGTAGACATACTCGTCCCGGCATTGCTAAAATTGCACTTCACAAAGTCATTGGCCGCGGGTGGAGCGCTGGTGGTCGTCGGCGACAGGCGGGTATTGCGCTGCGGTCGGCGATTGCCCGGGGGCATGTTAATTAAAGAATCTTCCTCAGGAGCTAAATACGGCGTAGAAGTCTGAAAACAATAATTAATCAACCGGCGAAGGTACAACAGAAGTTCTAAAACTGATAAAACATTTTGTTCAAATATCTAAAGATACTCGGCATAATCCAAGATCATGGTCCCATTGCATATACAATGAATAATATGAATGTCCTGATTACAAAATGAAAGATAATTAACGCGTAAATAAAAAGTATTAAATAAGATAGGTATTAGTTACTCTTTAAAGTTTTGAAAATATTACCATAAATTTTGAATGTTAGTCATTACTTTGAGAACCATGGAAAAGGGTATATAAAAGAAAAAGCTATTATCATATTTCTTTCGTCTATAAATATAAATTTTTCATGAAAACTTATACATGTCTATGATTTACACATTTTCCTCAGAAATATGCCTATGAATATACGGTACATTTTTCGAAACTTTAAAATGTAATATCTTATTTAATACTTATTATTTAAACATAAATTATCTTTCATTCTGTTATTAACACATTCAATAATATAGTATAATACTCATTTTTATTATTATATGGGATGGGACCATGAACTTGGATTTAGCCCCTTGAATTTTTGTTATGGTGAATTAAAATATTTATGAAGTTTTCATAACGTATAGATATACTGTTAAATCTGCAAAAATTTGTTTTTTGTTTAACTATCTTAATCTATTCAATTTACTCTATATTTTCAGATAATTGTTTAGTCAGATTTTGAAAACCATACTCTATATTTTTTCTTAGCTTTACTGTACTGATTATAGCTGAATATATTTTTTATCTAAAATAAGCAAAGAGAATAAAACTTGACATAACTGTGCACTATTTAGGTTGACTAAACATTTATAATTATTTGGCATTCTATCAAACTCTTAAATTTTGAATATGAAGAAATGTTGGAATTGCATTTTTACAAAAAAATCATTATTACAAATAATTAATTATCATTATTCAGAAAAGACTAAGTATCAGAACTAAATATCATTTTTTTCAGTGGAGAGTGGTGACATTTAAAATATTTTTAACTCACCAGAGATAAAAATGGACCCTTTTTTGGCCAGAGAATAATGCTGATAAAAACTGTTCGATTTTTAACGCCAGAAGGAAAAATAACAATTAAACCATCGTTACTAAAAATTAATAAAATGAATTAGACATAAATCAAAGAGAAAACGTGACTTTGTTTATTTTCCACATTAAAAATCTGACGTTTCGTAATGTTGCTATGTTCACAGTGTATAAATAGAACGAATGGACGTCGACTTTTCTTACCTTTCTAATAGCTGATTCCACCCTTTTGGAATTAGACGTTTGTGTCATAACTTTGGAACTGTTGAGAGTTATAGGTCGTTTGACGAGAGGGTCTTTTACGATACGACGCCGCCTCGACACTCCGGTTGTCGATATGTGAGGCGCCTGGATATTGGCCCAACGTTTGGCCAACAGCAGAGTCAACCCGCCGAATACCGCCGGTAGAATATACTTAACAAGAGGTCCGCTTTCATTTTCCGTACAACTCATCACTCACATGTTAAAAAGTTTATAAAAATCAATCCTTGGCACCTCACAGACACGTTGTCCATAACATAAGAAAACTATACACAGTAGCAACAAAGAACAAAACCTACCGCACGTCAAGTGCGATCATAGATAAAGTGCGATAAAGATACATAACAGTCATAACACATACATATGTATACTTTCGAAATTTCGCTATTAAATCCGGGGCATGTAGATACATTAAAAACACTTTCTTTGAGGATATTAGATAAAATAACTATTATGTTAAAGAATTTTAGTTTAATTAACATAAGATTTTGGAAAAAGACGTTTCACTAACTGTAGCCCCATCTATTCTTAAAAAGGGCCTCATTATCCATAAGAAAAATATGTTTTACATTCATAATGAAGCATTAATAAAATGACACGAAACAAAACTTTTGGCTTTCACTAATTACTGTTAGATTTTGCTATGCCGCGTATTTGAAATTAAAAAATTAAAGAGAGCAAGATATTATGACCTATAACTTGTGCAAGGTCTTATAAAATTTTAATAAAGCAAACAAATAATACATACAAATACCTGTGTGACATACAAAGAGATATAATGTTAACATATACTGGGGGCCTGGACCGTTGTATAATACCTACCATTGATGAGTAGGTATTATAATTTGGGGCTTATCATATTATTATAATATGACTGACGCACACCCAGCTGTATTGTCAAAAAAGAATACCAGTGAGGGTCTATAATAGAAAAAGTATGATTCTACATTTGGCAAAAATAAACAACAAAACAATCTCCGATCAATAATTTGCTTCCGTTATTAAGACATCTATATGTGGATTATTAAAGAAATAAATAATAACAATAAAACAGTATTTGGAGCCCTTTTTACAATGCTCATTAAATTTGTCATTATCATTTTTTTTTAGGCCGGCGCCACATTTCTTTTGGCGCCGCTACATTTCTTTTCGTATAATATGCGTTTATCAAACACACTGCGCGGACGATCGGTCGATCCATTTGTTTTGCCGATTTGACGTGACAGAAGAGACACAGTGGAAGATCAGCGCGGTGTGGCGCCGGCCTTAGTCTATTAATTAGAAATTCTCAAAAGATAACTAAATAAAAAATTGTTTATTTTTAATTAAAATTTTATTATTACCATTGTTTGAAAGTACAGTATATTATATTGTAATACATTAGCTTCGTACCACGTACACAAATTTAAAATGCAAAAGAAACATCTGTGGATGAAAGAAATAACTGAATGAGTTAATAAAATCGAGTTTTGAATTAAGTATGCAGAGTTGTTCTTTAGACACCTACATATCTAACAAGGAAAAATTAGGTAAGTCAAAAAATAAAATAAAGTGAGACTATTTTTAAATTTTTTGAAAAATGACATACATAATTATTTGAAAAATTTGACAAGAAACAACAACATTAGTCAACTTGGTTCAACATTCTTGTGCAAAAAACAAACTACTGGTGCAAAAAATAGATAAAAGTAACAAAGGCTTTAAGTAATATTTCATAAACAAACGAAACTTTGCTTTGGCTCTTCTGAAAACTTTCCTTTTTAACTTATTCGGTTGTTTCTTTCACCCATAAACATGTTCTACCAAATGCTTTGATCTCTGCACCTTTAATGAGTCCACATATCTGTCACATTATTTTTTTCTCTCATTCATAATACTTAATTTCTGGAGAACTAAATTAGATATGTATTTATTTGAAGTGACTAGTCGGACCAATAAAAATTTAGGATGGCAGCCAAGCACATGACTTTCACCGCAGAGTTACCTATAGATATGCTTCTAGAAAGAGTTTCTATAAAAACCCACACCTGGATAAAATAAGTTAAACCATTGTCGTGACTGTGTCAAGTATTCAATTGTAATAATGATTGGTAACTGAGATTTAATTGTTGGTTTAGTGGTTTAATCGAATTATGAATAGTCGGTAACCAATCACGTTTCAACATAAATCTCATGATCTAACTTTAAAAAAATAATTAAGTCCATCACTACCTGATTGTTATCAATGCTATGGTATTTCTAACTGCTGTAATACTATAATGTATTACCATAATGCAACAACAAGAGTCAGTTGTTTAATCAGCAGTAAAAATAAAACTTAAGAAAAAAACATAGATGTTTGCAAACATTTTTTTTATACTTTTTTATTAAATTTTGATAGTACTACTGATTAAACAATCGGCCCTAACCTTATACAGTAGAAATTAGTTCATTTGAAATTCAAGAGATCCAAAAAAATATTTTCGAATTATGCAAAACCCCGTTAATTCGAAATTTGCCAAAATCATGAAAAAGTCATTAATTTGTGAAAAACGTTTGTATTTTTGCGTAAATCTAGAAATAATTTTTAAAAAGTAGTATTTATTATACTAATACAAAGATCGTGACATTTCTATTACTAAAGTACCTGCGAAAAAATCAAAATATTTTTTTAATTTGGTCAAATTTAAAAAAAAAGAATTATGTGAATTGATGAAGCTAAAATTATTGCGAATTATTGGAGTTAATCTAATATGAAATTAACATTTCGAGACTTGTGGGTTTTAAACATTTCGAATTAGGGTAAACTTTGAATTATCGGGGTTTGTATTAAGGGGATTTTACTGTACCTATAAAACACAATGTCTGTCTATCTATCTCTTTACAAATTTACACCTTATCTGAACCAAATTTTTCATACTTATTCTTTAGGACCCGATGGGTAACATAGACCACACTTACCCTCTCTCCTAGCATATTTTCCCTTAAAATCTTTACCATTTGACATATCTGACCCAAATTTTGCATGCTTATTCTTTAGGACCAGGTGGGTAACATAGGTGACATTTACCCAACCCCTCCCCCAGACATATTTTCTATACAAATCTATTGAGTTTAACCAATCCGAAATAAATTTTGATACTTATTATTAGGGACATAGGTGATATTTCCCGGCAGGTAACATAGGTGATATTTCCCCCCCACCCCCCTGTATACTTTCTATACAAATCTTTTACCCATGCAACGTTGATTACAGACTGCCAGTTTAAAATATATGCTTGCAGGGAGAAATATCAAAAATATTAAATACCATTACAGATAATAATTTATTGCGACTAGTACAAACATTTAATTCTGTTATAAAAACATTTATTTATTTATTTTATGTTTGAATTGTTCACTTAACAAATACATAGTTTTTTTTCAGACAGAATAATCACAGATCTTTTGGAAAAAAATAGCTCTAGCTTCCTCACAAATTATGAAGTGTAAAACACATCATTCAGTGAGTACCCAAGTTGGAGCATGTAATCCAGGTTGATCATTTATTTTTACATTATAATTTTTAAGCATATTACGAACATTATCGCATTCTTTAAGTAAAACACTTTGTTTTGACTCTAAAGCTTGTTTCCTAACAGAGTGTCTAAATTGAACAAGAGTATTGATTATATCAGGTACTGCAATGGTATTTTCCAAACGCTTATCTAAAATAATACCGAAGGAATTCATTATGTTCTTTATGTACTGGCTCACCAAACCTATAGCAATTGGTTTAAATTCTTCATTAACTAAATTTGGCGAAGATTTGGTTGTCAACATTTTACTAGTTTCAGAAGTTAGGTGAATGATGTGTGCCATACATCTAGCAGTATCAAAGTCATCTCTGAGAGCTTTATTAATCATGGATTTTGTATCTTCAAGATCTGATAATAATTTCATTTCATCGATTAAACTAGAAGTGTTATTATGATTCATGTACGTTGTGCAGTCTTCCAGGAAGTGTTTTATTTTGGCAACAATAGCTTTAGCATTTTTCATCATAGCTTCACTATACTCCATGTTATTCCGGTAGTGCGAGAGAAGGCATGCCATTCTGAAAGTTGACGCAGAATGAGACTGTAATAAATCATCAATACTTATTGTGTTCTTCAAGGATTTGGACATCTTCTCATCACCCTTGACGTGTAAGTGGCCGGCGTGCAGCCAGTAGTTGACCCACTGTTTGCTTCCGTGGTACGCACAAGACTGCGCCTCTTCATTTTCATGGTGGGGAAACTGTAAATCAATACCGCCAGCATGGAAATCAACAGTTTTGCCAAAGAGGCGAGTGGCCATGGCCGAACATTCGATGTGCCACCCCGGCCTGCCGTTTCCCCATTCCGCTTCCCAGTATGGCTCCCCGGGCTTGTGTATTTTCCACAAAGCAAAATCAGCCAGAGACTTTTTTACAAATGAGTCAAGTTCCTTTTCAGCTTCCTGAGCTTTATGTAATTTACCGTAGTTTCCAAATGATGAAGTGTCAAAATATATAGATTTATCAGAGCCAATGTAACAGAGTTTCTTTTTCATGATTTCTGCAATGAAGTTTTTTATCGCAGGAATATGTTCCGTCACCCTTGTTATTATGTGTGGCATCAGAACTCCCAGATCAGACATATTTTTCCAAAATTCCTTTTCATATTTCACAGCTATTTCCTCGGGCTTTACCTTAGACTCGTTACTTCGGTTAATGATTTTGTCATCAATGTCAGTAACTCCCATGGACGTAATGAGATTTATATTAAAATAATTTATCAATATCCTCTGAATAATGTCCAACTTCACGTAGCAACTGGCATGTCCAATGTGTGCAGAGTCATACACAGTTGGACCACAGGAATACCATGTTGCCAAATTGTTTTTCAAAATGAGAGGAACCTTTCTCTTAGCAATGCAGTTGTATATTGATATCCCGGTATCCTCACCTGAAGGTTGGCGCCAATCTGCGTGGCTGGCTGACGATTGGAACTTGATTTGAATTTGACTGATACATGGTCGAAAGCACAATTTTTTTACCGGTAATCTAAGGAATTTCATCATTAATATTTCATAAAATCATCGATGTATAATCAATACAGCTGTATGATGCCTCACAATGTTATTATTTAAATCAAATAAAATTATTTTATCTAATGCACTCAAAAGAGAAGAGCACTGACCGATAGCGTCAAAATATACAAATGTTTTAGGTTAGGTTAAAGTTTACAGATGACTAGTTGTACGTATAGGTATATAAATGTTGTATCTGTCAAAACAAACCAAGAAGTCTCAGCTACGACGTCTGTCGTTCGCGAAGGTTTGTTTTTGCTTGTAAATTTTTACTCAAATTTAATTTAAAATGCACAATTCTTTCGGATTCTTTATTTTTTGTAGATTGTAAATAATATAGTATTATTCAAATCGTTGTTGTGACAATTTTAACCTAGAATTATTTTAGGTGCAGAAGAATTCCTGTTGGATAACGGAGGCGTCATTGCTTAAAAAACATTCAAGATGATGCGATATGGAGAAGATGACGAGACCTTAAAAGATAAGACGACTTGTGCTGCGGTCAGAGCTGACCTGAAGATGTGTCTTCTGGCAACTGACTGTTGCACCAAGGTAACTTAAGTATTTTATTATCATTTCATTTGTGTACCTACGCCAAAATAACAATGATTTGCTATTTTTATCACGCGAATTTCACAATTTGTTTTCATCTGGAACATTACACCACAATTATTACGATTCAATCATTCTGTTTCGAATTGATTTTGCTTTAGATGGAAACTTCAACAGAATCGAAATGGTTGATAGTATTCAAAATCTTACACTTATTTTGGATGAAATGATAACGAGCCAGAACTGTATTAATGAGAATTCAATGAATTTGAGATATTTTTTTGATAATTCCTCGAACCGAAGCTGCATTCCTCTTAGCTCCGGTCTATTCCAAGCCCTGCAGTGTCTATATAATTAAATTCAAAGCTTTTAAGATTTTACACTGCCGATTGATATTTGCAATGCATTCAAGGGTATTTTAAAATAGAAATTCTTCTATAGGCCCTTTTAAGCGACAGGTCGCAAACAAGATGGAATAAGTTTTCCCGTTGAGATTTTTAGAATTGAACATTATTGTACAGCCCATTATCAGAATTAATGTCACTAATGCGCAGTAATACTGTTTGATAAATAAGCCCATTTTATGTAATAATAATAAATTGTTAATAATACATGTTTCAGTTGAAGAAAACACCCAGAGAATGTTTAAGAGAAAATCACCCATCCGCCGAACAATGTCAATCTCTAAGGAACACATTTTTCGAATGCAAACGTTCTCTTGTAAGTATATCATACAGGTATATATTTTTACTATACTCACAGGTACTTTTCATTTTTTTGTTTTTGCGTAGACCAAGAAAAATAGTTTTATTGGTTATTCGTGAAATTAATACAGAATACAGAGATGCATTCTGCACACTTTATTGAAGAATCAAAATAAAAATTTCTATCTTCTGGTTTGTGACTTTAGGGTATTATGCCGTGTTTTTACGACCTTTCTGGGCGATTTACACATCAGCCTTGACGATGTACCCTGCAATGGGATCTGAAACATTGGCCAAAGAGATCACATATACATGGCAGAATATACCAGAAAACTTTATTGTGTTCTTTATTTCCGTCCGTAATAAAATTTCATATCGATTTGCAATCATTATAATAATTTCATTGCATTTCTTAACTCGCTTTTCCTTTTTACTACCAACAGTTGTATATTTCCAGACACCGCTAACTCCAAAACAAAGAAATTTACAGCAGGTCAATATTGTATTCTGTGAGATATTATTACCTGCACTGTTAGTTTTTCTAGAAAGTTTGTTTACATTTATAACAAACTTTCTAGAAAAACTAACAGTGTAGGTAATAACATCTCACACAATAAGGTATAAATTACTTGACCTGATGTAAATTTTTTTGATATGGAGTTAGCGGTGTCTGGAAATATATGACTCATATCATCTAGGTTCGTGCTAGGTAGAAAGGATAGAGCTCGTAAATTGTAGAGGCTTATAGAGCTTGACCAACATAAATTGGCATGCGGCGACTTTGAACTAGAATCCGCCCCGCCCGCACCCGGCGGTAACCCCTCGCCCTGTCATTCAGTTCAAACTCGTATTTGCGCGTGAGCTGTGACATCTTGATTTCCAATATACGCTGAATTATGTCCAAAATAGTCTTGCAACACCTTGCAGATGGTGCAAGAACAATTGCCAATGTAGTTTTAAAGTTTTGCAAAGCTGAAAAACCAAATAATGGACCAATATTACCGTTTGACAGGACTCGAGATAGAGCGGCTGCCATTATTGGTTTGTTTCTTTAGTGTTGCCCGACCAAATTTCTATTATAATATCATAAAATATATTTGTCAATGTACCGGACACTCTGTATATTATGTATTGTGTAATAAATTTACACCCTGGCAACTTCTGTTTCGCGACAGGAACGTCCTGCCTCGTACACCAATTTATACTGGTGGCATTCTAGTAGGACCATATTTCCTTTCCATCTAGTTTACCTGGATAGCTAGCAGTGGCGTGCAGCGCATACAAGCAAAAAAGCTGTGCATTAGTAAAGATTCTGAGAAACAAATATTAATTAAATAATCTTTATCTTAAGAAAAAGTTGATTTAAAATTCTAGCCGTAATTCGTCCTACGGCTAGAAGTTTTATTTCTGACGTTTACATTTAACGTGACGTATCTGTTTTTTTCGATTTAAAATTCTAGCCGTAGGCTTACGGCTAGAAGTTTTATTTCCGACTTATCTGTGCTTAACTTCATGTCAATTCTTCATTTATTTCGCCAACCAATTTGTTCCACAGATATAGTCAAGTCGAGAAAAAAACCATGTATTTTTAATGCTGCGAGTTTTGTGCAATAGCGTCCTTCTTCGAAAGGTCCTATGCCAGGCGCACGTCATGCAGAAATGTTATTTTTTACAAATTCCACCCAAAACTTTTGGTATAAATTTTGTCTTTTCTATGGTAAATGTAAATACGAATACGACAAATACTATGTGTTATCTGTCATATCATAATGATATTATAAAATGTTTGATTTATTTTTGTGAAAAGAAATGTATATCTGAAATTAGTATTGTTCCCGATTTAATTATATATAAATTGTCTTCGAAATATATTGAAATTTTTCGCCGTATTAGCTACACCTATATAAAATATTTATTTATTTAGGAAATATTGTTTACAATACTTCTTTTATAGTGCAGTTATTTTTGTGGGTTGAAGCTACTCAAAACAGTTCATTATATATAGTTAAAAAATTTTTTTAAATGTATATACCCTTATAGGTATATGCGCATATATATATTTTTAATATAGGTATATAGTCGGTCACAGCATAACCTAAGTTTGTACCCACTGCACGCCACTGATAGCTAGGTATTTTGCAAGTTTCATCTATTTCTGATGGTCATCAACATTTTTGCTGTATATCTTCTCTGTTCGGTAATCTAATGATGCATGTACACGGTTGAGATTTAGATTTCTCGTTTCGGACATTTGTCGTTATGCATCAGTTGTATCATTTTTATATTTATTTATATTCTTCTGAACAAGAATCATTTGATTTGTTGTGTTTCTTCTGTGTAAACATGCTAATACTGTTGTGATTTGATTCAATATAACCCTAATTTTTCAGCTGGACAATCGCATGAGATTCAGAGGCCACAAAGGTTACTAGGTGTAAACAATTAGATGGATATACTCATATATTTGAAGACTGGAATATTTATATTTCTCTTCTAACTGTTTTGTTTCAGTATTGTAAGATTATGTAATAAAGTCATTATTATTACCGAGGTTTTCTTATTTGGGGTCAGCAACCACAATTATTTGATAAATGTATAATGTGAAACGTTTTATTTCTTCTGTAACAATTTTTTAGGTTATTTTTTATTTACGGTTCAACAGAACAATAGGCTCAAGCGAAACACATCAAAAAACACCCAGGCTTGAGTGAAGCACATAGATTAATTGTGACCTCACCGGGAATCGAACCCGGAACCCTCGGTGTGAGAAGCCAGCCATACCCACAGGGCTACGAGGCCCGCTTTATGTAATATCTATCTACATATGAGGGTATAATAGCAAAAGCAGCAATATAAAAAAAAAATTCAGTTATCAAGGATTTATTATGTTAGAATGTGCTGAATTTGAGATTTTATAAGAAATATAGCCAATAGTTTTATAGGAAACAAGATTTTGGAAGGGATAAATAAATAAAATCTATAATTCAGTACATTCTAAATTACTAATCCTCGGTGAATGCATTCAAAATATTTTTTTTGGATATTGCTACCTTTGCTTTTATACCCCACATATTATGTCTAATAATATGAGCGAGTGTCAAAAATTTTCTACACTTTTGTTCTACAATTTATTTACACAAAGGTAGTTTCAACATGATTTTTCTACATAGTTACATCTCTTGTTACTAGACTTAGTCCAGCAGTCTACAAGCTTTGAATATTTCTTCCAAGAAAAAAGATTTCACTTGGTCGCGAAGCCATTTTTGCACCATTTCCTGCACATCTAAGTCTGTGGATATCTGCGCAGACTCTATAAAAGATAAGCTCATTGTGATTCAAAAGAAGACGTGCTACCTCACTGACGGTATCTTACCTTCTTGCTACAAACACTTCTCAAACTTTTTGAATCTTGTCGTCCGTGGTGGAGGTTGACTAGCGTCCTGCTCCTGCTTCTTCATGTATCACACTCGTCCGGCCACTATTTAATTTCTCGATCCACAAAAAATATTGTGATAAAAGTCTACAATGATTTTCAGCCCCTTTAGCAACTTTCGACAATTGGAGGAATCGGATCACTGCTCGTTTTTCCTCCTTGGTGCAAACTGCTAGCGGAGTGGACATGTTGAAACCATCAGGATCAAATGTTGCATACGTGACGGCAGTCATACCAACTCTTTATGACCTTGAAGGTGTGTTATGGCGGAAGTTAGAGAATTTTTGTACTTTTGAATTTTTTGTTTGACTCATCCTCGAGGAATACAAAATTATATTGCTTTATTATTTATTTCACATAAATTTTCCACTGGGCAATGCCCGTGCAGAGACAGATATTAAACATTTTTTTATTAAAATATTATTTTCTTGTGTGCATTACTACATGTGCATACACATATTTACACATAAATAAAATAAGAAGGAGATTCGTTAAACATTGTGTGTCAATCTCTTGTAATCTCAATAAATCTGGAAGGATGAACAAAATTTTTCTATGTAGAGTTTTCTGGGCTATTCTGCTTTAAGTAATTCAACCTCTCTGCGATCATTAGCGTTATCAGCCTTGATGATGAACTTTACAATTAGAACGTAGCAGTGAAATATCGGCCAATTCGCCCCGAAAACTACACAGAAGATATCGAACGGCCAAGTAAACAGTAAACCATAGACATAGTGGGAGTGATGTGGCAAAGAATGGCAGAGGACTGAAGAAAATGAGAGTCATGGATAGATTTTCATCCAGCATCGGACTTACAATGGTTCACATGTTGATAATGATATAAACATGCTGGACTGCTATAGTGGTAAGACTTTGATCTTATAACAAATTATTCAAAGGCTTTATTTTCATCTTGGTAGATCACGGGACAGGAGTTTATAAAGATCAGGATCATCCGTCATGAAGGCATTTGAAAAATAATAAGATCACATTATAAAAAAATATTTTTTTTTACGTTTTAACAGACTAAATTACTGAAATTAAACACGTTACAAAACACCCGGGATTGAGTAAATCACGTATAGTATAGTCAAAAATATTGAAAAAAAAATGCAAACTTAGCTTTGGTTTTTATTATTTTATTTAACTTTTATTGAAAAAAATGACTTTTTCGTAATCGATATAAGTTACTGTAATGATATTTTAACGGTTTGTAAAAAATAAGCCAGAAATATTGAAAAAAAAATGCTAATTGTGATGTCGCATAACTCCATAACTATTGATATTAGGTCATGGTTGCTTGAACATTTTAGACTCGTAACGTAGGCAGGAATCTGTCGGCCAAGTTTCTGCTGCTATATCTGGTACACCCGTATAAGTTTATACTTTCATCCATGGGACTAAAAATTTGAAAAAATATAAAAATTAAATAATGTGTATCATATTGTAGCGGCGCTCAGCCGGCTCGCGCCATCTACCTGCCTACGAGCGGGGACCCTTTTTTTTATTAGGTTAACATAAACAACGTCTGCGGCGGAGACATCGCCGGTTACGTAAACAAATGTAGCAAAGGGAATCGGATGAGATGACGCCGTGCCCCAGTCTAGATTCATCTCAAGTACCGCCCGGTCGTTGTTTAGAAAACCTGGGTCCGCGTCTCATATCTGTAGTTCATTTCTCTTTGTCCTATACTTTCGATATTTTACTATTTTATTTTGTGATTGATAATTTTGTGATTGATAACTTATGTGCACACTGGAACACTGTATATTTTATTTGCTCCCGGAGCCTCACTCCGGTCGAGGAATAAACGTTAAATAACAGATCATTCTTTCATTCCATCGACCTACGGATATTCCCAACAGTGGTGACCCCGACGTGATATGAAGTTTTTTTTTTCAATTTGGGAAGCCGAATGGATGAAAGATAGTAAACAGTGACAATTTATAAAGAACGGTGAAAGTGCGCGCATACTAACACACTCCCTGGCGTATTGCAGAAGTGCCAAGAACGTTCACTGCGTCAGGGGTGCAGATGGACAAAGTGTTTTACATCTCGTGGGTGTAAGTGCGTACCACTATTCCCGAAAGGACTCTATACCGGCCGTAAACGAACATTACGGGAAGGCGATAGTGACACGATCACGCTCAAAGCATCCCCACGATGTCCCAGCCGCACAAAGAACTCCGAGAGCTACCCAGCAGCGCCACCGTGCCCCCAGAAATCAGCCGCGTGGCAGTGCGCATTCCGCCGTTCTACCCCAACGACCCCGAGTTGTGGTTCGCCATGGTGGAACAAAGTTTCGACGCGGCGGGGGTAACGGTAGACGCCACCAAATTTGGTCATGTCTTGGGAGCCCTGGACCCCACTTACGCCCAGGAGGTTCGGGATATTATCGTTGCCCCACCGGAAGCTGGAGCCTACGCCCTCCTTAAGAGTGAACTTACGCGGCGCCTCAGCTCCACCCAGGAGCAGAAGACGAGGAGGCTCTTGGAGCTTGAGGATATGGGGGACCGCAAGCCGTCCCAGTTCCTCCGACATTTACGCACTCTTGCGGGAAATACAGTGTCCGACGAGGTTCTGAGAACGCTGTGGATGGACCGTCTTCCGCGGAGCATGCAGGTGGTCCTTGCCACCCAGCAGGATACCCCACTAGACAGAGTGGCTAACCTCGCCGACGCCATTGACGACTACACCAGCAGGCCCTCCCTCAATGAGGTGTCCACTACTACGAGGGGGCAGACTGAAACGCAGTCGCTGCAACAGGAGCTGGCCGCGTTGCGCAGAGAGATAGCGGAGCTACGCATGCAGGACCGCCAGTCCCGAGGCTCCAGTCCACACCCTAGAAGCCGCAGCACTGGAAGATCACGTACCCGAAGCCGATCTGGGGGACCGCAACCCCATGACATTTGCTGGTACCATTGGCGCTTTCGAGCCAATGCCCATAAATGTCAAGCCCCCTGTTCTTTTGAGCAGGGAAACGCTCAGGGCTCCAACTGATGGCGACCAGCATCCCCAGCCCTAATCAAGTAAGTCGCCTTTTCATCACGGACCGAATAACCCGCACTCAGTTCCTGGTGGACACGGGTGCGGACCTGTGTGTCTATCCACGACGCCTGGTCCATGGACGCCCTGCAAAACAGGCATATGAGCTATCGGCAGCAAATGGCAGCACCATTGCCACCTACGGCAGCCTGACGCTTACCCTGAATTTGGGCCTTCGACGCGACTTCACCTGGAGATTCGTAATTGCCGATGTCTCCAGGCCTATCATCGGAGTGGATTTTCTGGCGAGGTATGGATTGCTGGTCGACGTTCGGAATGGGCGGCTACTAGACCAGGTGACGAATCTGACAGCACCCGGTAAACAGAGCACCGACAAGGTCGCCTCCATCAAGACTGTCGCAGGTACGTCCTCTTACCATGTCCTCCTACAGAAATTTCCCGATCTCACGCGCCCGGACGGCACGGTGAAAGGAAATTCAGCATAGTACCACCCATCACATTAGGACCACCCCGGGTCCTCCAGTAGCTGAACGACCCCGACGCCTCGCTCCCGAAAAATTCAAGCGAGCTAAGAAGGAGTTTGAGGCCTTGGTCCGCCTCGGTATCGCCCGGCCCTCTGAGAGCTGTTGGGCTTCACCACTACACATGGTCCCCAAAAAAGACGACCAGTGGCGACTGTGCGGTGACTACCGGAGCCTGAATGCCAGGACTATTCCTGACCGCTACCCTGTTCGCCATATACAGGACTTCGCTCAGTCTCTGAGAGGTACCAAGATCTTTTCCACCATTGACCTGGTACGGGCATATAACCAGATTCCAGTGGCACGAGAAGACGTCCCGAAGACGGCCATATCCACGCCGTTCGGGCTTTTCGAATTCCCTGTCATGTCTTTCGGGCTTCGGAACGCAGCCCAGACCTTTCAACGCTTCATAGATGAAGTTACCCGGGGACTGGACTTCTGTTACGCATACATCGATGACATACTCGTTGCCTCGGCATCGAAAGAAGAGCACATGGCCCATCTCGAAATACTGTTCCAGCGTCTGCAGGAATACGGTGTGGTCATCAACGCCAGCAAATGCCATTTCGGAGTACCAGAAGTCAAGTTTCTGGGGTATCTAGTGTCCGGCGAGGGCACTTACCCCCTTCCAGAGAAAGTCGAAGCTATCAGGGGCTATAAAAGACCGGAGACAATTAAAGATCTCCGCCGGTTCCTGGGGGCATTGAACTTCTACCGTAGATTCTTGCCCCGGGCCGCAGAAACGCAAGCACCCCTCAACGACTTCCTCCAAGGAAACCAAAAAGGGAAACAGCCCGTTCCTTGGACACAAGATTCCATCGAAGCATTCGAAAAGTGTAAGGAAGCCCTTGCTCAGGCAACGCTGCTCGCGCACCCAAAGTGTGACGCACCGCTATCAATCATCAGCGATGCCTCCGAGACCACAGCCGGCGCCGCACTCCATCAGCTCGTCAATGGAAACTGGGAACCGCTGGCATTTTTCTCGAAAAAATTTGGTGCCGCCGAAAAGAAATACGGCGCTTACGACAGAGAGCTCCTGGCCATATATCTTGCTGTGAAGCACTTCCGCCACATGGTAGAAGCCAGGACATTTACCATATTCACAGATCACAAGCCGATCACTTACGCCTTTCAGCAGAAAGCTGATAAGTGTTCGCCAAGACAATTCCGACATCTGGACTACATCAGCCAATTTACCACCGACATACGGCATGTGGCGGGCAAGGACAACATTGTCGCAGACGCCCTCTCCAGGGTAGAGACTATAGATACTCCCCTGGACAACACAGCGTTATGTCTGGCCGTCCATCAAAGCTGACGCTAGGAAATGGGCACGTAACTGCCTCCAGTGCCAACGCAGTAAGGTGTCAAGGCACGTATCAGCACCTCTAGGAACCTTCCCTCAAACTTCGGCCAGGTTCGAACATGTCCATATCGACATCATCATCATGCCAATGTCAGAAGGATGTCGGTACTGCATGACTTGCGTGGACCGGTTCACGAGATGGCCAGAAGCTTTTCCAATCAAGGACCAAGAGGCAGAAACGGTGGCGCGAGCATTTTACCAGGGGTGGATTACCCGGTTCGGGACTCCGCTCCGAGTCACGACAGACCAGGGCAGGCAGTTTGAATCGAGGCTTTTCAGGAATTTAAGTTGCCTGGCAGGAACGACTCAAATCCACACGACTGCATACCACCCTGCGGCAAACGGTATGGTAGAGCGACTACACCGCCAGCTGAAAGCAGCCATAAAATGCCACCAAAACAACCGCTGGACAGAAGTGCTTCCCACCGTACTGATGGGAATCAGAGCTGCCTGGCGAGACGACCTTTCTACCACTTCAGCCGAACTGGTTTACGGAGAACCACTCCGCCTACCAGGCGAATTCCTCACCACACGATCGACGGTCGACGATGGCACTGACAAATTTATCAAGGAACTGCGGCAATACTTTACCCAGCTACGACCAGTAGAAGGCACCCGCCATGGAGAGAGGAGACAGTTCATTTTTAAAGACCTTCCCAAATCTACACATGTCTTTCTGAGGGACGATACCGTCAAGAGCCCACTCCAGCAACCATACAGTGGTCCCCACGAAGTCCTCCGCCGAAACGAGAGGACGTATACAATCCGTGTGAGAGGGAAGGACGTAACTGTCAGCATCGATCGCCTCAAACCGGCCTTCATAGCCACGGAACCGACGGAATCTCCGATTACTTTGACAACACCACAATCATCCCATCAAAATGTCTCCAAGTCACCAGATTTTACCAAAATTACCACACGTTCGGGCAGACATGTTCGATTCCCAGATCGCTTGGACATGTAGATTTCTAACACCGAATGAACTTCATCGCAGCATTCCTCGCTCCCGCTCCACCCATCAAGGAAGCTGCTGGGAGGGGAGTGCTGTAGCGGCGCTCAGCCGGCTCGCGCCATCTACCTGCCTACGAGCGGGGACCCTTTTTTTTTTTATTAGGTTAACATAAACAACGTCTGCGGCGGAGACATCGCCGGTTACGTAAACAAATGTAAGCAAAGGGAATCGGATGAGATGACGCCGTGCCCCAGTCTAGATTCATCTCAAGTACCGCCCGGTCGTTGTTTAGAAAACCTGGGTCCGCGTCTCATATCTGTAGTTCATTTCTCTTTGTCCTATACTTTCGATATTTTACTATTTTATTTTGTGATTGATAATTTTGTGATTGATAACTTATGTGCACACTGGAACACTGTATATTTTATTTGCTCCCGGAGCCTCACTCCGGTCGAGGAATAAACGTTAAATAACAGATCATTCTTTCATTCCATCGACCTACGGATATTCCCAACAATATAAATATGTAAAATATTATTTAAGCTTAAATAAAGAAAAATAAAATTACATCCACATGCCTTAATCGCAAATTTGTTTACAAAATTATCACGTAATCCTGGATTGTCAATACTTTCGCAAATACGCGGCTTTGCAATCAAATGTCGGAATCGACCGTCTTTATTTCCGGTGCCAACATATTTTCTCAACTTTTTTCCTTTACAACTTTTGTCTATGGAAAAATATCTAAAATTTTAATTTGAAAATCGAATTCTATTTTCTGCAAATATAATTGTTATTGCGTTATCTTTAGGAAACTTAAAAATTCATTCAATCGCATTGACTTGGTCCTGATTTGATACTTCTGAAGTTTTTTCAGTCACAATAAGTTGTATAATATGAGGGGTATAAAACGGCGGCAATATTATTTATTATCTTATCTATGGGCAATATGTCACCGAGGTGTTGCCTGTCACTACTCAAGGAAATTTCTCTGGAATCTATGAAACCTACATTTTATTGGAAATAAATTTTTTAAAACCTATTGCCACCTAAGTTTTTTTTTTATACACTTATATGTATTCACAAATATTACACATTTAAATACGAATATTACTGTGTTTGCTACCAAATAGTGAACATTGTTTCTTTTGCCGTTTACATAGTTGATCGATATAAATAATATGAAGCGACCATTTTGACACATCCTCGTGGGTTGATTGTAGGGACACGAAAAAAGTATCGATACTTTGTGGTATCGAGTACTTTTCTTTCAATACCGATATTTTTGTACTCGATACTTTCTATTCGATACTTTTACTCAATGAGTACTCTTTGGCAAGTATTGATACCTTTTTAATCACTTTTTTGGCGACCTTTTTTTGTTACCTTTTTCATTTTTTCTTGGCGACCTTCTTTTTTTTTTTGGTCATCGATATATTTTCCTATAATATTTTCCCGATGTACTCGATACTTTGGAGTATCGATACTTTTGTTTCGATACTTTTACGAGTACGATACTTTTTTTCCGATACTACTTATGAGTACAGTATCGATACATTCTATTCGATATCGTGTCCCTAGTTGATTGGTTGAAGTGGATTTTGCTGCCTTTGCTTTTGGTGATTTGGAAACAGAACTTTGGAAATATATTTGTGGGTTATAAAAGCAAAGGCAGCAATACACAAAAAAAAAATGCAGTCATCGAGGATTACTAATTTATACTGTACCGAATTCGAAGTTTTATAGGAAACAGCCTATAAATTTACAGGAAAGATGATTTTAGAAGAGATATAAAATCTAGAATTCAGAATTCAGCACATACTTATTAAATTTGTTATTCTCGGTGATTGCATTCAAAACAATCAAAACACTTTTTTACAATTTATGGATATTCCTGCCTTTACTTTTATACCACACATTTCGTATAAAATCTCGAATGCAGTACATTCTAAATTAGTCAGAAATCTCTTTCCATTTAATTAAGACAATCGAATTAGTATGTGAAAGCCGGCTTACACATACTATTGTCTTTTTTAAATGGAAAGAGGCATACCTTTAGGTGACTGCATTAAAAACATTTTTTTACAATTTTTGGATATGGCTGCCTTTGCTTTTATATACCTCAATTGATTTATTTTGCTTAGAATCTAGAGTTTAGATCAAAAGTATCATATATTTTTTTTTATATAACTATACAATATTTGGTGATTATGTATGATTTTTCCTTTGACTTATTTATTAAATTGAATTCAAACACTTTGAATTTGAATTGAAAACAAACATATATGTAAAGTCAGAATAGATAGCGATCTAAGCAAAGACAGAGGTCATTAAAATTTTGGAAGGTTGTCAGATAAGCATGCAGCAAACGTAAACAAGCTGATAATGGAATGGATTAGTGGACTGATGATATAGTCTAATTTTCAATTCGTTGTCTATTTCTACAAACACATCTAAAAAAATACAGAATGGTTTATTAGTAAGTAGCACATATTATTCACGTTCTGTAAGTCGCGAATAATTAAGGATGTGTGTAAAGAATTTCATCTCCCCAACTGGGAAATATTCATGTGGTTAAACTTTTTTTAAACACATGTTTACATCTATAGAATTGCACACCATCGATGGCAATCGAGAGGTTGAATAACAAATTTGGTCCCTAATTACAACATTTCGCGAACTACATAAATCGGAGACACAACAATTAGAGCCGAGTTGACTTATATCGTTCCTAATATATATTTTTTTCCTGAAAAACATCTCGCGGCTCACATAAATCGTGTGACACCGCGCGGTAAATAATGGAACTAATTACACGCTTGTAAAGGGACTGGAACATGTTTTATTCCAGCAAACGTCGCGGCCTGTTATTGTTCTCTTTGTATCGGGAGCACATAAGGCGGGGGAGGAACAATCCGACATTATTGTCCGCGTTATCTGCGAGAGAGTTGCACAATCTGAGTTTTATTTTATTTACATGCGCGCGCACTGGCTGTCTGTTTAAATTCCGTATCAGCATTGTATCAAGGCAGAAGTTGGTGTAGGTGTTGTCGGCTACCGCAATATCTCTTCTGCCCCTTTGTTCTCCCGATACTTGTAATGTCTCGGTTTTAACTGGGAGCTTTTTCAGCTGTGACGCATGGACGCAATGCATACTCGCTTGCATCTTTGTTTATGCATTAGTTGTTTTGGGCGCTTCAGTAATTTTACGATTAAGCAATAAAACAAGACATTATTTTTTCGGACTGATTTCATTTTCACATTATTTATCCCTCCTACCGGTCTAGACTACCCTCAATAAAAATAAAATATGCACGTAATATAAGACGTACCACTATAACTTGGAAAATATAGACGTACCACTATAACTTGGCGTGCGAGGGAGGGCGTCCCTGTCGCGTAACAGAAGTTGTCAGGGTGTACATTTATTACACAATACATAATGTACAGAATGTCCGTACTATTAAATACAGAAATTTGGTCGGGCAGTACTAAAGAAACCATGCAGTAATGGCGGCTGTTCTATCTGTCAAACAGTCAGACGGTAATATCGGTCCATTATTCGCTTTTTCAGCTTCGCAAAACTTTAATATCCTTATCCTGGAAGCCCGTCTTACTCCAGCATCCAGCATCGATGCACTCTGGAGAAAGATACTGGCCCCGCATAATTGACTTGCCATCGCTCGCTAAAGCCGATATTTTACCATATATTTCTTTTGATTACTTTTAATACTTCTCTTCTATTTTATATGATTTTACTATTTCTCTTTTGTTTTATATAATATTTTTAATGTGTGTATTTTCTTTTATATGGAATGTGTGGGATTGCACGAACCTCCCCACATTCTGGAATAAAGCTATATTTATTTATTTATTTATTTTTAATACTTCATTGGCAATTGTTCTTGCACCATCCCGGACTGTTTAGGATGTTTTGGACATAATAATTCAGTGTATATTGGTAATCAAGATGTCACAGCTCCCGACCAAATACAAAATTGAACTAAACGACAGGGCGAGGGGTTACCGCCGGGTGCGGGCGAGCGGGTTTTAGTTTCAAATTCGCCGCACGCCAAGTTACGTTGGGCAAGCAATACACACAAAACCTGCCTAATCAATCTACATATAGGTCAACCACCGAGAGGTTTTGTAAGACTACAAAAAAATATATTTCCCTCTCATTTGCACTCCCATTGCAAAGAAGAAGACATAGAGAATGAGATAATCATACCCAAGTTACCTAATCCCGGCTATGCTATATTTAACATATTGTTGTTGTTTTTAAATCAGTTGTAGGTACTTCAGTACCTAACCATTTTTTCCATTCCATTTCATTTATCAAACGACATTAAGAATCATCAAAGCAACTTTAAGAAGTTTACGAGAAAAAATTGAGGCCGGTTGTTTGATAAGTTTAGTATTAGTAACTAATAATAATTGAGAAAAAATAATGTATGTTTGTGTTTTCCATCAATTAAACAACTGGTTTTCACAAAAAAACCTACGCTTCATTCTTAATTTTTACTTTTTATTTGATTATGATGATTAGACGAGGTAAGTGGGGGATTATTGAAGAACAATTGGAACACATGCCAAATTTTGAGAATCTTCAAGATATTTTCCAATTTTTCCGTTCCCGCGCTTGTGAAACTCGCCGATAGTAAAAATGGATATATATCTATTCAAAAATACTCGTACATAATTATAAATGCAACGAATGTTATTTAATTAAATTTTTATCTGGTGAAGTTGTGATTGTTCAGTTTAAATTATTTCGTTTGATTGGTCAAAAAGCTATGCTTTAACGAATATTTACCTACTATAAACAAAATTGATACGACCGTTCCTTAATCGTCTAGTCTATCTATAAATCAATCTAGGAACATTTATTGAATAACAAACTGACAGGACATGTAAATTGCAGAGGACAAAGAATGTATTTTTAAATTATGCGCTGTCTTCGAGTACACACTTTTCTTCCCCCATTTGAAGAGTTATGGAGGTATCAAGCCAAGCATGCAAGGATAATTAAGCAAACCATGAAGATATTATAACCATGGTATGTGAACTATAAAAACCCTGAGATTCTTATCAAAAGAAATGAGCCTTCCCTTCAAGAATTGCATTGTTTGCAATCAATCAAGATTTATAATAGGGGAGGATTGGCGCAGAATTGTTAAGGTCAAGGTGCTTTTCAAAAAGTATCAACAGAATGTTAGTAAACTTAGTAAAAACCACTACCAGATTTACGGTCTACCGGTTTCGAGACGTACCCGTCTCTTCGTCAGGACCAACACTACACTACTACATTCACAAAACTATACACCCCAACCATAGTATTGTCAAACTATCACCACTATTGTTCACATGCGTGTTAATGCTTGTCTCTGACAAGATTAACACGCATGTGAACAATAGTGGTAACAGTTTGACAATACTATGGTTGGGGTGTATATTGTTGTGAATGCAGTAGTGTAGTGTTGGTCCTGACAAAGAGACGGGTACGTCTCGAAACCGCTAAATCTGGTAGTGGTTTTTATTAAGTTTACTAACATACTGTTATTATGTCTAACCACAAAGTTAATGCTTTAAATATTAATAATATTAACAAAAAGTATCATTTCTAAAGATGTTTAGCAACAAGTGCTGGCTTCTAATACTATAAGCTAGACGACTCCTGTATAATATCGCGGAGATCGCATGCTTCATGTCAATATTGTTCTAAAATAGCGTTATTATAAATAATAGGTAGGTCAGATTGAATCCGGATTGAAACCATACAGAGAACGATAGAGTTATCGTCAATATACTGCTACAATACTGATTCGAGCATGAACTACAAAGGAAATTAAGTTCGACGTTAAAGAGGTCCATAAGCTAGCATCTGCCAAAGAGATGCCGAGGAAGATCCTGGATCACAAACAGCAGGACATGTTTTGCAACGGTTTCTTCATCCATTTCGGTCACCGTAACTTGCCAGTATGATTTTTCTTATTTTGATATTTTCTTCATTAGCAAACATAACATATAAATGAATAATAAAAGTATTTATATTACTGGAACTAAATTAGAGAAGGTAAAAAGTATTGTAGGTAGGTACTTATACATATTATCTTTTTGGAAAATGATTTATGATAAAGTTTTTTATTCGGCTTCACAAACATCAAATTGTCGCCAATCGCCTGAAATTCAGCGTGGTATTATGCAAGTGACGTCAACAATGTGCTAACCGTAAAGGCATAAAGCATCTACTCATGAAAATAATAATAAAAAAATAAGAATAAAACAGCTAAGCAAGTTTATGATCTGTCAAAACATCCAACCCCCTATTTTGTAACTAATAGTGATATTTACCATAACCTTAATTTAAATAGCTATTTTTATCAGTGGCGTAACTTTTTCAGTTGAGACTGCATACTAACTCCTAAAAATCTCCTCACTCTGTTAGTTTAACCCTTCCGTGACCCGTCCATCGCCTTTCGTCTCGTTATCATGGAGCCTGTTTTGTCACTGTAACACTGTACACTGGAAATCTATTTTAATTGTTCCACTAGATTGAGTGGTTGAAAGTAAACAAATAAATAAATAAATAATTGATCATGTTGTAACGAGAAAAAAATTTTACGCACTCTTCGAATCCCTGGTAATATCTCACTTGGAACAACACAATGAAAACATCGAGAAAATTCTATAGAAATCTAGGGTTATTTAGAGCATTCGGGAAGTATCTAAAAACACCTGGAATAGCCCAGAAGTGACGGGAACCTTCTACTAAACACTAGAATAATCTAGGAGGTCCGAAAGCCCAGCGTTTGGGCATAAATAGCGGGATTACGTCGCGTGAAATAAGTCGCGAGACGGCGTCCAGGTGTGCCCAGTAATGAAGCGACAGATATCGAGCGAAATAATCGGGCGAGTGCTTGTGGCGAAATAAATAAATTCGATAAATACTACGTGCGAAAATTGAATGTTGTACATGTGTACATGTGATAAACAAAGTGTTACCCAGCGATAATAATGTGTATATATGAGTATTACGAAATAGTATAATTTAAAGAATTAAGTTTAATTCGTGTTAAGTGACTTTGTTTATTGAATAATTAATTAACCATTAATTCGTAAATCGCTAATTTTCATTAGAAGAGTTATCAGCTTCCCTTCGATTGTAAGTTTTTAATAGTTCTCTAAACTTATCAAACGTTATAATAATACTGAATATTCTTATATCTTATGTTACAAAAAAATTCAATTTTCTGATATAAGACCAGGGTCAATTTTTTGAAGTTTTACTTTTTTTACGCACCCAGGTTAATTTAATTATTTTAACGGAAGTTGCGCACGCAGCATACAGCGGATATTCGGTACTAGAACTACCGACGCCATATTGAATTCTTGTCAGCTGTTAGATTCTGTTTACATGTGAGTTCATGAATGTTTTTATGTCACCATGCCAAAAACGATTAAAAGTTATAGTCAAGAAATTATTTATCGCAAAAACTACGTGATTGTCAGATGTTCGTTTTCAAGACAAAAAACACATTCATTCACTCGACATTAAATGTCAAAGTTATATAGCTACGAAACTTTTGAATACGGAACCGTTTTAGGCCGACAATATGAAAGTGAGTAGATACTAGGGCTATTTTTGAAAATGCACACATTTTTTGCAAAGGAATAGATTCTGTTTACATGTGAGTTCGCGAATGTTTCGATCGTTTTCTAAGAATGCTTTTATTTGCCAAAATTATTATGAATATCGGAGGTTACATTTCTGTGAGTATTAGTTTTAATTCTTTTCATGAAACTCAATAGAATTATCGACAATGATCAGTGTATATTTTTACAACATATTTGAGCGTCATTAATAAATAGTTTTATCTTTTTTTTTATTTTTAAGTATAACTTCTACCTCGCACACATGAGTACACGCTTGAATTATTTTTAGATACGCCATTGACTTTAAAACTCCGCCATTAAACGAACAACGCTTTATGGTAGTGTTAATAATGAGGAACTTATTTCCACTGGAATGAAGAATAGTAGACATTTAAATAATTTAACTTGTATAAACATGTGAATAAATTATGACAGACGGAAAAGTGCTAACGTAAAAAGTTTTCTCTTTTATTCATCTTCATTTGTCATATTTTACTATGGCATTTACTCATACTATAATACGTCCTAGACCATTATAAAACAATGTTAACATAAAAATTGAAAAACGCATTAAAGAAACATGACGAATGGTGAAGGAAAAAGCCAGATGTATAGTATCTATAGTAGATAGTTTTTTAATAAAACTTCATTATTAATATAGAAAATATAATTCATTAACATTAAAATGGAAGCGATCTACCGCAACATAACTTAACTAAAACAAATAACGCAAACAGATTCATTTTTAATTTAAGAATCTTTATTTTTTCTTTTCTTATTTTTTTTCTTTTTTTCTTTTTTCTTTTTTTTCCATTTTCTTATTTAAGAATCTTTAAAGTTCCGCGATGCACGTGGCACCTGGTGATAGATTATCATTCCGGAGGATCATTATAAATAGATATTCATTAAATGGAATCTTGAATTCGTGGCGTATTCCTATATAAAAAACTTTGCACCAATATGTTTGCATGATGCAAAGTAAAACTTTTCAATGGCTTGCATCTGGAGAAAACCATTTTTCTACATTCTAAATTAAATATGTGAGTATCTATTTTTCACAAAATTCTACATCATTTGACTGATATAAACAAAATTTTATAAGATTTCTCTTTAGGACCCTGAGCACCTTCCCCCTGGTCACCCATTCCCCTCTTCGTGATATAAAGAAGTATTATTAATTATTTTATTTATTATTTATTCACTTTTTGTATACAAATGAAGACGGAAAAAAATTATAGAAAATTCAAGACTAATTTGAAAAATCTTCTACAAAAAACCATCACAATAACGCAATGAAAAAATCTTATCAAAAACAATCTATATATACTTTTAAATTTTATTACAATACCTTCTTAATTATTAATTTTTATAACTTAATTTAATGTTTCCTTGTGTACTTATTCACTTATCTTATTTACTTATTCTAATGTCTCACATTTTTGTATTCTTGTATTGTTTATATCTTACTTACTTAATTTAATGCCTTAATTTTTATAACTAAATCTAATGTTTCTTTGTCTATATCTTACTTATTTAATCTAATGTCTTACACTAACGATTTCATTAATATTAGGTATATACATATATGACAATGCCCCCACTTTTAAACACGAGAATAAATTCTCACTTAAAAGTGGGTAAGCGTGTAATATAAATGTGTATTCATTATATTATATTGAATACACTCTTAAGTTTGTACATTTACCAAATAAATAAAAATATATATATATATATTATTACAATGGCGGGTTTATTGCTGGTTAGAAAGTTCTTATAACCAATCACAAAATTTGGTAGAATAAAAGAAAAGGAACTAATAAATCGTCAAATCACAGACAGGAGACTCAGTGTGAAAAAAATCAACAACTTCTACGGAGCAAGAACAACAGAGAACACAGTACCACGACTCTTCAATAAAATACCGGAGCACGTCAAGAATATCACCCAACCTACAAGGAGATGAAAGGAAATAAGGAAATTCCTACTAAATAACTTGACCCTGAAAATTTAGATAAATCCAATGCCTCATATTGGCGGCCTCAATGCCTTTTTATATTTATTATGAGCTGTTCCGTGATTTTTTATTTATTTATGTTTATCTCAGTGATTCATATTTTTCATTCATATGTTCATGTTTTTTTATTATTTAGATCGGTTACCAAGTCTCATTACTATATTTATTTTTAAGTTTTGTTATGTTCATATAATATTATTATCTTTTATATATATTTTATCCTATGATAATTATACCTATAACTAAATATGCAATGCACTTATGCAAGAAAATGGAAAAGAAACGTGCCGACGAGCTGTACAAGGCTTGGCACGATCTATAACGACAGAAAATATGTATAAATTTGATAAAAATAAATAAATAATTATAATTGATATATATTTCCGGTAAGCAATATTACAGTAACAAAACAAGTTCCATGATGGATGGGGACAAAGAAGGGTTAGGTTTTGAAAAAGGTAAATATGCTTTAGTATATATTGTATTGTTTTATAGGGAATGCAATCCCGATCCTGCGACATCTCGAGACATTTTACGAGATCAATCCCGAACGAAAAATCGGACGAGATTATCGGGATTCATCAGCATTTTTTATATTTTGTATGTTTAATTGTGTATGTCTATAGAACTTTTAGTAAGTACTTAAAACTTATGTTCACGTCACATACAAATAATACAAGTAGCTTTGAAAAATATTTTCTGTATTTTATCAACCTAACATAGTAATAAAAACTATTAATAACTCTACTACATTGACTGATTGATGCTTGGAAAAACGCCTACAAAAACTTTAATGCGATGATTAATAATGAACATTTTATTAAAATTGCTGATATAAAAGTGCAAGGCGTCGTCGTTAATTACTATACAGTTCTATAAACAAACAAAAAAACACAAAAGTATTCGGGATCTCGATCCGTAGGGATCTCGCGGGATTGGAAATTCTAATCTCGAGGGATCCCGAAAGGGCAATTGCATTCCCTAATTGTGTATATATTGTTTTTAACACCGAAAACATGTCACATCAACGTTCTTGCTGTTTATAAAACTAAGCTAAACGCTTTTGCTTTGAAAATAAGATTATCTCACTATCTGTCTTCTGAAACGAGACAAACCATCGTCCGTCAGACTGGATCACTCGCCTGTTTTAACTAACATAGATCATCAAACAAATTTTTTAAATGTCAACTGTTCCAAATTATGGTCAGTTTCACTTTAGGAGTGTATATAATACAGGGTATAACAGAGCTACTCCACAATACCTTACAGGTCGATTTCTATCTTGATTATGAGTCGAAAATGTTTAAACAACCATGACCTAAAATCGATAGGAGATATGCGACATTAAATATTGCATTTTTTTCTCAATATTTCTGAATTGCTTTTTTGCAAACCGTTGGACTATCATTAAAATCTATCTTGTTTTAAGGTAGAGGGCGGGCTATGCGATGATTTTGTTTCATGCGAGTAAGTTGTTCCATGCCAATAGACTCACCGGCCACACTACACCGATCAGAGTACCCACTGTAGATTATAAGGCCGGCCGCACTTTGGATACGAATTATTACGTACGCATTCGTACGATTATTTTCGTACGTATGGAGAGCGCACATTGATTGCGCCTTGCGTTGGTCACGATCAGTTACTTTTCGCATTTCTCCAATAACGTTTGTGCTAAATAAATAATTTGTATCTTCTGGAAAACTATATTATGGCAGACTTAAATAATGACAAATTTCATGACTATCTATCTAATAGATTCACAAATGCTGGGGAGAATCAAAGTGCAACGAGAGCTCATAACATCGGATAAATATTTTTTGTTCGAAGTACATAATTATACCTCACCTTCATTAAACCAAATTATTTAACTTACAGGTATTTTTTAATTCTTTAGAGATTCTTCTCCATGATCTGCGCTGATGGTCACGTAGTTGAATCACTTTGGTCCCACAAACATTTGTGGTCATGTGTCAAATTGACAAAATCTTCAATATTCATCGTACGAAATTTACAAAAATTTCCGAACAAATCCGGATCGTGTCGGACGTCGCATCTATACGTGCGTACACGCACTATTAAATCGTGTACATACAGTGTGCGATGTTCAATACTACTTCGAAGGTCACGAATGTAATTGCATATTCGTGCATATATATACTACTCAATTTCGTACGAAAACGCATCCAATGTGCGGTCGTCGTAAGAGTTGGGAGTATCGTGATTAAAAGAATTATGATGTAATAAGAGATAAGGGAAAGGAAAAGAGATTTGGGTAGGAATTCAGTCACTTCTACATCTTACGGTCCCAGCCTTCATCTCGGGAAGAGTATTGAGTCCCCACCGCGGGTCCCGCTGACGGAACACTTGCAGGAGTCAAGTGTAAACGCATTTTAAACAGTCGCTGAACAAGGATCCGCCCGGCGGCCATGTGTTCCGGGTGGATCGTGACAGGCACCGGGCCGGAGTAGAGGAGTACGCGAGCAAGATTGATGGGAGCGTAAGGGAGTTGTGCGCGCGGTGACCGGTTTCCTTGCAAGGGCATGCCGTGGCGATGGCACGGGGCACAGCCGGCCATTCCCTAATAGGGGTGCCTCTCGCCCGCGAGGGGGCGCTCGGTAAGTGAGGCGACAGCTTTAATAACATTCTTCATTTATCGCTTTACAAATTATCGCCGTGCTTCCAACGGCGACAATATCAGCGAATTATTGCCGCTCGTGGTAAAGGCGCAGTTGAATTATTCAGTTCCGCCTAGTGGTCTGCGGTGTGAAGTAGCCAAAGACTTGGTGTCCCGTCCCGGCAACTGGGCGTTGCGAATTCAAAAGTAAATGAGGACATTCATTCCCGTTTCATTTTAGAGTATTTCATAAATCCTTTCAAATAGACAAAGTAATTGACTCACTGACTAAACTGACCAGCCTATTCCACAAAATACACGAAATCACACCAAAGACCGTAAAAAATCTGATGTACCATTCATACGTCAAGAGTAGAATAGGTTATTTGATACCCTTCTGGGGAACCGGAAACAAAACTAACCTAAACAGACTCCATCGACAGCAAAACAAAATACTAAAAATGGTCTATGATCTGAAATACCGGACACCAACTGAAACTGCATACCATATAACACAACAATTAAACATCGAAAGCATTACAAAAATCGAAACACTTAAAATCATTCACAGACTGGCTAACTAACTAACTAACTAACCATCACGCCGTTTCCCTGCAGGGGTAGGCAGAGAGGATTGAACGCCACACTCTTCTATCTTGGCACACCACTTTTGCTTCGGCCACATTCATACATCTTCTTATACACGTTCTACGATTGTTGCGGCTTTTAACAGGGCCATCCTCAAATACTTGTAGTACCTGATCGTGCCAGGTCTTTCGCGGACGCCCTCTATTCCTGTTGCCTTCAACATTCGCCTCATATATTTTCTTAACCATCCTTTCCTCGTTCATACGTTCCACATGACCAAACCATCTCAGCACTCCTTTCTTTATTCTATCTACCACACTACAGCCAGCATTGCATTCACTTCTAATTTGTTCATTCCTCACTCTATCGACCAAAGATTTTCCACACAAGCGTCTTAGTGACCGCATTTAACCGCATTCAGTCTATTTCATTCCTCTTTTGGCCAATTCCAGGCTTCACTTCATACATAAGGGTTGGCACTAGAACGCCATTATGTACCGCTAGTCTTGCTTCTTTTGACAGATTCTTATTGGCCATAATTGCATTTAGTGCACCATTAACTTTGTTTCCCGCAGTTACTCTCCTTTCGATATCATTCTCAGCCTTGCCGTCTCTACTAAACATACTTCCCAAATACACAAACTCGTTCACTTGTTCTAAGCATTCGTTGTTTATAATTACATCACACTTAGTCACTCTTTCGTCTCTCTCGAATACCATCACTTTCGATTTGCTGACATTCATCAAAAGTTCACTCTGCATGCATACATCGGACATCCTGGATACCAAGCACTGCAGATCAGCTTCACTGTTAGCCACTAATACTGCATCGTCTGCGTATAGCAGACAGGATATGGTGAGTCCGTCCATTTTCGCTCCAACTTCTAGATCCTTCAGTTCTTTCATACAATTATCCATATACAGGTTGAAAAGCCATGGTGACATTACGCATCCCTGTTTGACACCTTTTGTAATATCAAACCATGATGTGAATGTCCCATTAATTCTCACGCAAGCACTACTTCCTTCGTACAGGGATGCAATTGCCTGTATGAGTTTACTCTTCACCCCATATTCAGACAAAACCTTCCATAACTTTCGTCTTATCACTCTGTCATACGCTTTTTGGAGATCCACAAAGGCACAAAAAAGTTTTTGGTTCTTTGCCAAAAACTTTTCGGTCATCTGGCGCAGTGAGAAAATCTGGTCCATGCATCCTCTTCCACTCATGAAGGCTCCTTGTACATCCCACACTTTTTCTTTCGTTGTCAACCTCACTCTTTCTATCAAAATTCTCGCATACAGTTTGCCAACAGAGCTCAATAGGCTAATGGCCCGATAATTCGCGCAGTCCATTCGCGACCCTTTTCCTTTGTATAGAGGCATGATAACAGCTCTTCTCCAATCCTTAGGAGTGTAGCTGCCCTCTAAACATTGGTTGAAGAGTCTATGAAGCCACGTGAGTATTACTGGACCACCACCCTTAATGTACTCGGCAGCAACATTGTCATAACCCACAGCCTTGCCATTCTTCATGTGCTTCAATGCTCTTTTAATTTCTTCCACAGTTATTTCATTCACACTGTCGTCACTATTCATAAATCCGTTGGACGCCTCAAAGGAGTCCTCACTCACATTCCCATTACTCTCATACATTTCTTCAAAAAATTCCTTCCATCTATCTTTTATTTCATTCTCGTTTCTAAGCATCTTTCCATTCTTTGACATAATAGCATTCACACAACCTCTTTTCGTACCACTTCGAGACTTTTTAACTTCCTTCCAAAAGATCTTGATATTCTCTTGGAAGTTCTGAGTCAATTTAAGACCCTCGTCCTTCCTCAAACGCTCCTTTCTTTCTTTCACTCCGTGCTTTACCTTTTTCTTACATACAATATATAAATCCTTTGCTAGCGTATATCCATTCACATCTCCATTCTTTGATGCCAAGAGGTTACACCACGCTTTTTTCTTCTCATTTATAAGATCTCTAATCTCGTCATCCCACCATGCATCTCCTTTCTTCCTTCCTTGGACGGTCACACCGCACACTTCCTTGGCTGACTCATACAGGCTCTTTTTGATGTGTTCCCATGCACTATCAATATTGAGCTCTTCCATACATTTCTCATTTAACCTTTCAGCGGTTTTCCTTTCAAACTTTTCCCTGGTATCCTTCTCTTGCAATCTTTCGATTTTGACCCTAGTCGGGGCTACCACTGTTTTCTTCTTAGATCGCCACCCATGAAACAGATTCACTCTTGATACTACAAGAAAGTGATCCGTTTCAATTTCAGCGCCTCGAAACACCCTGGTGTCAACAGTGGCGGACCTCAATCTAGAGTCAATTACAACGAAATCAATCATTGACCTTTCATTTCCTCTTTCCCACGTATATTGGTGGATTCCTTTGTGTTCAAAAAAAGTATTGGATACAAAAAGGTTCCACTCCAAACATACTTCAAGCAAACTATCGCCATTTCCATTCGTCCTTCTATCCCCAAATATACCAAGCGCAGACTCGAAGCCATCTCTTCGAGTTCCAACCCACCCATTCAAATCTCCAGCCAAAATCAATCTTTCGCTGTCGCTTTTCATGTCTATGACATCTCTTACACTCGTCCAAAACTCATCTTTCACTTCGTCTTTATCTGAGTTTACAGGGGCATAACCTACAATAAGAAATACCCCAGTGATCCCAATTTTGAAACGGATCCACATGAGCCTGGCACTAATGAACCCATATTCTTTCATACATTCGACCATTCGCTCAGAAAGCAGCGTTGCAACACCCTGGCATGCTCGGTCTGCCTCTGGGACTCCCGACCACAGTACGAGCAGACCATTGTGTTCCATCTCTCCACTTCCTTTCTTCATACTCTCACTTATACATAGTACATCTAAACATTTACTCCTCATGCTCTCACACATTTCATTCATCTTCCTTTCCATTCCTCCTCTAATATTCCACACACCAATCCGGCATTCTATCCTCCTCTTTATTATATATATATATACAAGATACTTTTATGTATTCGAAACATGAACCATAATATGTCTCTAGGCCAGGTTGGAGTTGTGTTGTCATGTTATTGGATCGGTAAATTACATATTTTGGACATTTTTTGCAAATTATTTATTATTTCAATGCAGAAGCCCGTGGACGCTACACAGCCAAAATTTGTGTTTATGATAAGCAATTTTTTTTTTCTCAGTCTATTTTTAATTTGGAGTAATAATGTTTTTATAAAATTTTGATGGTACAATTTTAAAAATAAATGTGTTTTTTTAATCAGTTAAATGTAATAATCATGTTTTAATTTGGGTCATTATAAAACTATTTTGTTTTATTTTATGTTGTATATCTCTTGTGCCTAAAGTAGATTGATGACTTATCATTTTATTTTTTCATTATATCAACACAGATAACCACAAGACATTAGCCGCAATAAAAGCCACTAATTTGATGATGGCTTATTATCAAGAAATGGTGAAAGAGTTCAAATTTCAAGATTTAGTAAAAAAAAAAGAACAGATCTGCTTGTGGACGGCAAATAATACATAATACATTCTCAATAATGAAAATATGTAACAAAAAAATAGCAAAATGAATTTCACTCCTGGGCAGAATCAGAAGATATATCAAAACAAAATCGTGTAAAAAGAAAGATTAAGTTTAATGTTCTCCTATTTATATATAACATTATTAATGAATACAACATCTTTAAAAAACAAAAAAAAAAAAACAACATAAAACTTCTCTTCAGAAAGAAAAAAGATAACAAAATTCAATCATGCAACAGTGTAATTGTATATTAAATTACAGATTAAATTAAATTAAATTGTAGACTTTTAGGGATAAAGACAAACAACTTTTAAGAGGAAGTTAAAAAATATGTAATGTTTACATTTAAATAAAATTTTAAATAATTATATGTAATTCTGTTTATATTAGGGAATATAAATTATTGTATTACCCACATACCTACATAAGAATAACTAATTTTAAAAAAAAACAATTTACCCTTAAATTAAATATTTTCAGGTATGTTGATCTGCATTCGTGCCATCATCCAATACTTGAACATCAAGCGTGGGTGGAGACTGCTGTCTGGCAACGCACAGGAAAGGTTGTTGTTTTTCCACTAACTGTTTGATTTATTTGAAGGGAAATTTCGATTTCTTGTGTTTTGATTTTGCGTCGATGGATAAGCCATCAATTTAAATGTTTATTTTACCTCATATAAGTTGTACAGGACTATATGACTTATTTGTAGTTATTCATTATGTACACAGGTCGTTCTAAAAACTTTTCTTATGATAAAAAAATAAATAAAAACCTGTTGATTTTAGGAATGACTTGTTTTGCAATATGTGATTGTTTATGGCTTGGTTCCTAGATAAAAAGCACTATTCCTCCACCTTGCTATTGGTGGTATACATGTTTTTGAATGTCTAACTTATACTGTAGTATCGCACTTAGTCAAATAATTTTTTCTTTAATAATATTTGGATTGCAATTAGAAAACGGTGTATAAAGTATAGTAAAACTGCAATGATTTAAATAATTTCCCCAAAAATGCGAGTTTACATAAAATTACTTCCCATTTTATTTTTCAAATCAGTTTTTAGTTTACAAAGTTTTGAGTGAAAAGTGCAAAAACTTACAGTAAATTTTTTTTTTCAATTTTATCGCACATTAGTTTTTAATTCCGTTCAATTAAAATTTTGAATGCAACCATATTTTCAACACTTTGTTATTTGAATTAAATAAGTTCTACTGTATTCATGTTTTGATATGCAATTCATAATGTTTATAATATAATTCCATCTTTCAGTTTTATGCAATATATTTCCAATAAAAGTTTTTAAAAAATATATGATTATTATCTAAATTATTTTATGCAGATGTCCCCCGACTTACGCTTGTTCAACTTTGTGTTTTCACATTTAGATGATTTTCTTTAACTAGGGAGAAGAACTCTTCGACTTAAGCGAGCATTTCAGTCATCGACCCTCCCAATAAATGAGAAGATTAACAACCCCACAAACCGCATCCAGCACCGGGGATGTCGTCAATTGTCTTAGCTCATAAGAATTATTATATAAATGTGGTTTTATCTAAATTTTTAATATGAATGTTTTATCTAATGAGAAAAAGAATTTTGAAGATTTCTTCCAAAAATGAGTAAGTCGGGGGAGCTTGTACAATATATTTTTTCATCTTTATCAATACGTTGGTGAATTTTCATAAAAAAAAAAAACTTAGCTACAACTTCTTTCAACTGTCTTAAACCCCGTATGATCATGTAATTTTAGGTTTGCTTATAAGTTTTTTTTATTTATTTATAAAAGGCATTGTTCATTTTATTCATTGATGTAAATGTTAATTTTAATTTAATATTTTATTTGTCATGTACCTAGCATTAATTACATACTATATTTAGAATGTATTCTAACTTATGTTTTATCAAATTGCCTATACATATAATGAAAATATTTAATTTAATTGACGAGTAATGTGAAATAAACTGCACTGTTATAAGTTTACTTTGTTATGTAAAAAGTATAGTATTAGTTGCTAATGGGTTAAAATTTTATATAGAAATTGTACACTAAATGAGACAAAAATCAATGGAAAATAATTAAGGCTCGGAATGAATGGTTAGCAATGACTGTTTTTAAGTGTCGAAATTATTAAATTATAAAACCTTAAACTTATGATATATTTAAAGTAATAGTTTTATTTTTTTTACCGCTTAGCCAGTCAGTTATAATAAAATAACAACTTTAGGGGCCAGTTTTTGATCAGTAAGTAATAGATTAGATTTTTGCATTTTCCTTCTATCACAATTGCAAAAATCTATGCTTTTTGCTTACGTATCATGTGCTACTGATCGAACAACCTGCCCTAAGCGGCACATTTAAATAGAATTATGCTTCATGTTTGAAAACACAATGTGTGAAGCATATTAATATTACCCAATTATTATTTTAATAAAAAAATCCGATCAATATATGTAATTCATTTACATTCATAATTATTTTATTAAAACTGCTCGGAAGTGAGTACACGCTATTCTGATATATCTTCTATCGATTAATCTCCGGGTATTGGTGAGTCTGTTCCCTTTAATCAAAGTGTCTTGCACTGTATGTGAGTTGTGCTACGTTGGTGTTGCAAGAAATCGTTGAAAAAGAATTAATGTACTTTTCAGCACGAGATTGACTTTAAAAGTATTGAGAATTTTACTAACACAAGAATATGTTGACACCATCGTTTTGTCTGTCCATCAAGTTATAAAACATGGATAAAAATTGTAAATAATAGGGTAGTTGAGTATTTTTAGTGTGTAAATACATACATATATATATTTCCTTTTTTAAAATTAGTTTTACAATCTCTTTTACAAGCTATGTTGATACATCAAAATTTCTACTTCACATTTGTTTTAAAAGACCTAAAATTCTTTTTTATTGTAAATAAGTAAGAGATATGACTAATTTTTACGCATTAAAGGTGTAATTGGTCACTAAAAGCTTTTATGGGTAAGGTATTAAACCTCTAAAAAAAGACAGTCTATATGTATTTAGATTGCTAATATTTAGTGCAATTATATGTTATGTTATATTATATATTTATATTATTTTCATACTGGATAAATTAATTTATTAAATGCAGATTTTTTTTTAAATATAATTATTCTCATCATCACAGATGTAATATAAAAAAAATATTTATTGTAATATTTAGATGTGCAGCTTTTAATGTATGTTGGTGAGTAAAAATTTGAAATATGTATTTTATCTTTTTTAATTCTTAATAAAGAAGACAAAACCCCACGTTTTCTTTCTTCAACAGTAACCCAACATTCACAAAAAATATAGAATGCTTTTCATTATTACCAAGAAATTCAAAACTTATATGTATGTATGTATTAAAATTTATACAAAATGTTAAATAGTAACACCTCTATAACAAATGGACAAACTACGAATTCATACATTGCTAAAACACCTAGAACATACATTATTACATTACATTAGTACGCTGTGATGTAAAATTGTATCAATTTATAATGCACATCACTAGGATTTTTATCAGAAGTAATTAATGTGTCCTGAAATGTTTGAATAATTTCAGATATTATAAAATTTCATATTGATGAAGTCTTTGCGTTCTTCAAATACTAAGACTTGCAGTAATAGTAATATTCACACAACTATTTGTACCATATTATTTAAATGTACCTATCTAGTACCCTCATTTTACACTTTCCCACAAGCTTTGGTGTTTATGTGTTACGTGGCAATGCCGTGGTATTGCTAGCCAATACTTAACCACAACACAACATCAGCCCTGATGATGGACCCTGCAATGGGATCCGAAATGTCGGCCATAAAGGTCGTAAAAACACGGCACGATACCCTAGAAGATTCTGAGTGCCCGTGAATACCTTACAACATTCTTAATTACACTTTCTATAGAAGAACCATAAAATCTCAGCGTTCCATTTTTTCAATTTAATGATAAAAATGCTCAGCGTGCTGATTAATCACAAGCCCGATACTAATTGTAAAATTTTAATGAAAGCAATAGGGTATCCCAAAACATAAGATGTCAACCAAAAGAAAAATCACCGCTATACCTTTACCGAAAGCAGCAACAAGCAAAGGAAGATTGAAAATGAAGATTATCAACAACAATGATAATGAAAAGAAAGTGAAGGCAATGACGACACACAATTTCGTTCTAGTGTGTTGTGAGAAATTTGTTTACCGATCAATTCACCTAATATTACCAGCCTGTTCCAGACCCGCTACGCATGTGGGCACGGAATGGTTGGGATGACTGACTACTTCAAAATCAGATTAATATGCAGGGTGTCTCATAGCTAGTAGCAAAAATTTCACGAGAGTTTTCTTCATTCCATTTTGAATAGAAAATATTCTTTACACTTTGGATGAAATATTGACGGTTACGGAGATATGCGATGTCAAATTTTGCATTTTTTCAATACTCGACTTATTTTCTGCTAAATATCTCCGTAACTGTCGGCATTTAAGTAGAGATGGAATTTTAACCGGTGACACACTAACCTTTATTTGAGATTTGTGTCGATAATTGGCAACTGATTTTTTGCAATTCGACGGGCAACCATCGGTATTAGACAACAATTATTTTTTAGTTATAAATAATGGATACAAATCCAAAATAACTACGAAAAATAACCAGTTAAAATAACGGTTTAACCATCAATGCATTTAACCCAAAGTATGTATAAAGAATATTTTCTATTCAAAATAGAATGAATTTTTTGCTACTAGCTACAAAACACCCTGTAAATATGGGAAAAAATAATATAAAACTTATTAAAATATTATTTTTATTTATATCAGTTGCACTTAAACAAAACAAATTAAAAATCTATCGGATTTCTCAAGTCAATGCAAAGACTCAACTTTGCTCGTACCACTTAGATTTAACTTTCTGCGAACTTGGACCGGCGACCAGTTTGCTTTTGTACTTGTTTACTAAATCAGTGAAGCTTTTTTCATCCTTGATTTGTCCTGACTTTTTCAATCTTGTATTTTTATTTGTGTTCTGCTTTTGCTTGGGCTGCTTCACCTTCTCCTTTTTCCTGATGTCCTGTGATCTTTTGGCCGCCTTTTGTTTTTTCTTTTCACTTTTGACATTTTCCTTGTGCGCCGCCGCTTCTGTTCTGAGACGGAAGTTACTTCTCATTCTCGTTTTTCCTGGCTTACCAGTTTCTCCTGAATATTCACCGCCGTACGACATGTTGCTATCTCTGTTATCATTCTTATTTCTGTCCCTTCGTGTTTCATTACCGTTTTGATTATTCTGGTCTGTATTCCATTTCTTTTTTTTGTCAAATTTGCTTCTTTTATGTGCTAATTCTTTTTCCACGTCCGCGGGTTGTGCTTTTCGTTTCCTACCGCCACCAGTCGGTAATGGTTTACTAAACTGTTTGTTTTTATTGAATTGTGAATCATTTTCATTGTCAGCTGGTACGTACGATTTGCTCAAGGGATTCCTGAGAAGTGATTTTTCTAATCTCTTTTTTCTTGCATTAATTACAACCTTATCCTCAACTGAAAATGATACAATTGGTCTCTGAAATCACACAAACAAATTGTTAATACGTATGTATAATGTGAACAAACCATCCCTGGTGGAATGATACTCACAGGCTCCAGAAATTGCATTGTTTAAAAATATTCTATTACATTTATACAGTAAAACCCCGTTAATTCGAAATTCGCCATAATTCGAAATTTGTAAAACTTGCAAGTCCCAAAACGTGAATTTCATAGTAAATTAGCCCCGATAATTCGAAAACCCCGGTAATTCGTAATTCGAAATATTTTTCATATTAAATAATCAATACATTTTAGTTTGCATAATTCAAATTTTTTTTGAAATTTGACGAAATTGAAAAAATATTTCAATTTTTTTCACAAGTGAGAACAACAAATATGTCTAATATTGGGTACTTTGAAATGTCGCGGTCTTTGTTTTGACGTAATAAACATTGCGTTTTCGAAATGATTTCTTGAAATATGAAAAACAGGCATTTTTCACAAAATTAATGGCTTTTTCGTGAATTTTACGATTCTTGGCGTATTTCGCAATCAATTCACGGTACCTTATGGAACGCCTATTGCGCATATTGTGACGCGATCCCTAAATTTGGGGAATCCTGTGTATGCTTCCTTCAGTTAGCTGCCTTGATATGCGCGGATAGTTTAGTTTGCGGCGGGCGGTGTTTGCGCTAATTCTCATACCTAAACGCGTTTTAAATTGTTTTTCATGTTTTTAAATTTGTCTTTTGTTCGATTTTTTCCCTAATAACTGTGTTTGTGTTATTAAAATGTTTTATTTTCTTTGTAAGATGTTATTAATGACTTATCTTATTGTTTCACATATTTATTGTTGGTTTGAGCCGGAAAAAAGGCGGAATCAAAAATTAAACTCGTGTGAAGTTTGAAGAAGCATCCCATAAATTCAAGTTTAAAAAAACATTTTGAATCATCATTCACCATCCAGACGTGATGGAAATGGAAAAAAGACTTTTTCGCGAGTGAGAACACCAAATATCTCAAAATGTCGCGATCTTTGCATTAACAAAATAAATATTGTGTTTTCAAATTGATTTCTTTAAATATAAGCATAAATTTAACAAAATTAACGTTTTTTCAAGAGTTTTATGTTTTTGGCAATTTTTTGTACCATAAATTTCAAATTAAGGGGGGCCCCTATAATTCGAAATTTATTTTTTGGGTCCCTTGAATTTCGAATTAACGAGGTTTTACTGTATATCCAAGCTAGATATATGTATCAACATTATATTATATCAAACTAATAATAAATAATATGTAAACCAAATTTTCACTTACATTGTTCTTGTCAAAGAGAGAGGGATTATTATTCATTCGTCTAAGACAGGCCAGAGCATCTTCATGTTTAGTAAACATCACAAATCCGTAACCTTTAGACCTAAAATATTAAAAAGCAGTTAGATCGCTAATGAATAAAAACTTGACAATAAGCAGGTTCATAATAAATATAGTGTGGCAAACATAAAAATTCTCATGACATTTCATGTATATGTTACAGCGAATTTGCATTTTTAGTGAGACTACACTTTCACTAGTAGAAATGTACTTTTCCCGGTCGGGCAGTGAAAACATCTAAATCAACGAATTCTCAGATTCACTACGCATTATCCGTGAAAATGTATTTTGTTTACGAATGCGCGCATTACTCAAAGCATAGACAATATATCGGTGAAACTATCAAGTTGTACACGTAATTCTTAAAGCGTAGAAAGTATAAAGGCGGCACTTCACTAGGCGATTTTTATTCATTTTGCGATCCTATTTTAACTCCTAAATTAAAATAGGACAGCGGCACCGCAAAACGAATACGAATCGCGAAGAAAGGTGTCGGCTGAAAGATCGCGCACTCGGGTTTTTTATGATATCTGACGACTGCCGGAACAAAACGAGGTTATGTCACCATGTAAATATTGGGGGGTTAAGGGAAAATTTTTATTAATGAATATGTATTTTGTCAATTAAGTTTATTAAATATGTTTTTTTTATAACAATACAACAAAAGTTTATTTCTTACAAATATAGAAACATAAATAAACATACACCTGGTATTATTAATTTTAAACGAACCTTTAAAAGTGCGTCAAGTAACAAACACTCGATGCGAAAAATACAAAAATCAAAGAGATTCTAAGTCATCATTTACGTTTGAATTCATTCAGATTCTTCCGCATTTCCAATTTTCTATCTTTTTATCAAAAATGTGTCTAATGTCATTTGCGTTTCTTGTTTGCGCTGTGTAAAGTGGGTGGTAGACGTACAACATAAAGTGCGCGGTTTTTAAGTTCGCAAACTTACTCGGCTCGACGTCGGTGACAGACGTGAAGCTTGCTCACACCGTATCATTTTTATGAGTTTAATCGACTGTCTTTTGAATTATAAGATGATCAGAATTTCGTAAGTGTTCGCGATTAAAATTTTAAAAATTAATCCAGTCCAGAAGTGTGACAGTTCGAGAAACAGAACTATCGCCGCAGAATAGAGAATATGCTATCGCTCAAAGGATAAAAATTAGAAATACTGTCGCTTTGTGGTGACTTTGGACTAGACTAGTGTAGAATGAGACACAAAACGCAAAATAAATTTTGAAAAACAAGGTCCATGTGCCATTAGAATCTTGTTATAAAATCATATAATGAAGAATTGGTGCAGCCGAAACTTTCAACTTTCAACACTTCAAAATGACTATTTTAATAATATCCGTTACCTACATAATGTTGATATGCACAGAAGAAATTAATAATGCAGTAAGAACCTTGTTCACGCAATAACTTATTAAATTGTTATTCAAGGCCCGGTTGTTTCAATTTGGATAAATAAAAGTTCGTTTAAAAGCATAGATTTTTACGGAAACGGATTTCAGACTTGTCAAATTTAATTTTTGACAGTTCGGAAACCAATAAATTCACTAGTAAGTAGAAGTTAAAATATTGTATTCATTTCTATTGGTGAAAAACTCTTTGAATATGATAAGAATGACCTTGAATATAATTTCTCTAAAATGCCAGTGAATGATGGACTCACTAGAAAAACAGATTCACTGTAACATATACAGTAATTGCGTTTCAAAAGAGATTAAAACGTTTGCACACATTCACTCAAAACAGTAACTAAATATTTAGAATCTCACCAACGGTAAGAGGGTCCTACATTCAGTATTTAAATACATAATTATAATTATTTTATAATTGCAAATTATTTAAAACTGATTACCAATACAGTAAAACAAATATAATTTGAAATTCGATATGAATCAAATTTTTTCAAACACTTCTAGACTTAAAAAAGTTTCACAGATGATTAACCCCGTTAATTCAAAAACTCCGGTAATTTGTAATCTGAGTTAATTTTTAAACCCATGCGCCATAAATCAATACTTAATAAGTTATAAAAAAATGAACATTGGAAGCAGTTTTTTGATCATGCACACCTGTGGGCTATCCGGTACATTATGAAATTCTGTGTACACTTTCTTTTGGCTGCCTTGATAAGTGCAAATAGTATTAGTTTTGTGCTAATCGCTTGTACTTGGAATTATTTTTATCTTTTTAAAATTCTCTTTTAATTAGATTATTTTAATGTGTTAAAATATTTAATTTTCTTTAAAGAAGTTATTTCTGACTTATCTTATTATTTCACGTGTTTCTGGATTGAATTGATATTTCTAACAGCTGTGCTTGTGTTAGTCTGAATCGGAAAAAATACAGAATCGAAAGTTAAAATCGAGGGAAGATTGAAGCTTTTCATAAATCCAAGTTAACCAGACATTTTTGATTACGACCATCCAAACATTTACATATTTGGAAAAAAATTATTTTATTTATTTTTGCAAGTGAGAACAGCAAATATGCCTAATCAGATACTTAATAATAGAAATGGAGCAATCTTTGCATTAACATAATAAGCATTGAGTTTTTCAGATGATTTCTTGAAATAAACAAATACTTATGTATGTTTTTTTACAAAATTAATTCTTTTTTTTAAATTAAATTTAAAAAAAACTTTTTTCACAAGGTTTTTAGTACCTTGAATTTCGAGTTTATAGGGTTCTACTTTACTACTAAATTAATTACACTATTTTGAGTACTGGGTTCAAAGCATTGCACAATATGTAGAATATCCATAGTAATAGTTTATGTAGAAAAATAGATGTGATTAACATACATGTGCTTTCCATTAGCATCCAGGGGTCCCTTCAAGTGCTTCATAACCCTGCACTCTTTAAGACTGTAATGCTTTACATTTGCCATCTCCAGGCAGACTTTCCTGAGGTCTTCGTCTGTGTAGTGTGGGGGTACATTGTGTATGGTAAGCCTGTATCTCGATATGAATCTATTAAGGTTTCGTAGCATTTGGGACTTGTTTTGCTCTAATGATAATCTTTTGGCCATGTCTGAAGCTGATACACCGAGCGCTGCCTTGCTGTTTGCAAGAATTACTAAAAAAAAACATAATACATATTGTCAGAAGTATCCAAATAATAAAAAGAGTGATGTCTGGCTAAAATCTAGTGACTAATTAATAATATATATAGAATTATGAGTCTAGCTTTAAGATTAGAATGTATCAATTACTTTATTTTTGAAATGGTGTACAATTTTGTGAGATGTAATCAGCCATTCCTCTTGCTTTAAGTTCATGTGGAAAATCTATTCCATGTACATATATTATTATCCTTAAAACTTATAGAATATTGAAAACGTAATAATTGGTACAGTGAGGCATGGCGTCGGCGAAACCGTCTGATTGGACCCATGGCTTGAGTCAGACCAGTTGAAACAGTTTGTGTTTACTGGGGTATTATGCCGTGTTGTTACGACCTTTCGGGCCGACATTTCGGATCCCATTGCAGGGTCCATCATCAGGGCTGATGTGTTGTCTTGAATGTTGGTGTTGTGGTTAAGTATCAGCTTGCAATACCGTGCCGAAGTCATGATGTGTTTGTATTGTGTTGTATGTATGATTCATCTGTTGTCTGATCACTATCTCTGCGGAGTCTGCGACGAGAATGACTTTGAAGCGCCGGATACCAAGATGTTTTTAATTTGAGACCATCATCTCTATTAATGTTTATCGGATGCTTGTAGATTTCTAGTGCTTCCTTGATAAGACGCGCATGGTGACTCTTAGGCTTTCCAAGGATTTTCGGTTCGAATGCAAAATGATGGCCGGTATCCAGAAAATGCTCAGCCAGTGCTGATTTTTCTGGATGACCGAGTTTGCATGCCCGTTTGTGCTCGTTGACCCTTTTGGAAATGGTACGCGCCGTTTGCCCCACGTATACTTTATCGCAGTCTTGACAATCGAGTCTATACACACCGTCCGTTTCTAAGCGATCTCGATCCTTTGCTGATCTCAACATATCTTTAATTTTGAAGTTGGCACCAAAAACTGTCTTAATGTCTCTTTTCTTGAGAGCTCTGGCAATTCTGTCTGTAACGCTTTGGACAAAAGGCAGAAAGGCGATGCCTTTGCACTCAGGTTCTGTATGTTTTTCAGGGCGAACAGACCTTGTACTTATGACGCGTTGTATCTGTCGCTTCTGGTAACCATTGCCTTCCAGTGCGTCGCTGAGTGTTATCATTTCCTACAGATGCAGACGGGGAAGACGTCCTCATGGGTGAAAGACTCAGCACACTTCGTCAATATGCTAAAAGAAATAAAGTGTGAAAGGGGTGATATACTAGTCAGTTTTGACGTCATATCCCTCTTCACTAATGTGCCTGTGGACGACGCTATGAGTCTGTTGGAAGAAATTTATGATGAAGACATCTGCGCACTGTTTGAGCACTGCCTGACGAGTGGATACTTTTCTTTCCAAGGTGAGCTCTTCCAACAAGTGGAAGGCGTAGCGATGGGTAATCCACTTTCTCCGGTGATTGCTAACTTTTTTATGGAGAAATTCGAAGAAACAGCACTGGACACAGCATCCTTTACTCCGAAGGTCTGGTGGAGATACGTCGATGACGTGTTTGCAATCTGGCCGCATGGTGAAGACAAACTAGATGATTTTTTGGGACACCTTAATTCACTACATAAGAACCTGAAGTTCACCATGGAGATAGAGAAAGACAACGTGCTGCCTTTTCTTGATGTTGAAATAAAAAAGAAAGCCGATGGGAGTTTCGGACACAGAGGTTATAGGAAGCCTACACATACCAACCGTTATCTACATGCGAACTCCCACCATCATCCTGCTCAAAAAAGAGGCCTCATCAACACTTTGGCCACGAGGGCCAAAAGGATATGCCAAGATGAATATCTACAGGAGGAAATGATAACACTCAGCGACGCACTGGAAGGAAATGGTTACCAGAAGCGACAGATACAACGCGTCATAAGTACGAGGTCTGTTCGCCCTGAAAAACATACAGAACCTGAGTGCAAAGGCATCGCCTTTCTGCCTTTTGTCCAAAGCGTTACAGACAGAATTGCCAGAGCTCTCAAGAAAAGAGACATTAAGACAGTTTTTGGTGCCAACTTCAAAAGTAAAGATATGTTGAGATCAGCAAAGGATCGAGATCGCTTAGAAACGGACGGTGTGTATAGACTCGATTGTCAAGACTGCGATAAAGTATACGTGGGGCAAACGGCGCGTACCATTTTCAAAAGGGTCAACGAGCACAAACGGGCATGCAAACTCGGTCATCCAGAAACATCAGCACTGGCTGAGCATTTTCTGGATACCGGCCATCATTTTGCATTCGAACCGAAAATCCTTGGAAAGCCTAAGAGTCACCATGCGCGTCTTATCAAGGAAGCACTAGAAAATTACA